>JARHVA010005558.1:182500-702500 GCA_037957365.1 Torreya grandis
CACCCTCTCTGATGATTCCATCAATTTGTCATAGTCTTTGATCTCTCCTGCATCCACCTTGAAATAATAAAATGTAGTTATCCTAAAATAATATAAAATTCATAATATATTGTTGTAAAAAACTAAATAAACATGATCATCATGTACAAACATACAAGTATAACTAACTCAACAAATTAAATATTATGTAATTAAGAAATATATAACTACCCATACATCAGTATATAAAATCCAACTTAATCAAATAGTAATTAGACAAAATGTAACCATAAAATCCACTAATTAATAGGTTATTATGTCTAGAGAAGAATTTGGATGTGATAATATCCTTTAGCAACCCTTCCCAAGGTAAGCTAGTATTACTCTATATTATTAGCTTGGAAAGAAAATTTAACTTCGTATTTAACCTTAATTATAGTACTTATACGTTATAAAAGGCTATCTTACAATCATAAGAATGGATACAAGGATTTATTTCTATGAATTTTTTAGTTTACTTTTTATTTGGATGATTGTAGGGTCCTATAAACAAAACCAAGGTTTAACATATTTTTGGATTATCTTTATTGATCTTTTATTACTTCTCTATGACAAATAAAAAAGGAAGTTTATATCTAAGTCATTAAATGTTTTTATACTTTTTATGGAAGAGAAGGCCATTTATTTAAATTGATATATATGAAATAACAAGGATGTATGTTAAATTATTTACAATTATTAAAATAATATGTTTTAGACAACATAAAGCCTAGCCCATAATCACCTAGAATGGAGTGTTTCATTTTAGGTATTCCTTATTTAAAAAATCCATTTAATGTAATTAAATTTTATGTCAAACCCAAAATGTCCCAAGACAACATAGTTTAGATATATGGCATGGAATATATATCAAAGTGACTATTCTAGGAGCAAATTATTTACATGTTCAATAGGTAGGGGATATTAGTGTTTGGGTTGTGGGTATATAAAAATGTGAAACATTATTGTTTATAACTACAAAACTAAATATAAATTATATATAACCTTAGTCTTGTATAATTGGAAAATACATATTATGGATGTACCTTTAGCTTCTAGACCTTCCCACTACCAAAAATCTCACATACACTATCTATCTATACCAAATCTATTATCTCTTAGTTTGCCTAATGTTATTATGATGACTTAGGCCTTCTATCATACAAAAAATAATGTAAACCTACATATCTTATGTCTCTATAAGTTTTGGACCTATGTATATTTTATAAATTCTCAGACACTTGCATTCTAATCATATCTTATGTCGATGCTAGTGTCTTATTCCAATACAAGTGTCCAGTACCCTAAAGTCATCCAAAATTTCAAATTAAGCATATACCTATGGTTAAAATAAGTGGTTTAATGTGATATATTTATAAAAGGGATTAACACACACACACACACACACACACACACACACACACACACACACACACACACACACACACACACACACACACACACACACACACACACACACCCTCCCCACCCACACACACACACACACAAGATCAAAACTCATTTATTCCTCACCTAACATAGACATAGAAACTAATAAGGCAACTTACAAAAAAACATTAAATCAAGCATAAAAGTGAGAAAATATTCCCTATTTTATTTTATTTACATATTATTCATAGTATAACACTTATATAGGTTTGAAGTATTGAAGGATCACTCCATGAGCCATACTTTCCAAGTTACAAGCTAGGTCACTTTATACTTGATTCTTTCACATTGCATCCTTATGAAAAAAATCCAACATGTAGGGGATAATTAAATGAGTCTAAGGCCTCTTTAGAGTATTAGATATGTAAATAACAACCAATGTAATATATTTCTTTTGGGTTACCTTGATAATGTGAGCCCACTAACCCATTTTTACCATAGCCACTATGAATATGAGGAGCTAGGTTTTTGATATATGACAAGAAGTGATAACCCATGATCTAGATCTGAGCACACTAGAGTGAAGGTGACATAGAGAATAGAATATCTTATTTGGTTGAATCTATATCCATTAGGTATTTTATACTAGACACACATGTCTAAGTTAGATAGAAGTATCGATGTAACCATCTGAGGCTGATGCAAGTGTCTAAGGATACAAAGGTAAAATTTCCTAAATTTGATGTTTGATATATGTCTTGATCTTGTCTACTTATATCATGTTACATATTAGATCTTCATGTACATAGTTGACTAGTTAAGTACTATTGTGCCCTAACACACACACACCCCATTTGAAATTTTAAAATAAGGACCCATCAATGTTATACATATTTATTTAGGGTATATTAAACCTTAGAAGTATGTAATATGAAATTATTCATTTGAAAGTCTAAGGTTATTTTCAAAATTCCAAATTCACTAAAGTTAAAATCATGAAAATTAAAGCTTGATTGACTATTTAAATGTTTTAAACCTTGGGTTTTCATATGTTATATTTAAAAATGGGTGATTTAATGTATGGAGTAAAAACTATAATATATTTCATCTTAGTGTTCTTATTATTCTACAATCGTAGGAGTATCAACCAAACTTGTTAAAATATACATGATGGGGCCTTATATTATTACAAGGGATTGATATAGATGGTGTTTTTATATTATTTAAAACCTTTGGATTTCAATAAGTTTAAAAGGTCTTTAAAGTAACCAATTTTTATACATTAATAGGTGGATACATTTCATTATATGAAGCCTTCAATTTTTAAATTAAATTATAAGTATCTCAAGTATATAAGCTTTGAAACACTCTACATGGTGTATTTTTTTAACCTAGGAATACCAAGGTTTACAAAATGTCAATCAGTTAGAATCTCTAAGCTCCCAAAGTCTAATGGTTTTGATCCTCCATCATTTTGAGTATTAGAAATTGGGAATATTATTGTCAACAAAAACCATGAAAGGATTTAAATAGTCTAATGGTCCTAATATCTTGCAGTCTAATTGCTATGATCTTCTAAGCCTTACATGAGTGACACTTGGTACATTTTTGTTCAAACAAAACTTCAAAGGTATAAAAGCAAAGTCAATGGCTCTATGGTCACAAGCTTATAGATATATGAGAACACTCCACGTGTCTACATTTTATTCACTTAGAGATTTTTAGGACATACACAACTCAAAAAAATATAAACAACCACAACTTTGACCTTTTGAGCCCCCATGGGCCCAAGATTTATCCATGAGGTTCAATCACATTAACTCCTAGCCACAAAGCATATAAAGTAGTTTTATAAATCTAAAGGCCTAAACAAGTAGGGAATGGACAAGTGTCACAATTGATAGGATGTATGATTATGATATGCATGAAGTAAGTTTATAATAAAGCAAAATATATGGTAAACAAGGAAGGGACAATTATCTCAAACTAGGTGACTAGACATATAAAGTTATCAAATTTTTGTCATTTGGCAAGTAAAGTAAACCTATCAAAGATAAATATCACATTTAAATTAAAATATAAACTAAATCAAAATATTTTAATTCACATTGATGACATAGAAACACATTCAAAGATCAGATTTTTGAGTAATATATATAAAATCCATATGAAGGATAGTCATTTTTCCATTACTCTCTTGATTAAACATTACAACTTCAAGACCTTGATCATTTGAAAATCCCTAATTTTCTAATTAAGATTGTAATAATGACCAAAATGATTCATAGAAGGAATTAAAACATCCAAATTAATAACATGGCCTTGTATTTGAAGCAAGCATGTGTTTATGCACCTTTTATATAGTCATTTGTTAGGGGGATTGAATTTATGGACACATTATTTGATAAAAGTGCCCTCAACTTCAAATTATAGCTATATTCAATGTAATGGGGTAAATTAGAGTCTATAATGTCATATTCTACACATGACTAGATATCCCTTGATGAGAAGTGGTACATAGATGACTTTTTATTGATCAAGGAAATGTTACTTCACTAAGCTGTAGCAAAACTAAAGGTAATACCTTATGGAAACCTAGTTATAGATTTATTTAATAGTATAATGTGTTATAGGGATTGTTTTCACATTAAAAAAGGTAAAAGTGTAGATGTATACATTTATGGTAGAGAATTTTAGAGATATCTTAGACTCCTCATCCCTAAAACTACATATAGCTAAGTCACAACCAATGTGTGGCTTGAGACAAATACATTATAAGGAAAGTTAAAATAATGGATAGTCAAGAGGAAAAGACTAAATCATAAGGGGGGAATTTCCTCCAATTAAATTTTAATTTTAGACCAAGGTTTAGGATTGACAAAGATTTCCTCAATAGATTATATAGATTTTGTACCATGGCATATGTTTAGGTTGAATGGGTTTCCTTCTTGGATATTATATTGACTTAGATAATATAGTCACCCTAGGAAAGTTGTAAGTTATAGGTAAAAGCTATAGATGTTTAGTTCAATGGAAAAAAAGGCTAGTTGATGAAAATTTCTACATGATGTCTTACTTACTAGATGAAATATTATTCATATTTCATAAAACCCATGTGAAACTATGGAAACCCTCAATAAAATACCTAGGTAAATAAATTTGTGAATATTACTTTTCATTTTCATAAACATATACAAAAGTGAATTGAGAAGAGTATGTGATGATATATATCCCTAGGTGTACCAAGATATTCATGGCACCCAGATGTTGAGGTTATCTAGAAACATAATAAGAAGCATTAACAAAATGGGGGATTATTGTTATTATCTTGATGGTAATGTAATCAAAATAGAAGGAATAAAATTCTCTCCCTTGTTCATGTTGCACTGAGTTTTAGATAAAATTATAGAGCAGGAGATTACCTACCAAATATACAACATTATTGATGAGGAGTTAGACCATAAAATATGTCTGATTACTTTAAAACCCCTCTAAGCATTAGACAAATGAAACATATGGTTAGATCACATTTAAACCAAGTGGGGAAGGCTAGTACCTATAATAATGATCTGAAGGTGTGCCCATTCAAGGAATGGGACCCCATGAACAAGGTTGGGGAATATATTCATATTCTTAAAAAAATAATAAGGTGAACATTTTATATACAAGGGAAAATGATGCTGATCTATAAATAAATCCTATATCATAGAAGATAATTCAAACGAGCCCTTCTATTTGTTGGTAAATTTAGACAATCAGGGGTCATGACCAATATGGATCCACTTAACTAAGGGGTTCATTACCATAAAATATTACTAGAGAGGGTTCCAAATCCTCTAGTCAAGCAATACCATACAATGACCCTAGGTAGGTCTTATGTTTTCTTGTCAAAGTAAATGATAAAGTAAAGTAAATCTAATCTAGTGCTCACCAAATCATGTGGCACAAAATGGGGATAATAAAGATAAAAATTAAACATGAAAATAATAACTCTACTCAAGTCAATGTAGAGGTAACCCTAATTCATGGAGAGATAAATATATTCATAAGCTAACACATATAAATCTATATAGTTAATAAATAACAAAAAGAGTTAGGAATACCTACATTGAAGATGAACCCATCGAGCCTCAATATTTCCTTTGGCCAATGGTGATTTGTAATAGGTTTTTTGTGGTTCTTAAGGATAAAAAAGATAAGTAAGATCTAGGCTACATGACTTCTCCAATACATCTAAAATAATTTTCCCACAGGACAAGATTATTCTCTCTAAAGTAAGTATGAAACCCTAAGTAATGTCTCCTCAAGTAGAATGGTGGATAAGTCAATGCACAAATAAATGATTATCTATATGCGTCTTTAATGAAAATGGTGAAAATGATTTGTTTATATATCCAAATCTAACCCTAAACTCTTTGAAGTTTTAGCCAATAAAGTTGGCCCAATTAACCTTGTTCTTTAATAAATAAAGTAGTTAGGTCTCAAACTAGGTTGGCTAGGGCCAACCTAGTCTTGTAATATGCTTATTTTTAATAATAGGGTCGACCCATGTGACTTGATTTGGTAAACAATAAAAAGAGATTTTTTCTCAGGTAAGGGCTATTTGAGGCAGTGAATTTCTTAGAGGAGTGTGTAAAGGAGGTTTCAAAGCTTAGGAAAATGTATAAGATAGATTTGTGTTGGTTTCAAGTGGTTGTATAGGGAACAACAATCTTAAAAATCACCAATGGTCTACCCATCCATTTCCCAATGCACCTTTTAAGATGTGCACTCAAATATATTGAGACTTGATGGGTTCCTAGAAGAAAGAAAGAATTAATAATTGATAAGGTTTAAAAATATTGTGCATACATAGGGAAGGATAGGACCTATTATAATGATTTGAAGGTGTCCTTGTTTAGGGAATGGGACCCCATGAACAAGGTTAGGGCATATATTCATCTCCTTAAAGAAAATAAAAAGGTGAATATTTTATATGGTCATCAAGGATATGATCATGATGCTATATTTATAAATACATTTGATGATACATATGATTAGACAAGAATGAGGAGTAAGTCGATGTCTATGATTTGGGCTGAAACTCTTTAGTATGACTTTGAGGTTATATAGGAATAGGCACAAATAATATTGAGCTATCAATGAAATCCAACCTAGCCACATGATTTAGCAACCTAAAACCAACCTCCCTCTCTCATAGGGGAACAAGCATATTTACAAGAAGAATATTTGGGAAAATGAAGGGAGTCTAACCCTTATTTAAGAAAATAAATTTTAAAAGGCTCCCTTAGTTCTCAGTTGTCCTCTACATCTTCAGTTGATACTACTCTAGTTTTGGGAATGGAAATAACCTAGGAGAAGTCCACAGCTCTTACAGATACATAAAGGAAGAACACTCTTGTTATGAAACCTTTGTCACCCCTCATAATTGTTACTCATGGTAGTCTCCCTAAGTTTCTGCAATCTTCTTTCTTGAATATTACAACTATTCTTGATTCTCCCAACTCTTTTGGTAACTTAACCTCCATATTACACAACCATAAATGAGGAAAAATCTTCTCAAATACTCCCTAACATGCCATATCCCAATCCATTCTCCATCCCTTCCAATATGGTTGTCCCACCAACCTTTACTTTACCACCACATGTAGTAGTGATTTCTACCACTATAGTTCCTTCAATTAATTCACCATTTCCTCCACCTTACACTCCCCTTGTGGTTACTTACCAAAGGAATCCTAAATCTCTTCCCATCTCCTCAAAGGGAAATTAATTATAAGAGAGACCATCACTTGGTCTTCTAACCATAGAAAAAACCCTAAAATAATAGGAAACAATGGAAGAAGAGCCTTTACATGTAATATATTTAGTTAAGTAATCATTTGAAGTAGAGAAAGAGGATGTAGAGATAATGAAGGGGTAATAACATAAGATTATTGAGGAGGTAGCCCTAAATGATGAAGGGGAATAATTATAAAAATCTAGAGTCATGAGTTTGGGAGGTCAATAAGAAGAAAACCCCCCCTCTGACACTTTGGATCAAAAAATCTTCACAGAAGAATAGAGCCAAAAAATTAATGAGGTAGTTTATTCCCTTGTTTCATTTATTTATAGTATATAAGTTCTAACTACATATTTACCTTATAAACTATTCCTATATCTAGTTCCATTAATTCATCTATTCTTTCATCTACCAAGTAAATAAAGACTCCCAAAAAGGTAGTCCATTTTGAGAATTTGGTCACTATTTATATTCTTTAATCCTAAAATGCCACCATTACCTAAGAAATAATAAAATTAGATAGAGTTTCCCATGCCATATAATTCACCCTTACAATCAACCATAATGACTATAGAGAGAACCCTATGTTTAACTAAGTATGTGGTTAAAGTTATTGCAATAAGGGAACCTTCCCCATGGGAAAGAATTGTTCATCAGTATCTCCAGTTCCTAAACCAAATAAGTGAATCTTTAACACCACAAAATATAATACTCCATCCCATGAATCCTCCATCATACACATCTAAAGACCCAAATACACTAGATGAATAAGGGAAAATTATTGTTCACCAATGGGTGAAAGAGATTCAGGATATGAGGGATGAGAAACATAATATGGTTGTTAAAAATTTATCTATTATATCTAAAAGGTTTGATAATAAAAGTGGAACCATCTAGTAGGTGAGGAAGAGGAAGGTGGTGAAACTCAACACTAAAGAGGAGATGGAATTTGAACAAAGGGAAAATTTGTTTCCCTTATCAAAGAAGGCTAAGAGGGATCCCAATGATCCCAATGAATACACCAAATAATTATTTACTTTTGTGGATGCTACTAGTGAAGCAAGGAAGGAGATATATTAGAGTAAAGAGGAAGCATATAAATTACTATGGCAGAGGTAAATTGTTTAGGCTCCTCTAAAAATTGTTGAGAGTGTACAAAATATAGGCATAAGGCTGTATGATATTTTGAATGGCATTCAATTTTATTGGGTAGAAATCCAAATAGAGATAAATAAGGTAATTAAGTTATGGCACAAGATTAGATAATTAGAAAAGAGACTAAATTTCTTGATTCAATGCTCTAGAACTAGTGCATTCAACCAATTAAACATGATGTCTAGTCAAGATGTAGCCTAGACCCTAAACTATGTTATTACTAACAGAGATGTTACCCATGCATGGCACAATCAGATGAAGGCCTTGTTAGTGTATTTTTTAAATCATAAGAACCAATATTTATATATTTTGAATGCCATGAGGGTCACCAATGAGATCAATCCTATAGGTGAAATAATTAATATGCCAAATTTTAAGAACCTCTTTAAAGAAACAACAAGCAGGTTTAAGGGGGAAGTGGAGAGTACATTTTATAAAACCAATGATGAAATATTACAACTAATAATATTTGTGAAAGATAGATTAACCAAGGTAGAAACCTTGGGAACTAAGTTCAAGGGTTCAGAAATGGAACATTCAAGATTGATGGTTGAAATCATCAATATTTTAAAGCCTTATTTGCTCAATTTTAGCAATATTAATATGGAATTTGATGTGGCCCATGCTTTATTTCAAGAACTTAAGGCTAAGGAGACATTTTTTGGGTCAAAAACAAGTAAACATACAATTTTTAGTGTTTCCATGTCAACATAGGGTTCCTAATTTTAAGGATTTATTATCTTGAAAACTCCCACATGATTAGTTTTAATCACACAAGGAATGATAGTGATAACTTTGGTTTCTATAGATGTTAATCTACCATATTATTGAACTAGTAGTCCCATACCAACACCATGATAAATATAAATATGTATTTGCATGTTCTAATTAAGTTGTAACATTAGTTCTTAACTTGTTTACATTGCATGTATATATTATATTTATAGTTGGAGAACCTATTTTGAGTAATCAATGATGTACACTCATACTTTGCATGATATTATCATATAATGCTATTTTTGACCATGTAAATTTGGACTGTGCTTGAGAGATGAGGCCTTTCCCATCCCAAGCCTATATATACTTCTATTCTACTTTTTTAAATTGAGCAGAGTTTTGGCTATTGAGATTAATAGGAAATTCCAAGAAGTTTTGATAATTTGATCTTGATGTGCAATTCTTGATTCTTCTCTAATTCTATGGATTTTTTAAGATATGTTATCATTATGGTATCTTGGTTCTTTATTTATGAATGAGTTATATTTCTAATAAATTTTTTCACTTTAAGATGTAAATGATTTGAATTCATTTTTAGTTCTAATTATAACCCCCCTTCATAGATGTGCAATAACAATCTAGAAAATACATAAACATTTGATTTTGCATGTTTTAATTTATTTTGTTTTGTTTCCCTTTGAATCCTTATTGTGTTTACTTTTTAGTGTGCTATAACAACTTATATAAAATATTGGTATTCTAATTTCTTGTCCTACCTTATTTCAAGTGATGGTCTTGAAATATTTTCATCTTGTGTGGTCCACAAGCCTCTTTTCTACCCTTTCTTTCCCTCTTTTTTTAATTTTATTTTAGAATTAATAATGACCTTAGTTAAAACCATCATTTTTCCACCCATTTCAAGTAAGTATAGGTTCACCCATAACCAACCCACCTATGGTAAACAATATATATCACTCACTAATATTCCACCAACTAGTTGTTATAAAATTGGATACCCTGTAATTCGTGCCTTAGAGTGATATATTTCATTCATCCTAAAACATTATAGGATACCTTGTAAGATTTGTAGGGTGTGCATAAAACCCACATCAACAAGAGTTTATTTTTGGTGTTAGAAAGAGGGACAAAACCTCCACCTCTATTTTATTTGAAAATATCACTTAAGTTTTAGTTGAAGTGTGCAAAATACTAACAAATTCAACCTTAGACACTTACTATTGTTACCTTTAGAAATCCATAGAAAAATTGAAGGCCAGAACAATAATCATATCTTTGGGTTATAGAGATATAATAAACCTTTCAATAGGTCTATAAATAATCAATAACATCAAGGGCCATACAATAAGATTCCAAAGATTAATATGATTTAACAAACACTTCTTAATTAGTGTTGGGTTCACAACACAACACAACATGGTGAATTACACTACATCAAATTATGTACTACTTTGTACATATTTCATAAGGAGATGGATAGGATAATTCTGATGACTAGTCATATCCATATTCATTTAACTCTTTAGGGTATCCCCACACAAAAATGGTCTTTAAGACCAATGACTTTCCTTTCCTAGTGGAATATGATAATGATCCTGAAGATAATACTAATGAGATCCATGCCTTCCAATAGTATAAGCATCAGGCAAAGAACAAATACAATCTCGAATAAAATTAGCATGTGAATACTTCAACACCTCCTAAAAATAATGCTACTACTCCTAATCCCAAGTCTAATAAAAATTTATCTCCTCCCAAGGAGGAGGACCAATTACAAAGCTCAAAACACCAAGGTAAAGGAGGGTACAACTTTACTAAGCATATGAATAAGATCAAGGTTAACATCAACCTCCATGAATTAGCCAAAATTACCAAACAATGAGAGTTTTTTCTTAAGGCACTAACAGGGAGGACATTTGATAAGTCTAAAATTTCCCACACCAACATGATGGTATATAAAGTTAATCCTATAGTAACACCTTTTCTAATAACTATCTAAAAGTTCAGAAAGAATGTGCATAACTTCTTATTGACTTTAGAGCCTCAACAAATGTGATGCCAACAACTATCTCTCAAAAGTTGGGCTTGATTTTGGATAAGTCAAAGAGAGTGGTCCTCTAGTTGGATAAGTCTTTGATCCCATATGTCAGTGAATTAGCAAACATGCACATTTAGTTGGCATTTGAACTACATGTGAAATAGACCATCAATATCTTGGTCATGGAAATTCCAAATGTGTATGGTCTATTGCTTAGTTGAGACTAGTCAAATACATTTAATGGAGTGGTGTAGATGCCCTAAAAAGGAGTGAAAATATAGATTCGAGTAGATTGAGTACCAAAGATGAGGTATTTAATTATTGAGTACAACTCAAATAATGATAAAATAGAATTTTCCTCTTCATATATAGGTGTGTATAATTTTACAACCAAACAAGAGCTTAATAAACAAGAATTTAAAGGTCTTTCTCAATTATGGAACCTTCATTTTTATGGTGCTCAATCAATGTAAAGTTATCGTGTTGGCATGGTCCTCATAGAACCAAAAGATAAATAGTACCTAGCTGAATATAAGTTTTAGTTCCCCTACACCAACAACCAAGATGAATATTTTAGACAGCTAAAATTGGCCACCAATGACCTTTGACTGGGAATTATTCTTACCAACCATTATAAATTAAGCCTAAAAATCATTAAACTTCCCAAATTTTATTGTGAATCTTTCATAAAATCTCAAAATCTTATTGAGACATCCCTAATTGGGTTATCCTATCATAAGCAACAAAATCCTCTCACAGATTCATCTCTAATCATCCCATGGCATCATAACATGTAATTTGGACTATAGACCTATTAAGTTGGGCAAGTGCACACATAAAATTAAATATTGAAAATGCTAAAATGGTTAAACATAATTAATTAAAATTATAAACCAAATTAAAAGACTATTTGAATTATCCATGTACAATTAATGAATTACTAAAAAAGGAAATTCAAAAATATAAAATATCCTAGCTTTTCATGATTACCTTTTATGAGTTTTCAAGTCTTTGAAAATATCTTAGAATATTTTATCCATGCCTATTCATTGAAAATCATTAATTATCGATACCTTTTAACTCTACTAGGTTTAATTAACTCATGTAGGTTATATTTTAACCCATTCCATGTTTAAACTACACCTTAACTCACCTTGAGTTGGGATTAGTTTGTAAACCTATAAATACAAGCATTTGCCTCTTCATTTAGAAAGATTGGATAGAGTAAAGTTATAATGCAGGTTTTATAGCAATATTGAAAGCAATAATATTATAACTCCAAAATCATAAGCAAAGCCATTAAGCAAGCATAAGACATAAACAAACCATGATATCAAGGAGAGAAGGAGATAGCCAAACTTCATTGCCACAGACTCTTTGAGTACAAGCCAAGCAAGCCTTGAAAAGATCACTTGGAGATCTTAAGGAAGGTAAAGGATTTATCATTATTTGAATTTTAGTTGTGCTTTCATATGTATTTTTTTCACCATTCTCCCCCTAATATTTAGGATTAGAGATGTTAGCTTGTTAGTGTGTTGATTTCATTTTCTTTTGTGAAACTAACACTTGTTCTAGCCTCTTCTCTATTATCAAATTTCTATGATCACAAATGACATACCTAGTGGGACCTAGAAACATCCCACATATAAAGGAGACCAAGATACAACTCTAAAATTTTCAAATAAATGTCTGAAAATATTAAAAATTGGAGTTTTAGCTTTATTTTTGTTGTATTCTTGTTTTTTATGTTCATTCAAATTTATACAGAGACCAACATCAATTTTTCCTAACCAGCATCAGTCCTACACTAACCAACATCGATAATGTATAACCAATGCTAGTCACTATGTGCATCACCTAAAACCAATGTTGATCACTATGTGCATCAACCAAAACCAACATTGGTCTCTGTGTAGAACAACAAGCTAATAGACCATCTTTCAGAGCTTTGTTTGGGGTCATCCAGACTTCATTTTGGATGATTTATTTTAATATCCACATGTTTTCTCCAAAATTTTGAGAATATACTATCAATTTAACTTCAATTTGTATAGATGTTTCATAAAATCTTGAAATGGGATTTTGAATCTTTTTAAAAAATTTAATTTCTACTTCTTGGTTTTATTTATTTGTAAACTCTCTATTTAATCAATTTATTGGAGGGTTTGAGGAGTTTTAATACTAAATTGAGCTAACAAACATTTTTCACATCATTTTGGTTTTGCCTTTAGGATCACAAGAAATTGATATTGGTATCTATCAATCTGTATAATTTATTACCAATTGGCATCGGTCATTACTAATCGATATCAGTCTCTATGTGAAAAATACAAAGAAACTCGAGAGCTATATTTTCAAAAATTGTTTTCTCAGCCATAAATTTGCTTCAAAGAAAAAGGAAAATTTATCATTTTTTTAGGACCAAAGTGGGATTATAATATAAATTTTTAATTTAAATGCTTGAACACTTATTTTTAGTACCTAGAATAAATTGCTAAGTCTTGAACATTTGATTTTGAGTGTTTAAAAGGAGCCTAGGTGATTTGTGTTAAGTTATTTTTGTGGAAATCCTTTCAATATTTTACAAATTTAAGCCAAGGGGACCAAGAACATAATCAAAAATTTCATTTTGGTGCATAATAAAATTAACACTTCACTTATATTTCAAAATCTTGAATGTGTTTGTTACTTGGTTGTTTATTTATGCAAAATTAAGAGTGCACGTATGCTCTTCCCCCATCCCCTATATTGAACTTGGGTGACCAAAAGTGCCTTTTCACTTTAAATTTGTGCCTAGTCCACGGCATAAAAAGGATTTTTTCTGGGATCTCCCCAAAACCCACATGGTTTGGGTGATCTAAAAGCAACCTCTAAAGTCTTTCCACTTAGTCATTTCTTTCATGCAATTTATCTTGTGAAGGGGAGTTCATAGCTTCTTCACAAGTTCTTTATGGAAGCTTTGACACGAGGTTTCTGTTTCTATCGCTAATTCGCTTTCTACATTCAAGAGATGAATAAAGAAACTAAAGAAGATGGACAAGGCATGTGAAGTACCTGGATGAAGATTGCGCACCATAATCCAGACGCTTGTGAGCACCCCTCTTTGGCTATGGAGGAATGACACCTGAAGGAGCTATCGGGCTGATGACAGTCGCCGAGGTCAAAAATGTCGCCGACGTCGGTTATCTGATCTATCGACGTTGGTTATCCTTTCGACGTCGATTGGGGAAGTGACCGGTGTCGGTCGGGGTTGTGCCTCTGGTCGGGTCTGGTTTGGTTTTGGTCCGTGGTTGGGTCTGAGCCAGAGTTTATGGGCATGCTTGGATGGTTCAGAGAATGGTCTGGGTGCCCTGTACAGGGTCTTTGTTGGCAAGGGAGGATGAGGAAGTTGTCTGGGACTAGATTGAAAGGGGGACAGGAAAGAGGAAGATGGACAGGGGACAGGGTCTGAGAAGGCTTTTCAGCCTCTCAGGGGAAGGACACAGTAAGTAGAAGATAGTATATAACTAAAAACTTAAAGAAAAGAATGAAATAACATGAAATTGCTTACCCTTTTGGCTTGCAGACTGAAGAACGGAGGAGCTATTGTTGGAGCCACGGAAGACTTGTTGCAAGAGGAAACTAGAGAAACTAAAGTCCCTGCCTGTGTTGTTGCTATTGCACGAGGTCCAGAGAGAAGAGAGTCGAATGCCAAAGTGCTGAGAGGATTCTATTTGCAAGCTCAAGGGTCCAGGGGCTGCAACGGATGCAGAAAGGGGTATTGAAGGCTACCGACACTGGCAGTTTCGCTGACATCGGCCGAATGGCCGCCGATGTCGGCAGTGGCAGAATGGGGACAGAGACTAAAAATAGCCTCTGCCCATTCTTGCACGCCACCGAGCGAGGGGTTGTGGGAAGAACGGTTATGAAGACACTTAAATGGGCGTGGGGGGGAAAGATAATGAAGAGATTTAGCATAATAAATGCTAGGGGGAAGGTGGAGGGATTCAAGGGAGGATCCAAGGTGGCAAGGGTGAGGTGGAAAGGGGGCCACTCAATTAAAATATTTAAGTTTATTTTAATCAAATGGATGGAGAGGACCAAGGCCAAGGGTTAGGATAGGGGTTTGAGGTGGACAAGGGGGAGAACCAAGGTGCAGACACATTTGCGGTGTCCACATTTGCCCCTTTTTGTCTTGTTGGTTGTTCTTGACGAACTGCAAGACAAAAATAGGAGTTGGTTGCCCCAGGAAAAGGATGAGGTGTTCCCCCCTCAAAGTGATAGTCGAGAGAAGGGAACCGAAGATCGAGTGTCGATTTGATAGAGAAATGGATAGAAGAGTGTGAGCGAAAATGCTGCAATAGTCGTGATTGCACGTATACCACTTCACGGGATAGTCGGGTCAAATTGTCGAATGTCGAGGGTCAAGGAGTGCCAAAATTGAGGTAACCAGGCCCCAGCATTTAGTCGTCTGCTGATCGGGTCACTCAATCTAAGCTGAAGCTCCAAATGGTCGTCGTGTTCCAGGTATCCCAGGCTTAGGAAGTGCTCCTAGAAACACGAAAGTGCCACAAGTAGTAGGGATCAACTGGCTTGTGATCCTATACTTGCGAAGGGTCAAAAATAGGGTCTGCGGACAATTCTGCTAACCAACCGTGAGGTAGCACACACGCAAAAACAACCAAGGCAACATTGTCTTGGAAGTGGTCGAAGGTCGAAGGATGGTCATTGGTCAAGGGGATGGATGGACGAAAGGATGTGGCTGAGCTAACATCAGAAAATGTCATGTGATCTGAGTGCTGCCTATAGAGCCCTTGTGTGAAGGGCCTTAGGCCAATGTAGTTCTCCCTAAAAGGGAGGAAGGGTCAAAGAGACTGATTGGTCTTGGTCAAAGTTGTCGATAGACTGGTCGTGGTCAAGGTCAAGGTCACAGAAGAGAAGGTTTGTCCATCAAAGAGACGAACAAACGGGGGTGGTCGAGCTAACCTCAGAGGATGTGTTATCTGAGTGATGCCTACATAGCCCTGGTCATAGGGCCTCAAACCAATGTAGTTCGGACAAAGTGAAAAGATTGATCGATGATTGGATGTGGTCAAGTGTCGAAATGATGAGGGCAAGATGATGCTACAGATGTCACATTGGTCGAGAGGCTTTCATCCCTAGCAAGTTTCCATAGTCGTGATGGATATATGCTAAAAATGAATGGAAGTCTATTTATGCTTCAGCAAGTATTGGTTTATGCTTAACATAAATTGGGTCTGATCGGTAGTTCCCATGTGTATTGGTGTCCATGGAAACTATGTGAAATGGACTAGGATGATGCTAGCTGAAAATGATGAAAAATGGCTTGGTTTGAGTTGAATCGCTAATTGATGCGGTTAAATGTGACCAAAGTGTAGAGAAAAGATGAAAGGCAAATTGCTCTTTCATTGACAAGGACCAGAAAGGAAGCATAGATAGGGGTTATTAGAACAAAAGCCCTGTTCATGCATTACGTCGTTGACCAGTGTTGTGTTAGAACAGTAATCAAATCACTTTGACATTAAAGTGAGCTCGAAGTCCCTTGAGCAGGTGATAGGAAGAGGATAGGGTAACCCAGTTTAAGAGCAGGAATAACCTTGCCCCTTTTTATAGGAGACCCTGAGACAACTACAAGCCAAGTCCATGACCTATTTTTTTTTTTTTTTTGGTGCAGGCTGATCGATGCGGGAAGCCTACATAGAGATGTCTTTTGATTTAGTGGTCATGTTGCGAAGCTGATCAATGCGGGAAGCTTCTAAGAAAGGCTTCTGTTTGATAGCAAGATTTAGTCATAGCCATCCTTCGAGGGAGTGGTCTATATTTTTGCTTTGTATAATGTTTGAACAACTGTCCTTCAAGGGATCAGTCTGTCTTTTTGAATTCGATTTTGTGACCTTGGATATGTTTTGACATCTTGATATATTTTTTTGATTTTTTGATTTGAGTCACGGATAAGGCTGTAGAAGTTCAAGGACTCCCCTTTTATTAGGACAGAGCATCCATGCGTCATAAAAGGGTTGTAGAGGACTTTGTTAAAGGGGAATAGGGTTGAAAGGGATGAGGATCAAGAGGACGAGGATTGCTCAAGGGACAAGCTCAAGTTACGTGTCAAGTAGATGAGTACTCGACTAACAAAAGAATGGTCGAAGATGCAATGCATTAAGAGGCTCAGGTTCTGGCCGTCCGTCGAGGGAGGACAGACGATAAGTCCCTGACCCATACTTGTGCGTGATGATAAAAGGTCCAAGCCAATTTGGGGCGAATTTGCCTTGTTTACTTTGCTCCATATTGGTCACGTGCTGATTCTCTTTGAGGACGAGGTCTCCGATGTTGAAATCTCGTTCTCGTAGATTTTTGTCGTAGGCCCGCTTTATGCGACTTTGGTAGACATGGAGATGATTGAGGGCAGCAAGACGGCGTTCATCGAGTAACTCAAGTTGAGCTAAGCAATCTTGACAAAAGTCATCGTTGGACAGAATGTCATGCAGGGAGATGCAGAGAGACAGGATCTGTACTTCAAGAGGTAAGACAGCCTCTGTTCTGTACATGAGGGAGAAAGGAGTAGCACCCGTAGAGGTTCGGATGCTAGTGCGGTAGGCCCACAAAGCGAAGGGAATATGAATGTGCCAATCCCTTCCTGTATCCTTGACCACCTTCATGAGAATTTTAGTCAGAATTTTGTTAGAAGCCTCAGCCTGCCCATTTGCTTGTGGGTAGTAAGGCGAAGAAAAGCTGAGTTTGATGCCAAATGAGTCGCATAGTTTTTGGACAGTCTTGTTTTTAAAGGACTTACCGTTGTCGGTGATGATTTTGTGAGGGACACCAAAATGACAGATGATGTTGTTGCTGATGAAGTCGACAATTTTGTCGGCTTTTGTGGAGATAAGAGGAATGGCTTCTACCCACTTGGTGAAATACTCAGTGGCAGTGATGATGGACTGATGACGAAGAGACGAGTGAGGGTTAATCTCACTGATGAGATCCAAGCCCCACTGAGAGAAAGGCCAAAAATCCTGAGCGACTTGTAAGGCATGGCTGGGGAGATGAAGCAGGTTAGAGTGTTGTTGACACTTGATGCAATGTCGAACATAGTCGCTACAGTCTTGATGAAGGGTGGGCCAATAATAACCCAGGCGAAGGATGCGCTTGGCAACCGAGTTTCCACTAAAGTGTCCACCACAAATCCCATCGTGGACTTGCTTTATGGCTTGAGAAGCTTCAGTGGAGGTTAGACAGCGAAGGAGGAGGCCGTCAAAGCCTCGCTTATAGAGAAGACCTCTTAGCATGGTATAGCGAGCTGTGCGCTTGATGAAAGCTCACCGCGCATTGCTAGAGAGGTTGGGAGGAGTGACAGAAAGAGACAAGTAGTCCACAAGTTGCTTATACCAGTCATCTCGTGGGCTAGAATTGATAGTGTTGATATGGTCAATGTGAGGAGAGATGTATGAAGGCAAAGGTACATGATGCACTGTGACAAAAAGTCGAGATGACAATGATGAAGACGGGATATGCGAAGCAAGAGAAGCCATGGTGTCGGCAGACTTGTTCGTAGAGCGTGGAACAGTCTGCAAGAGGTAATGGTCGAAAGATGCCAAGAGAAGGTCAGCATGATTTTTATACCTCTGTAAAACTTTATTTTTACAGAGATATGAACCGTTAACTTGATTGACGATGAGCTGCGAGTCGCTGAAGATGCTGATAGACTTGATGTGGAGGGAAAGGGCAGTTTGAAGTCCCAAAATTAAGGCCTCATATTTGGCCATATTATTGGTACAATCAAAGTCAAGCTTGAAAGATAGAGGCATGGGCTCCCCTTCGAGTGGGATGAGGATGACCCCCACACCCCCACCGAGTTGACATTTAGAGCCATCAAAGAACATGGTCATTTGGTAGACGGTGTCATCGGTGGAGAGTGTGGCGATAGACTCGTCAGGGAACTCAAACTGTGAAGGTTGGTTGTCAGGAAGGGGGGCATCTACCAGTTGGTTAGCAATGGTTTGCCCCTTGATAGATTTCTACTAGATGAATTCAAGGTCAAGCTCAGCGAGCAGCATAAGCCACCGAGCCATACGTTGATTCTGATATGGCTTGGAGTGCATGTACTTGAGCGGGTCAGTGTGAGTGACGACAAAGGTTTTGTGGTTGAGGAGATAGTGGTGGAGCTTGGTGGCAGAAAAGACTAATGCCAAATAGAGTTTCTCAGTATAAGTATACCGAGTTTCATAGTCGACCAGTGTTTGGCTGATGTAGTAAACTGCTTGCTCACGATGATGCTCGTCTCGGTGCGCGATCATGGCACCTAACGAATGGTTGGTGGTAGAGATATAAAGGTAGAAGGGTTGGTCATCTTTAGGTGGAATGAGGACTGGTGGAGAGACCAGATAGCTTTTGAGGGCTTCAAAAGCCTCTTGACAGTCCTCATCCCATTTAAAGGAGACGTCCTTCTTAAGGAGGTGATGAAAAGGTTGGCAATGGTCTGAAAGCTGCGAGATGAAATAGCGAATGGACTGGAGCTTCCCTTGGAGACTACGAAGTTGCTTGAGATTGGTCGAGGGTGGCATTTTGAGGATAGCGCAAATCTTGGCGGGATCTATCTCGATACCACGGAAGGAAACAATGAAGCCGAGAAGCTTGCCCGAGAAGACCCCAAAGACACACTTCTTGGGGTTAAGGCGGACGTTGTATTGAAGAAGGCGAGAGAAGATGATTGTGAGAATGGTCAAGTGGTCGCAGCAAAGTTTGGACTTGCCGAGAAGGTCATCCACATAGTCCTCCATGATCTTGTGGAGGAGATCATGGAAAATGTAGGTCATGGCACGCTGATATGTGGCGCCAACATTTTTCAAGCCGAAAGGCATGACTCGATAGCAGAAAGTCCCCCACGGGGTGATAAAGGTAGTCTTGTGCTAATCTTCCGGTGCGATCAGGATTTGATTGTATCCTGAAAACCCATCCATGAGAGATAGCATCTCATGGCCGGCCATGAGATCAACAAGCTGGTCAATGTTAGGAAGAGGGAAGTCATCTTTGGGACAGGCTAGGTTAAGGTCGCGATAGTCTGTGCAGATCCAAATGCCCCCAGTTGCTTTAGTAACTGGGACGATGTTAGAGACCCACTGTGGATAATCGATGGGTTGGATGAAGGAGACAGAAAGGAGATGCTGAAGCTCTTCTTTGACGAGGAGCGCAATGCGGGGATGCATCTTTCAAAGCTTTTGCCTAACAGGCTTAGCCTCTGGTTTGGTGACAATGTTATGGGTAGCAATGGTGGGGTCGATGCCAGGCATGTCGCTGTAAGTCTAGGCAAAGGCTTTGCTATGGTCGGAAAGGAACTGGGCATAGTCAAGCTGCTCTTGAGCATCTAAAGATTGGCCAATCTTTAAGACATGAGGAACATCAGAAGAAGAAGGGAGGTTGATGTCAATGGTGGATTCATTTAACATAACCTGGGTCTCGGAAGGGAGGGAATGCTGGATGAAAGAGTCATCGGCACCCATGTAGGAAAGGATGGCATCATCGTCAACGCAGTGGATAGAGTGAATGGTTGCCGACTCATCTTCTACCATGCTAGGAAAAATGAGAGGGAGAGACCTGGACACCCCATTGAGCTGATAGGTCAGGGGTTCCAGGCGGACGGTGTTTATGGAAAAAAAAAAAAACTAGGAGGGATGGAAACCACCGACTCCGTAGGTGACGAAGGAGAAATGGGTGAGTTTGGAGGAGATTGGTCAATGGTTGGCTTGAGACAAAGGTCAGAAGGAGCCTGAGTGGGGTCATGATATCCCAGGCCATACCATTTCTTGGCATCGTCATCATTAAGCGGCTCGATAGGCTGATGAGAGCCCTGCTCATAACATCCAAAACCAAAACCCTTCCATGCACACCTGTAAAGGTAAGTGTGTGCAAAGGCGGGGTTGCCAAGAAACGAGAAATCTGATGTGAAAGGTTGGGGTGAAGAAAGGGAATTGTCATTGGTAGGAGCTTGGGTAAGCCCCCCATAGACAAAGTTGGTTCGGAAGTGAGGAGGACCATAAGGTACGACCATCCCGATCCGATGGTCGTAATTGGGACTGAGGTGAAGGCGTCTATACTCTTGCAGAGTTTGGAGCATGTTTAGGGTCAACAAGCGATATTCCCCAAGTGATAGTCGTTGGAAGATGTCTTCCATGGGGTCTTTGGTCGGCGCTTGAAGAGGAGAGGTGAGGGCGACCGTTGATTGCGAACTGGTCGAAGCTTCTGCAGATGGAGGCGGTGCTGGAGTTGATGGCTTGATGGGAATGAGGACATCATTGGGATGGTAGGTTGTGTTGTAAGTCTTGAAGGGTGAAGGGTCAGTGGGAATGGTATGGAATTGCCCATCATGCTTAAACTTCACACAACGGTGCAGGGTGGAGAGTATACAGGCCATGGCACGGATCCAAGGTCAGCCCAGTAGAATATTGTATTGAAACTCTCCTTCGATGATATAGAAGAGCTCTAGGACTGTGCGTGGACCAATGCGAATGTGAAGGATGACTGTGCCAATGGTCGTGGCGGTGGTGTCATTGAAAGAGCATAAGATCGCGTCAGTTTTGGAGACACAATTCTTGGGAAGAGACAGCTGATCGAAGGCATGGGTAGAGATAATGTTGATGCTAGCGCCGCCGTCGATCATAACGTGTTTGATGCGTGTCCGATCAACATAGGCAGTGATGAAGAGGGCGGCGTCCTGATCTTCCGTGTTGGATGTGGGAATCTTAGAATCACTGAATGTGATGAAGTTGACAGGAGATAAAGAATGGATGAGGGTAGTGAGTGGTTGGGGGTCCTCGGGTTAGACCTCCGCTGCCTGCAAGGCTTGGATGAGGGCTTGTCAGTGCTGAGGTGAGGTTTGGATAAGGTCATAGAGGGACATCTTCACAGGTGTCTGATGAAGCTGCTTCAGCATGGAGTCGTGAATTGGCCCGGAAGAGGAAGACGAAGAAGGCTGGGATGCGCCAAGGATAGAAATTTTAGGCTTGGGCACAAGAGGTGGCTTGACGAAGGGATAGGTCCAAGGAATGGTAGATTTTTCTTTTGCCTTGTCCTTTTGTGACCTAGTGGTTATACGGACAACATTGATTTCGAAAATAGGGGGTGAAGAAGGGGTCATGTTTTGCTGGTGAGATGTTGTCGTGGTTGAAGAGGTTGGATGGGAAGGAGTCGGGGCCTGGTCAAGAGTGTCCTCAAGGAGAAGAGTGTCCTTCTCCATATGGCGGCGGATGACGGCTTTGAGGGCACAGCAAGTCTCGGTGTCGTGTCCTGGTGTACGATGATATAAGCAAATTTTCGTATCGTCGAACCAGGAGGGCTTGGACCCGAGAGGTTGGAAAGGTCGGATGGGTGGAAGGGTTATGTTGGAGGTCTGCAGAAGTCAGTGCAATATCAATGAGTATGAGCCCACTAGAGGGTCCATGCTAGTTGATATGCACGAGGTTGGTGACTTTTGCTTAGGTGAGGTTGGAAGAGGTTTCCGTACCACCTTATGGGTTGATGGTGCGGTGATAGACAGAGACAACTCTTTCTTGGTGATTGATACTGTCTTTTTGGGAGAGGGATGGCTGGAAGTAGGCAGAGGAAGCAAAGGAGGCAATGAGTTTCGATTGGAGGCTGGAGTGGGAAGGATGCTAGCCAAGGTCAAAGGATGGGGGCCCAAAATGGATGGCAATGGTGACGGGGAAGGAGGCATTCGCTTTTGAGGTCTGGTGGTCTTCTTTGACTTGATTGGAAGACTGCTACTAGTTGAGGTCTGGCCTAGGTCCACCTTCACTTGTGGGTGAGTGAGGGTGGAGACAGGACAAATGCCAAATGATCTGATGGGTTTAGATGAGATAGATGCAGACTTCAGTTTTGATGGGTTTGGTTGAGGTTTGAGAGCCTGGTCTTTGTCAAGAGTCTGACGAGATTCTACCTTGGGAAGATTAGCAGCATGTGATGAGAGGGTGCGGGTATGTTGAAGGGCTTTAAGACGCTCCCACAACACCTGAGGCGTCACTTTCCTTGGAGGGAGAAGCGCGATTTTCTCCACTAACCGAGAAAATGGCTGAGAAGAAGATGTTGATGGTTGCGGGGTTGAAGACGAGATGGGTGTAGTGGTCTTAGATGCATGGTGTGGTGAAGTCATGACAGATTTAGATGAAGATGAAGGGGAGACAGGTTCTTCCCTGGGTGGAGAAGAATTCGGAAAGCGAGGCTCCTCGAGCGGGTAAAGGGCAGGGATGATGGTGCCCTCTACTTGTGGCTGAGGAGGAGGAAGGGTCTGGTCCTCCATAGGCAGTAGAATGGAGGATGGCGAGACCGGTGGTGCTGGTAAAGCTGAGGCGTCCTCTAAGATGAGAGAGGTCGGTGGAGAACTAGCTGGGGAAAGAGGTTCGTCCACATGTGATGGACTAATTGATGGACTAACCTCTTGAGGTTGATTGGGGACGAAGGGAGAGACCGTATTGACTGTTCGAATATTGTGCTCATGATTGTCGTCAATTAAGGTCTGGACGTTGTTTTGGGTTGGCGGATGATTAGGAAATGGCTGCTTGAAGATGTCAATGGCCTGATTAGGAGGTGCATTTGGATTGTCTAAGATGAGATCCCCCTTTTCAAGCATGTCTTGGATTATGTTCTTAAAAGTTTTGTAGTTTTCCGTGTCATGTCCCTTAACATGGTGGAAGCTGCAGAAGTCATGCTCCCTATACCACGCAGGGATGGCGTGTGAGGGATCGAATTGCAGAAGAGGTCGGGCTTGAGGGAGATTAAGGACCCCCTATTTAACAAGCTTTTCCAGCACAGATGCGTATGATTCTCTGAGAGGAGTATACCACCATTGTACGTATCTTTGCTGGAATTGATGAGTGGCGCTCTAAGATGTGGATGGCTCAGGCTGATTGGTCGAAGAAGATGAAGGTCTAACAACCACGGCATTGGCTGAAGCCTTGGATTTAGAGTTGGATGATGATGGCTTAGCAGAAGAAGAGTCATTGGTTTTAGAGATGAGATTCTTGCTCTGCAACTTGACTTTATTCTCCTCGATGGCACGCAACTCAAGTTTGCGAGCCATCGTGAAGGCTTCGTCAAAAGTGCGGAAGGTTTGAACCCTCAGGGTGGAAGAGATATGTCTGGTGCAGGCTTGGGAAAAGAGTTCAATGAGCTCGGCCTGGGGTAAGGAAAAGGAGAGTTGGTTGATGAGGCCTCTCCATCGAGCAACGAAGTCGGCTATGGACTCGTCCTTGAATTGCCTGATAGAATAGAGGTCTGTGATCGAGACCTTCTTAGTGATGTTAATGGAAAAGTGATTGAGGAAGAGCTGGGCCAATTGTGTGAATGAGAAGAGAGAATGGCTAGGAAGGGAGCTGTACCAGTCAAGCGCAGCACCCGAGAGAGACATAAGAAATGTGCGTAAAAGTAACGCATCGTCATGGCTAATGAGGTAACAGGCATGTCTGAATGCCCGCAAGTGTTGCTGTGGGTCTTCCTTGCTTTGAAAGTGAGAAAACTTCGGAAGCTCCCACTGGCTAGGATATGGCCTGATTGGGATAGAAGGATGAATGGGCTCGTTGCAGATCTGCTCGTATGAGAGAGCATTACGCAAGCTGGAAACGGAAGTCTCAAGACTGGTCATCTTGTCCATCAGCATTTTGATGATGTCTGCCGATGGATTGACGGATGGCATGCCCCCTAAGTTGTAGGGCGCTTGGAAGAGGCTAGGGGATGCATACGACATAGTCGGTTGTCCCTGTAAAGGTGCAACGTAGGGGTAACTAGTCGTAGGGATAGATGAAGAGGCTAAAGGTGGTTGCGTAGAAGGCATAGCTAAGCCTGATGTTACCATGAGAGGTTGGACTATGGTAACGAGGGCCAAGGGGTAAGAAGCCACCCTGGTGTTGATAGGGTCCAGGGTAGGCAGAATAGAGACGACAAGGTTCTGAAAAGGAATGGATAGCGGTTGAGTGGATTGAGGTTGACAGGGGGTCGGAACCCCGGTGGAAGTGGGCCCAATGATAGAGGGAGAGGCCACACCTGGAGGATTGGTCAAAGTCTGAGTCTGGTCAGTGGTCAAAATGATGGCTCGAGTGTCTGAAGGTTGAACTACGGGTGCTATCGATACAGCCGTAGTCACGGCAAGGGAGGTTGGCATTCCATAGATTGGATTGCCCAAGGAGTCTCACGTTTGGCTATGCATGAGATAATGTTGCAAGGCCTTGACGTTGAGGTCCAAGAATCATTCGAAATCTTGGTCCCCTTCTTGGACAATAGGAGTCTGAGGCGGGGTTGGACGGGTAGGAGTTCTTTCGGTCTTTGAGTTGAACTCCATTGTAGGCCTGGTTACGGACGGGGTGGATGGAAGTGGTTGACGGCTAGCATGGTTGACAAGAGCCTTGGCTTGGCTATGAGTCAAAACCATGCAAGGCAAAGAAGGTTCAGGCTTCAAAAACTGTGTTGTTCAGTTTTAGAAAACCAGGATGGAGTCTTTGACAGAGAAGGGACAGATTTTAGGCTCCTGGTTTTGAAAAAAAGAACAGTGACAGAGACCGACATCGGTTGAAAAACCGATGTCGATAAGAAAGATGGCCGACGTCGGTTAGATAACCGATGCCGGTAAGAGAGGAAAACTGACGTCGGTGGAAGAACCGATGCCGGTGACAGGGGAAAGCCGACGTCGGTGGCAGAATCGATGCCGGTGACTGTGTTTTCCAGAGAACCAAAAGATTTGAAGATTCTTGGGAAAACAATGAAGAAAGCGTCCTCACTCACTCAAACAAATAGATGAGAAGAGGAAAAATAGAGAGAGACAGACAAGCCTAAGCGATAAATCCTAGGAATTAACCTTAGAAGCTGTGGCTTATGCCTTAGACGAATGTTTGGGGAGATTGGCTGTCAAGAAGGTCCTAGAAGAAGAAGTCTAGAGCTAGTTTCGGGTCTTGTTTTAGGTGCTCAAAAATCTGTGTTAGGGTCTGGTACGCGGCCTGGTGCTAAGGAGCAAGCTCCCCTCACTTCACGATTCCAGTGGTTAGCTGGTCTTGCTTAGCCAAGATATACCTCGCCTAGAGTTTATCCTCTGCCAGAGAATGGAGTGGGCTTCCCCCTTGGTGATGAAATCCAAGTAGGGTCACCGGGACGGGTAAGGTATCCGCTGGGGGATGAAATCCCAGTCGGGCCTTGTCTCAAGTAAGTTTTATGTTCGTTTTAGTGCATGTGGTTTGGTAGTGTAACATCAAGTGTCTACGATTTATTCAATATGCGTCTAAGTTACTAGATGTGGACTACGAAGATGCAAGCACAAGCAGAAATGAATGCAATGTGTTTTAATTCCCAAGTCGAAATGTGATGTTTGTTATGAAGACAAGTTTGAGAAAGGGTTGAGAGTATGATGTTTAGACTAGTCTAGAAATGCAAGGAAGAATGATTCGTTTTAGTCTTGCTTATAGTGTCATTGAGAAGAAAAGAAGGAGGAGAAAAGGTAAGAACCTAATGCTCCTAAATGAATGAAGAAGAAAAAGGAACCCAGGAGGAACCTAGGGTCCCACCGGGCGTACCAGAATGTTTCTATCGCTAATTCGCTTTCTACATTCAAAAGATGAATAAAGAAACTAAAGAAGATGGACAAGGCATGTGAAGTACCTGGAAGAAGATTGCGCACCATAATCCAGACGCTTGTGAGCACCCCTCTTTGGCTGTGGAGGAATGACACCTGAAGGAGCTGTCGGGCTGATGACAGTCGCCGAGGTCAGAAATGTCGCCGGCATCGGTTATCTGATCTGCCGACGTCAGTTATCCTTTCGACGTCGATTGGGGAAGTGACCGGCGTCGGTCGGGGTTGTGCCTGTGGTCGGGTCTGGTTTGGTTTTGGTCTGTGGTTGGGTCTGAGACAGAGTTTATGGGCGTGCTTGGATGGTTCAGAGAATGGTCTGGGTGCCCTGTACAGGGTCTTTGTTGGCAGGGGAGGATGAGGAAGTTGTCTGGGACTAGATTGAAAGGGGGACAGGAAAGAGGAAGATGGACAGGGGACAGGGTCTGAGAAGGCTTTTCAGCCTCTCAGGGGAAGGACACAGCAAGTAGAAGATAGTAGATAACTAAACACTTAAAGAAAAGAATGAAATAACATGAAATTGCTTACCCTTTTGGCTTGTAGACTGAAGAACGGAGGAGCTGTTGTTGGAGCCACGGAAGACTTGTTGCAAGAGGAAACTAGAGAAACTAAAGTCCCTGCCTGTGTTGCTGCTGTTGCATGAGGTCCAGAGAGAAGAGAGTCAAATGCCAAAGCATCGAGAGGATTCTTTTTGCGAGCTCAAGGGTCCAGGGGCTGCAACGGATGCAGAAAGGGGTATTGAAGGCTGCCGACGCCGGCAGTTTCGCTGACGTCAGCTGAATGGTAGAATGGGGACAGAGACTAAAAATAGCCTCTGCCCATTCTTGCACGCCGTCGAGCGAGGGGTTGTGGGAAGAACGGTTATGAAGACACTTAAATGGGTGTGGGGGGGAAAGATAATGAAGAGATTTAGCATAATAAATGCTAGGGGGAAGGTGGAGGGATTCAAGGGAGGATCCAAGGTGGCAAGGGTGAGGTGGAAAGGGGGCCACTCAATTAAAATATTTAAGTTTATTTTAATCAAATGGATGGAGAGGACCAAGGCCAAGGATTAGGATAGGGGTTTGAGGTGGACAAGGGGGAGAACCAAGGTGCAAACACATTTGCGGTGTCCACAGTTTCATCTCCTATCATTATTTAAACCCTATTCCATAGTGGGGTATATAAATTAGGGTACATATGCTATGAGATCCAGGGGGTTGAGAGACTAACCTTTCCTTTCATAATGAAAACCTGAGTTAGGTTTGGTTAACTAAGGGATTTCACTAAGTAGTCCACAGATGGAATCACTATGCAAAGGAATGGACCCTTGCATAGTAAGTTAATCAATATGAACTCAATTAATTTGCTACAAATTTACCATTATCCATACTTGGAACCATCTGTACGGTCATAAATTGTAGGTTTTAGACAAGCCCCAGTTACTATGGAGTATTGTTTATGCAAGGCTAGTAACTTGAAGGTCCATTTTACCATATAATATCTTAGGAGAAAGGGGGTGTAAAAAACCTACCTCTTCATGTTCTTTTATTTTAAATTAACACTTAAAATCCTCCCAAGAACACATATATAGATGAATTTCAATAATATGATGCAACCTTATCAGTTTAGGGTTTAGGATGATTTATTTAGTTGTATTTGCTATTTTTACTTTATTTTCTTGGTATTTTAAGTATAAAACTTCTGTATGTTTATTCCACATCTAAAAATGAGTATTGTGTCCACATTACTCTATTATTTGAGGAGGTGTTATACCATCCATTTGACACCATGATTTGTTTCCTTAAACTTTGTGTCAATAATGTTGTGTAGCACTTGATTGAAATGGGCAATATTACAATACCTAAATCATTTTAAGTATGTGCCTTGGAGTATTTGAAACAAACCATTGTTTATATCTATAGAGAGTGATAATGCCATTATACTACTCACATTATTTCATAAACTCATCTTATCTTATATCCAAGTTTAGTGTTTGAAACTAAACCATGTATGCCTTTATGGTCTTTGTGTAGTTTCATTATTCCATTTAAGTTTGTCTAGATTGTTTATTCAAAAAGCCTAAGCTAGTTTAAGTTAAGTTTTTAAGTAAATTTTACAAGTTCAAAGTTGAAACATTGATTGATTTCTATTTAAGCCTTATCTAGTTAGGGCTTAGGCACTGATTTTTCTCTTTTGGGTTACATAACTTAGGTTAATTCTTTACCCAAATTTGAAATATATTTGTTTGTACCTTTATTTGGGAGAAAATATTCTATCTCCAAGGGCCTTTTGTTTCATGCCTCATGCCAATTTGATCAATTTTATGTTTAAATTCAACTTTCTAGTCTATGCCAAAGTGTTTCAAGTATGTTAGATTAAATACCCCTTTGTTTCAAGTATATATTTTGATGCTGTGTTTGGACAAAATTCATAGCACATGGCTTGTTTGAGCCTAGCTTATAATGCCACATTTGGATGAAAAACCTAGTAACCTTTAATTTCCTAAATTAGAAATATTTGGAACACTTTGTCCTTAGAGTTTGGCATTTTGTTTTTAGTTCATCCACATGACCTTTTTATGTGAGAAATTTGATGTTAGACATTTGAAGTTATAATTTTTTATACTAAGTTTTATTAGAGACCATTTTGGAGATACAATTACCCTAGACCAAGTTAGACCAAGTTCGAACCTTTTGTCCTTTGGACATCATTTTTTTAGAGTTTGTAGAACTCTAAGACTTTTTCATAGCTTTCATAATTGATGTGGATATGTCTTGCTACACTTATGGTGGATTCACATATAATATAACTTATGATATAATAAATGCACAAATTGACTTTGTTTAAGACCCCTATGATGAATAAGTGGTTTGTGAGATAGATCCATATCCTCCTTACAATCCTCAATCAAGGGAAAAAATATAATATCCTCAAGCATAACATATGGAGATGCATTATTTAGGTCAGTTGATGTATAAAGTTCACCACTTTATTGATCATGGCATCTGATGCCCCACTTATACCATTAACCCTCTTTTGGACTACATGAGCCACCAAGCTCCATTACATCCATGGAATACCATTACCATTTTAGGACCTCATCCTTTGGCCTATGCAATCAATAAAGATCCATGATGCCCTACCATTTCTATACCAAGAACTCATCCTTTGGATTGTGTGAGAAACTAAGCTCCATAATGCCCTACCATTACCATTTTTGAACCTCATCCTTTGGCTTGTGCAAGCAACCAAGCTCCATAATGCCCTAACATTTATTTACCAATACCTCATCCTTTGGATTGTGTGATAAAAAAAATCTACAATGCCCTACCATTACCATTCCTTGCCCTTCCATGTATAGTAGCTCATTATCCCAATCAAATTATCCAATCACAACTTGATGGGTCACAATTACTATCCTAGGCTAAGGACCAACCTTTGTTAAGCCTATAACTATCTAACCATTAACCATTATTAACCATTCCCACTTTAAAAATACCCTATCAATCATCCAACTAAAACTAACCTAGTCAGTACCTCTTTAGTCGAGCCAATCATTCAAAGACCAAGATATATTCAAAACTAATATTTTAAAAATAATCATAAACAAAGGCCAAGAGAACCAACAAACACATGATGTTTTTGTTGAACCAACCATTTGTGACAAGTTAACCTATGATGATTCACCTTTTGATACTATCTCTCTTATCAAAGAGTCTCACTCTGATAATCTAATATTTATTGAGTCACTTCTTAATGATTATAACCACCTTTGGGAAAATCATTACCTCAACCATATGCCTATTTTTAAAAATCCTCCCTTTGACAAACTAGTCTTTGAGGAGTTTTCTCTTGACCTTTTCCCCATTCTTGAGGAGTCTGACTTTAAAAAAATAGTATTTATGGAGCCCATCATGTCATTACTTGTCTAAAACCAAAAATTAAATAAGACATCATTATAACAACATCCACACCAAATGAAGAATCAAAATTAGATTTGGGTTCTATTATTGAACCACCATTAGATTTAACATCAGAAGTAGAATCAAAATCAATCTCAACATTAGATTTAGAGTCCCTTGAGTTAGAATCAACTCTAGAATAATAATATGTTCATGGTTGTTACAACATTGGTTATGGATGCTTCACAGATCAATTGAATATATTTGTGATCCATGATTTTTGAGGGTGATTACTTCAATTTCAACACAAGTTCTCCTAGTGTCTTCTACAAGGATTGTGTTTCCTCTCCCCATTTTATTACCATTCCAAAATCCAATACCACCAACCAACATAGCCATTATATTAACATTCCACATCCCACAAGTTTCAATTGGGACTGATAAAATCATACCTTGTTGAATTACATCCATGGCAACATATTAGTTGGAGAATATTAGGGAGGCCAAGAACACATTCATGTATAATAAGAACAATATCCCAGTGAAACCTTTTCAAAAGTGCTGAGGAAAAATCAAATTATAAACTCAACATCTTCTAGTGAAATATTGTTAGAGGAACTAGAAGACAATAAAAGTTGAAAGTCAATGTTCCTTAGTGAAACCTTATCGAAGGTGCTATGGGACAATCAAGAAAAACTCATTGGTAAAAACCTCATCAAGGCACCACTAATTGGGCACAATAGTTATTCACTATTTTATGAATAAAAAATCAATATAGATTCTAATTTACAATTTAATCAGATAGTAGTTACTCTCAGGCCCAAAAAACAAAAAAATCTAGTGGTCCTATTGAGAGAATATTTAGAATTCTTAGGCCCCACCACATCCAAAGTTATTTCAAATCCAAAATCAACAACATTATGTGTGCTTAAAAATATTGATCTTCATTTTTGACCTAACCATCATAAATTCCATTATCATCCACCTTTACACCACCAAATTAGACATATCATCTACTATTTACCCATATTTACCATTCCTAGCTACACTTTACTTTAGAGAGGCTACAATTATATCTTGTATCAATGTTTAGAGGAAAAATATTAAAAAACTAATGAAGATCACAACAATATTCTTGGCATCCAAATATATATGTAGTTATTGATAGAGTAGCTATTCAAAAGAAGTGTTGTCTAGCAATTTACATGACTAATTATAATGGTTGTTTCATATGCTAATCAAGATGTGCATTTACACATCAATAGGAAAAACAAAAGCATTTCCCTGGCCAAAATCATAAAACTAAAAACCATACCTTTCCAAATGCATTTACCATGCCTTTTAATTTGTCATTTACATTGCCTCTTTCATTTGTCATTCATTTTTCCATTATTTCATACCCTACCATTTACCCTTGCCTTATCACTTAGGGGAAACCTCTTACCATTTTACCCAATATTCATGCCATCATCAACCTAAATAGTGTCATACCATATGCCATTTTATCATACCTTTTCTATTCACTAAAGTATATTTTTAGCCATCCTACCTATCCCTTTTGATCTTGTTTAATTTGATTTTTCCCACACCTTCTATGAGGGGATTTTGATCTAGTTTTAGAAGGTTTAAAGTTCTATGTTTAAATGATAGTCTATGAAAGTAGTGTGATAGCTAATCTAGAAAGTTATCTTTCATTTATAATTGATTGGTGCTATTTATTATAACCACCTATGGTAAAATTAGTAACCTTGTGTTACTAATTATAACTACCTATGGGAAAATTAGTACCACATACCTATGTCATTATTTCCTAATTATAATCACCTATGGGGAAAGTAAGAACAACAAATTTACCATGCATTGACAAATAACCTTGCCATTAGTACTCTTATTTTTCATATTTGAGAACTTATTGTGACCTAGTCAGTTCTCACTACCTTCTGTGTGCGTAGAACTAATGTGACTTGAGGTCATTTTGGGACTATGTAGGCCATGCTTGATTCACATTGAGGTCTTCTCAGTCCCCCTTTTCTATATGCTCTTGACATTTTGAAATCAACTTAAGCCAATGCTCTTACCATTTTGTAAGTGGTATCTTGTCAATCGCTAATGAATTAAGATACCTCAAAATTCCAAAAACATTCAAAAATTTTAAAATCCAAAAACATTTATCTTATTTAAGCCTTCTCAGTCATCCCTGATCTACCCTACTAGGGAAAATTCATTGTTAGGATGATTTTTATTGCTTTTATTTTTAGGATTTTTGTGTGTTTATTTTCTTAGTTGGTCATTTGTTTGCTTTCCTATTTATTTGCTTTTAGTACTATGCCTCGACTCAGTTTATATGTGTTCATTGGGTGATTCATTATACATTATTCTTGATTCCATACATATTAATATGTAAACATTATCATAATGGTTTTTATCATTGGTTCTTTGTGTTTAATTATTTATTAGATCAGGAGTTAGTCCTTATGCATATTTTGGCCAAATTATCATGGTGTTCTATCATGATACCCAACATCACATGCTATAACAAAAATTAGCTCAAGAAGTCTTACAAGCAATAGAGCCACAAAATTTTCTCCTTGGTAACCCTAGAAAATCTTCCCACCTCCTTGATCGAATCACCCCATTGATATTTCTAGTTGTATCAATGCTAATAAGGATGAACATCTCCACATTGGTAGTTAAAATTGAATCATTCACATTGATCAACTCTTTATTCTTATATTCATCTCTTTCATCACTTCGTGCATCCTTGTATGCTTGTTTTTTGTGGATTCTTTAGTCATTATACCATCACATTTACATTTTCACCCATTAATCTTTAATCTATGCAACATTTTATATCCTTGAGTTGTGTTTGCCAATCCACCCCACTGGGGCATAATCAAACATATTTTTTTAAATCCAAGTCATCTTAAAGATTATAAATTTTTATGGGTAAATCATTATATTGACTCATCATCCCTAACTAGGGCATGTGTTAATTCCACTAATTATAACTGTCTTTAGGCAAATTAGTGTCTCAACCTTTATTATTGATTATAACCACCTTTGGGTAAATCAACACTTTTTAAATCAATGCATACAAATATTTTATTGACTGGATTAACTCACCCATGGGTTAAATTTGTTCTTCTTCTTGGTTTTTTTCAAGGGACCATCCATCTAACATATGTGTTGGCCAATCACTTGAGGGGTCATCATTATAGGCTTCCAAAACATTTTTTGGAGATTTTTATTCAATCATCATCTTTTTTTAGGCATACAAGCCTTTTTTACTCTTTTAGAAGATGTTATTGTGCCTATATCTTGCAACATCTTCCCAAACAGGGGTAAATTGTATACACCTAAAACTAGCCACCAATGGCCTTCAACTGGGCTTTAGACTGATTCTTACTGACCATTCCAAATTAGGCCTAAGAATCATTGAATGTCCCAAACTTGTTTGTGCATCATTATTCAAAACTAAAAATCTCATTGAGACATTCTTAATTTGGGCATCCTATCATAAGCAAAAAAAATCCTCTCACCAATTCATCTCTAATCATCTTGCAACATCATACCATTCAATTTGGTGTATAGACCTATTAAGTGGGGCAAGCACACACATAAAATCAAATCTTGAAAATGATAAAATGGCCAAATATAATTAATTAAAATTCTAAATCAAATTAAAAGCCTATTTGGATTATCCATGTGCAATTATAATTACTAAAAAAATAAATTCAAAAATAAAATATCCTAGCTTTTCATGATTACCTTTTGTGAGTAGTCAGTTCTTTGAAAATATATCATCCATGCCTATTCATTAAAAATCCTTAATTATTGACACCTTTTAACTCTAATGGAGCTAATTATCTCAATTATATTAGGTTTTAACCCATTACATGTTTAAATTACACCTTAACTAACCTTGATTTGGGGTTAGCTCCTAAACCTATAAATACAAGCATTTGCCTTTTCATTTAGAGAACTTGGATAGAGTAAAGTTATAATGTAAGTTTTATATCAAGATTGAAAATAATAGTATTATAATGCCAAAATCATAATCTAACCCATTAAGCAATCATAAGCCACAAGACAACCATGGTGCCAAGGAGAGAAGGACATAGCCAAACTCCAATGCCAAAGACTCTTTGAGCACAAGCCAAGTAAGCCACAAACAAATCACTTAGAGCTCTCAAAGAAGGTAAGGGATTTGCCATTATTTGCATTTTATTTGTGCTTTCATTTGTATTTTGTTCACCATGCTCCCCCTAATATCTAGTATTAGATATGTTAGCTTGTTAGTGTGTTGATTTCATTTTGTTTTGTGAAACTAACACTTGTTCTAACCTCTTCTCTATTTTCAATTTCCTATGATCACAACTATGAAACTCTAATTCTAGGTTTATAGTTTTCACTAAAGGATAATTTCAAGTAGCTACAAATGTTTAGTGATTCTAAACTAGTTTTGAATCAGATAACAAACAAATACAAGTTTAAACTCACTTATTTAAATAAGTACAAGAACCAAGCCTAACACCTAATTGAGTCATTTGAAGCATTTAATGTAAGAGCCATCCTAATGGAAAAGAGCCAAACAACATACTCATTAGTAGTTTCAACTATTGATCTAGCATTGCTCTAGGAGTATAGAATATATAAATTTTAAATGGAACTATTTACTTTCCCTTATGTACCATATAATATAGAAAAATTTATTGTGTTTGAATATGATTAGTAAATCATGCAATTCAATAATAATTCTAGAGCTTTTGAATCCCAAAAATAGATGGATATGTTGAGACAATGAAAACTAAGGAATTAGGAGAAGATGGAATTTTGAAACTCAAGGAGAATAACATCCCTATGGGCATGGTATTATTAGAATAATCTTTTGATATAGATTCCTAAACTCAAAATAAATAAAAAACTCAAATCAATAGAGTTGAATTTCATCAAAGAGAATCTAGGAATTGACCAACATCCCTAATTTGTGAATGTGGGCTTGAGTTGCATAGAAAATAAAAATAAAAGGTTGAAAAGATTAATTTTAGAGTACAATGATGTCATTGCATGCACATGTGATGAACTTAAGGTCTTTGACCCTAAGGTGATCACTCATGCCATCCCATTGAAACTAGATCACAAGCCTTTTATGCAAAAATAGAATCCAATAAATCTAATCTTGGGACCTCTTATATGGGTTGAAGTATATAAGCTACTAGATGTTAAAATTATTTTCCTAATTAGACATTTGAATTAGGTATCCAATCTCATACTAGTCATAAAAAAAATAACATAGAAATCAACTTTATGTTTATTTGAGAAACCAAAATAGAGTGCTAAAAAGGGATAATTACCCTCTACCCTATTTAGACGAGGTAATTTAGATGGTAAGTGGATATGAGATGATGTCTTTTTCGGATGGATTTTTGGGCTAAAATCAAGTACTAGTTAAATTAAAAGATAAGATTAAGACTTCTTTCACCACCAAGTGGGGAACTTTCACATATAAAAGGATGTCATTCAACCCAATTAATGTGAAATCGATGTTATAGGGAGCAATGCATTTTTCATTTCAAATATTGGTAGGGAAATGTATCATCATATACATGGATGACCTCACTATGTTTTTAAAATAAAGAGGTGATAATTAGAACAACTACAAAATGTCTTCGATAAATGTAGAAGATATGGGGTCTCTCTCAATCCAAATAAGAGCATCTTTGAATTATCTAAAGGAAATATCTTGGGTCATATCATCACTAAAGATGGGATATACATCAACATAGAATGGGTTCAAGTAATTTTTAAGTTAACCCCACCTAACAATAAGGAGATAAAATATTTATTTGACAAAATTAACTTTGAAAGGAAATTTATTTTTGGTTTTACATATATTGTCAAATCATTAAATGCTATAATAAAAGAAGATGCTAAGATCAAGTGGACAAAAAAATATGGGAAAGCCTTCCAAGATATCAAGAATGAAATTACTCGGGCCTGAGTTATGATTAGTCCTAATTTTAATAAATATTTTTATCTTTATTTAATAACCTTAGAACATACTATTATTCTAGTACTAAAACAAAAGATGGAAGATAGTGAATATGCCATTGCCTTCTTGAGCACCAATCTAAAGGATGTAGATTTGAAATATTCCATGATAAAAAAGTAGATATATACCTTGATCAAATTTGTTAAAAAAATTAGGCACTACATTTTTTGAAATAAAACATATACCATCATCCGAGACCTGGTTGTCAAACTCACGCTTGGACATAATGAGTTGGGCAAAAGAAGAGGGAAGTGGATGGCCAAACTTCAGGGGTTTAACCTTGATATTAGACCAACTAAAATAGTAAGAGGCCAGGGAATCATCTATTTGATTATTGAAATTAATCTATGCATCCATATTAAATAGATATATAAAGCTTAGGTAGTTGGTGGAGAATGGTACTCATAAATCATCCACTACCTATTTATAGGTACATGTCTTCTTGAATTAAATAGAGAACATAAGCACACCCTCAGGCTCAAATATACCAATTACATGATCAAGAAAGGAGTGTTGTATATAGATAAATATGAAGGAATGTATTTGAGATGTGTTTTAAAAGGGGATGCTAAGGAAATCCTAGATAACTTACATCAAAAAATTGGTAGTGAGAATCCATCTAGAAATACTACAATCCATAATATGTTTAAGATGGGATACTACTAGCCCATAAATTTTAAGGATAAGCATAGCCATGTTAGCACATGTCATGATTGTTAGGTATTTCAGAAGAGAGAAGTGAATGATACCATGCATCTGTATCTAGTCATAAAAGGATGCCCTTTTTATGAATGGGCCCTTGAATTTATTGGGCTGATAAACCCAAACTCTTCATTAGGACACAATTTTATCCTAACAAAGATTGAATACTATGCTAGGTGGATAGAATCCATGTCAACTAAGAATTCCAAAGTAATCAACATTATCAAGTTTATGGAAGAAAATATAGTGACCAAGTTTAGTAATCATATTTATTTGGTTTGTGATAATGGTCCATCATTCTATTCTACTAAATTCATAGAGTGGGCCTACAAAAATTAGATCACCATCAAGTTCTTGAACTATTACTCACATCAAAATGGAGTAAATAAGTCCACCAATAATAATTGAATAGATATGATTAATAAATCTACACAAGATAAACCAAGGGAATGACATCTCTTGTTAAAATGCAGACTATGGTTAGATAGAAACATACATAAACAAGCTCTCAAGACTTCACCTTTGTACTGGTATATGGAAAACAACTAGTCTTTTCCATTACTCTCAAGATACAAATGTACCAATTCATTTAAGAATACATGGGAGAATATTAGAGAATATGATATAGGCTACTTGAGATAGTCCAGATGGAGGATGTAATAACTAAAACATTGTACAATTTCAATAAACATCAAGATATTGTTAAATGATGGTTTGACAAAATATCCAAGACCAAAGCCTTCAAGATTTTAGACCTAGTGGTTTTATGGGATAAAGCACATGAAAATAGGGGAAAACATGATAAGTTAACTCTTTTTTGGATTGGACTATATCAAATATCATAAATCCTTGGTTATAATGCCTTTCAATTGAAAGACCTCCAAGGTAATGACATTGCCTTTCTAGTCAATGGACAATTTTTGAAGCACTACTTCATGGCTGTCCCAATTGGAGATGCATATAAGTAAATAATAAGTGTAAATTTAGACTAATATTATATTAGATTTATTTATATCTAGATTATATTTCCTACTTTCTATTAAGGTCAACATACCCCCATTTTTGAAAAATGAGGACCCTTGTTCAATTTTATAAAATGTGTTATAAATTGACATTCAAATTGATCAAAATACACTATTGAATATCATGATTGATCTATCTTAATTTACATGTTAACATATAATCCTTGTTTGAATTGATTCAATGTTGCTAACATTTGATTCTTATGTTTCCATGTTGCAGGATTAATGGAGTTCCATTTGAATAAACAATGTTTAGGGTTTTGTGATTTAATGATAATTTGACACTTTTAGCCCTTGGTATTTAATTAATTAATTAGATATATGTTTAAATGAGTATTAAAAAACTTAGTCTAATTGTTTTATCCTAAGTCCCTTTTGAAATGGATTCAAATTTACACGAGATTCAAATTTATGCAAGAGCATTTTATTATACCTTAGACTTAGTTTAAATTTTATCCTAAGTTTTATTCATGTTCATTAACACATATAAAACCTTAGTCTAAAATCTACCCTAAGTATCCATATATCTCAATCACTTATGTCTTTGATTTTATATCGATAGGCACTAATTAAATGTGAAGACACCAAGTGTCCTAATATTAGGAGCTTGAAGCAAAGATCAATGATCTGTGGGCAAAGTTGGATTTAATAAGTCAAAGGAATTGATTGATGGTGTACATTAATAGTGTAATGGAGATCTGATGGTGAGCAAGGAATCAAAGAATCAAAGGATTATAAAATAAAACATGAGAGTGATAAGTGTCATGATCTTAGCAAAGTAATAACAGACCTAATTTTGAGCAAATGTCAACAATTCAAAGATACTGAGAAGGAATGCAAGAGTGATAAGTGTCACAATTTTGACAAGTGATCAAGCAAATCAATGGCCTATACTTGATCTTAATAATAATTAGATCGATGGAGTACATTTAATCTTGTAAAAGGAAGATCAATGGCCTACATTTGATCATATATTCAAGGTCAATAGTTTAAGTGGAGTCAATAATTCAAATATCCCAGATCAAATGCGATACTACCATGTGGTGTGAGAGCATTCACATGATGAATACTATTTTCAAGGTACATAGAGAGCCCACGAAGCTGAAAAATGTCTCGATCTTAAAATATCAAAAAGTAGATCAAAAACCAATGATAAATTCAAGGCCAAAGGACTTATAAATATATTAGTGGTGTGAATTTTATTGAGATTTAATATTGCATGAGGTAATGGCATGTGTCTAAAAGCAAAAAATAGTCATATTTTAAATAAATGTGTAATGTGATAAGGTAATGCCACATGGGTGGAACACATCATATTGAGAGATCATAAGGATCCAAACACACAAAAGGTATATATGTGAAATAAAAATGAAATATAAGACACTAAAGCTTATAATTTGAACTTGATTAATGCCATTGAAGCTCTGTATGAACCTTTGAAAAAACCTAGAGTATATGGATTGCCCTAATTATCTTTAGATTCACTATAATTAAGCTGAGAGAGTTAGATTATTATCTATAATAAGATAATTAGATTAGGATTATAGAAATGACAACCCATAAGCATGTTTTAAAGTAATAAGTTAAACTATATTTGACATCAGATGCAAAATTTCATGTGTTCAAAGACATGTAGTTTGTAGCTACTGCTTTGAATATAGGGGATAACATTTATTCTAAATTATTTTGGACAATTGAGAACCAACCAGTTATCACCAAGGAAGAAGAGAATATTCTCTCAAAAAAGAGACTATACAATGACATTGTAGCCATACAAATGACTGAACTTCACTATATAACTATAAAACTAGAGGCACTTCATCGCATTGATATTCTTGGTCCCATTTTTAAGGAAGCTAAAATAGATAAAGGAATGTTACTTAATGAACATAATTAGAGAAAAGTTGCTGACATTTACCCAATTTAATTTTAGTCTTATTACAAATTTACCAAGCCCTAGATTGACCTAACCTCAATTAATTCATGGGTTAAGCAACACAACATGATGGACACCCTAACTATGTCGTTAGAATTTAGTAACTAGGTTGTTATAGACCCTAAAAAGAATATCCCAATAAGTCAATTTAGAATTGGAATTAGGATGGTGATGACCATGATGAATAAGTTATATAGATGTGAAACTATAGTATATGTAAATCCAATGTCAGTACCCATGGTGTATTTCATCATTGAAAAGGTGATAGTTCCTCCATTGGGTGAGATAATCAACATGTCTCTGAGTAGACAAATATATGCAATCAAGTATAAGAATAAGATGGATTTTTACATGATGTCCTATCTTTTAGATGCCCTATGTGCAACCACAAAGATTACCAACTAGAGATAATGGTCTCCAAGTGGTACTTAGACCATCTCCCAATACTATTTCAAGTTACACATTTATAAGTATAGAGACCACATTCAATTTATTTATGATTGTGTCTATGCAACACTAAGCAAAGCTATAACTAGTATCTATATAGAGAGATTTATCCCTCTAATAAATAAATCTATTGAAGTAATGGGAAATGTATGGTTATACCCCTGATTGCACTATTATGAGGATTGAAGGAGCTCAAAATTCTCCTCTCAAGTTGTCAGTCCATGTTCCTAATAAACTAGAAGAATAAGAGGTGGCCTATTAGTTGTTCCATGGTATAGATGGCCTTTGTAAAACTAAGAGAAAAGGTTTCCTATATAGATTTCCAATGCTAATTGGAAATATAACTTTTAGATAATGGGATCATATTGAGGATGCATCAAAACATAGGTTGTCTTTCAACCTACAGATAGATGATCATAGGCAATAAGACCCTTATGGTAGGGTAAAAGAACATTTAAGAATCAAGGGTATTTTTAATTTGCCATATGAGCATTAGCCCAATTAATTTGACTTCATATACATTAAAACATCCTCATATTTTGAAGTAACTAGAAGATTGAAGGACCACAACATAATACCTAAGGCCAGATTGAATACGGACCAAAAGGTGGAAGATAGTTGGTAATTCGGCCTAAGGTAGTATCATTTGATTGGTATTAGTTCTTCTAAGTTACTTTCAGTAGAAGTAAAAATAAAACATGGACCAAAAAAGAGGAGACCTAATGAAATTACTTTAAGTTCATTAGCTCTTGAATCATCTAAGGTAATGGAGCAAGAACTACCTCATGAGGAGATTCATATGATATCCATATATCCTAATGAGTCTATTGAGGATGCATTGAAGATGCTATCTATGGTTAATGAGACAAATTCAAATAAAGAGGAAGCAAGTGTTGAGAAAACTAAGCAAGAGAAGGATAAAGGGAAGTATTTAGACTTGGTTCCTATAGACACTTCAAAGAAAAAAAGCTAAGACTACCATTATTTCAAAGGCAAAGAAACCAAGGGTAACCACCACTCTTACTTTGAGTGAATTAATCTTGTTTAGTGAAGAAAACATATTATATGGTCCACCTATCCTTGAGTGGTTTATTTATGACTTGAGGATAGAAATGCTTCCCACTATTCACCATCCATGGGCAATTGTGAAAGCTACTAATATACCTCTACATCAAGAATTGAAACCTTGGATCATTGCTCTACAAGAAGAAGAGGCAAGGAGACTAGCTATTCTAAGTCAATCATCCCAATCATTAGTACAAATCCTAGTTTTACATGTGACCCAATCTTTAGTTGGGTTCAAGTTTGATCTAAGTACTACTAGTTTGCAAAGGGTGACTAAGAAAATAGTCATACAAGGTGGTAAAGAGATTACATATCAAAAGGTGGATCCCTTGACTAATTTGACCTAGGAAAAGGGATAGAGACCTAGTAAAGATCCAATATTTAAGAAGGATGTACTAGAGTTGACTCAATCATAATCTAAATAGTTAAAATCTGCTATCAAAGGCTTAAAGTATCAAAAAAAGAACTTAGAAGAGAAATATATTCTATCAATGTCAGGCGATATGATCAATAAGGTTGAAATAATCATTTATGACACATTCAAATTTCTAAAAGTTATAAGTTCCAAACAAGACATTGTGAATAAGTACCATTCCATGGCTATGCAATAGATCAATAAATGGCATGGTTTATATAAAAAGGTAAAGGAATTGGTCAATATATTGATAGAGGACCAGATTCTTGGATTTAAAAGTCATATTGGCACATTTAAATATGGATATGGTTATATTTGTAGAGAAGATCAAGGGTTTGAACAAATGGTCCAAGAGATTGGAGGATCTTTCTAAGTATTTCAAATAGTTGGAGAATTGGATGATGCATATATTGGGTAGCCTAATTAAAGACCCAAATACCATCAGTATTATTAGTTTGATAATAGATGAGGAGTTAAAACAAATTACTAATCAATTCATGTAAGAAGTGAAGAGAAAAATCCAAGGCACAATAGGGGCAGACAATACAAGAATCTTGGACATGATCCTATCTGCAATGGATAAGATTAGTGATGTTAGAAGCATCAAGGAAGCAATGGACATAGATGATAAAGACTTAAAAGACCTGGTAGACCAAGGAGAATAACTATTCATGGATCATATCATCAATTCTAGACTAATTGATGAACACCATGATAAAGTAACAAAAGTAGAGGAATACAACTGGATGAGCTTCTCAAAGTTAAATTTGTTGACTTAGCATATTATTTTTGTAACAAAATAAGTATATCATTTGAAAAGAGAATTTTCTATTTTATAAAATCATGTGCATCTTGTAAAGAGCATTACCTATAGGTCAGCTTATTTGTAATGTGTAGAATTCTAGAATATTATAGGACAACAATCCTTGACACTTGTTCAATTATCATTTGATATGACTGACCGACATATCTCAAAATCTTCTATAAAAGGGGTATTGTCATTTTTAAAAGATGAGGGAGTTTTAGAGAAAAAACCATTTTTGTAAATTTAGAGAAAATTAATGCAAGGAATTCTGCAAGGATTCTCTCATATTTATTTAAGTATTTTTTTATCATGATTGCTTCCTCAAACATCTAGTTTTATGTTTAAATTAAAATTGCTTATATGAGTCTTATATGTGCATATGTGAATGAAGAGTTGTCAATTTGTGCTTATGATAGGTTTATTGAAAGACTTTAGATTCATTTCATTTCCATTACTTTTCTTGAAGATGTGTTAATGCTATTTTCTTATGGAAGCAAATCCTTAAAATGAATTTGAGTTCTTATTTTCATTGTTTGAAAATCTTTAGACATTTTGTTAGTATATGATAGGATCTATGACTTTGGGTATTTCATGTCATATATTGGTTTGAATGCATGTCTCTGATGAATTTGAGATTTCTCATAATGTTTGGACTAAATATTAGAGATACCTTTCTTCTCTGCCCTACCCTTCCTTTTGCCCATTTTTTAATCAAATCACTATAGTTTAGCTTTAATTGTAAATATACATGCTAGATTAGACTTTATAATTTATGTTTTGATCATAATTCACTATACTTAGTTCAAATTACTATCATCTTTCACAAGCAAGCTTTAAGACCATGGTTGCTCCCAATAATTAGTTATATTATCATTTTGTGAATAGTTAATTGCTTGACCACTATTCCACCAAATATCATAGGAAGATCAAAACCATATACTCATGTAATAGATTATTTAAATCTATAAATGAGAAGAGTATTTATTATCACTCTATAAACCCTATGACACACTTTTAGGCATCAACACTTTCTAAATTAGATTTCCTATTTCCTACATTTTTAAATTTCTGTATATTAGTTGTTATGCTTTATAGGCTAGACTTTATAAATTACATAATGGAATCACTAATTTCCTATACAATAAATACAAAATTATATTAAAAAAATAAGGGAATTAAATATTAGGTTACATAATTGGTATGCACAGGGATCTATTCTGATAGTACCATATTTTATGGACTTAAGGTATGTATTATGATTAAAATTAGGTTTTGATTTGGGAGTAATAGGTTTTTTTTCACTTCTTGGATTTAATCTGATATATTCATGAAAATTTTAAATTTTCAAAAGATCTATTACACTATTCCCTACTAAAACTTGGATGAGAGACTATAAACATAAAACTGGATATACATTGATAGCGACATATTAACAACATAAGTTTTATTATATTTACACCTAGCCAATGGTTGTTCCAAAAACTTTTATATTTCTAGTATATATTAAAGAAAATTATACAAACTGATATAAGACGGGTAATTCAAGTAATCTCTACTAGGTCTATGGATGCATGGTTGGATGTAGATAAAGGCTTTGAGTAGAATCAGAGGTATCTCTATCAAGGTTAAGAATGCCTAGATGGAAATAGAGCAATGCCCAAGCTTTCCTTACCAATTGGTTACTAAATCAAGTTAAATGAAACCTAAAGTGGTTATTTAGGTCTCTGTCAAACCTTTCATAGCCAAAAATAATTGATTTCACTAGATCATACACACAAATCAAAATAATGGAAAGGGTTAGTATGTTGTATGAGGAAGTAGGAGTCTATTTTATATCTTGATTTACTTATTCTTCCATTATGGAACTAAAGTTTTGTCATGACATATTACTAAAATTATGGGTTCTCAAAATACTCATGAGTATTTTCCCCTATGAGTCACCATTTGATTCTCCATTTATTGTCCCCTAACACACACACACATCCCATTTTAAAATTTAAAACATGAACCCATCAGTTTTAGAAATATTTATTTAGGGTCTCTTAAACCTTAGAATTTTGTAATATAAATTTATTCATTTTAAAGTCTAATGTTATTTTTAAAATTCTAAATGTATAGAAGTTCAAATCATGAAAACCAAAGATTGAATAACTATTTGAAATATTTTGAACCTTGGATTTTCATAAGTTCTTTTAAAAAATGGGTGCTTTTATTTATGGACTAAAAGATCTAATATTCTTCATCCTAGTGTTCCTATTTTTTACAATCATAGGACTAGACATCAGACTTGTTAAATCATCCATAATTAGAAAATATCTTTACTACACAAGATTAGGACAGATGCCATTTCTATATTATTTGAAACCTTTGGCTTTCAAAAACTTTATAAAGTCTTTGAAGTCCCTAGATTCTAGACATTGAGAGGTGGAAACATTTTTTTATAATGGAGACTTCAAAGTTTGATTAAAATTCTAAGTATATCAAGTCTCCAAACTTTTAAACACTCCACATGATGCATTTTTATGAGCCTAGGAATACTAAGGATTTAAAAAATGACAATCAGTTAGAAGCCTTGAGCTCTTAAATTTTAATGGTTCAGAGCTCCATATTTTGAGTGTTAGACACTTGGAATATTTTCATCAACTAGAACCCTGGAAGGATAAACACAATGCAATGGTCCTAATCTTCCATAGTCTAATGTCTTAGATCTTCTAATCCCCATGTGGATGACATTTAGAACATTTTTAATCAAATACAACTTTAGAGGTATATAATCAAAGTCAGTGTCTCAATGGTCTTGATCCACTGAGCTTTTGAGCTTCTAGGTCTCTAAGAACACTCCATGTGTTTGCATTCCATTCACATAGATATTTTTGGGTCATAAAAAGATCAAAAAAAAATAAATGGCCACAATTCTTACCTTCTAAGTCCCTTTGGGCCTATTATTACTCCACTTGGCACAATCAAATTAGCTTATGGCCCTAGAGCATAAAAAATAGTATTATAAATCTAAGTGTCCAAAAAAGTGGGGAATGGACAAGTGTCCATCGAGAGGATGCATGGTTATGGTATGCATAAATTAATTTGATAATGAATCAAAAGATTTGGTAAATGAGGAAGGGATAACTATATCAAACTAGATGACTAGACATATAAAGTTATTGCATTATTTCCATTTGAAAAGTAAATTAAACCTAGCAAAGCTGATTCACACATTTGAATTGAAATGGGAACTAAATAAATATACCTTTATTTGTATTTATAACACATGAAATCATTCAAATATTATATTGTAAAGCAATATATGTAAAATATGACATGAAGGATAGTCATTTTTCCATTACTCTCTTGATCAAGCATTACAACTTCAAGCCTTCGATCATCTAAAAATATTTAATTTTCCTAGTAACCTTGTAAAAACAATCTAGATGATTCAAAAAAATAATTACAATGTATATATTAATATAATGGCCTCATCTTTAAATCAAGTGCATGTTCAAGCACCTTCTATATATTCATTCATTATGGGGATCCAATTCATGGATAGTGTATTTGAAAAAACTACCCTTGACTTGAAATTCCAACATTATTTGGTACTATGGGATGTTTTGGTATATATAATGTCTTATTACACATAGGAAAATATCCCTAATGATAGGTGGTACATAGATGAATTTCTACTGATCAAAGAAATGAGGCTTCACTAGGTTGTAATAAAACTAGAGGTAATGCCTTACACATACCTATTTAGAGATTTATTTAATAATGGATTGTGTTATGGTTATTGTTCACACATTATAAAAGGTAAAAGTGTAGTTTCACACATTTTTGGTATATAATTTGAGATATATCTTATACTCCTCACCCCTAAAACCATATACAACCAAATCTAACCAAGGTGTGGCTCAAGAGAAATATAGTAGAAGGAAAGTTAAAATAATGGCTAGTCAAGGGGAAAACACTGAATCTTAAAGGGGGGATTTTCTCTAATTTCATTATTAAGTTTAGACATGGGATCAATATTGCCATGGTTCTCCTTAATAGATTATGTAGATTTCCTATCACAACATATGTTTAGATTGAATGGGTCCCCCTCTTAGATATTCTATTGAACTCAAACAAAATAGATTCCTTAGGAAAAGTTATAAATGTTAGGTTAAATTTGTATATGTTAAGTTCACTGGAACAAAGGCTAGCTAATGGCAATTTCTACATGATGTACTACTTGCTAAATGAAATATTAGGCATAGTTCATAGGACCCATGGGAAACTATATCAACCTTCAATATAATACTTGGGTAACTAAATCTATGAATATTAATCTTTCATATTCATAAATAAATATAAAATTAAACTACAAAGGATATGTGATGATATATATCTCTAGGTATACCAAGCTATTCATAACACCTATATGTTAGGGTTTTATAAAAACACAATAAGAAGCATTAATAAAAATGGGGGACTACTAATATTACCCCATTGGTATGATAATAAAAATAAATGGCACAAATGCCTCTCCTTATTTCTGACACACTAAGTTTTAGATAAAATTATAGAGTAGGATATTGCCTACCAAATAAACAATCAGATTGATGAGCAGTTAGGCTAAAAGCATCTGGAATATTAATTTAAGATCCATTTGAGCATTGGTAAAATGAAATATGTGGTCAGATCACATTTCAACCAAGTGGTGAAGGCCAAGATATATTATAAAAATATGAACATGTACCCACTTAAGGAATGGGACCCTAGGAACAAGGTTGGGGCATGTCTTTATCTCCTTAAATAAAAATAGAAGGTGAACATTTTATATGGTCATCAATAATATGATCAGGGTGGTGTCTTTATGAATGTATCTAATGATACGAAGGTCTAGACAACAAATGGAGATTAATATAATATCTATGATTTGGGCTTAGGATTTTTAGTATAACCCTAAGGTTTTGAAAGAATGAGAACAAAGATCATAAATATATCAATGGCTTCTAGTCTAACCACAAGATTTAAGGACACAAAACCAGTCTCCCTCTCTAATAGGAAAAAAATAGGTTTGTAATAAGACTCAAATAGTTAAATGGAGTCTAACCCTAAAATAATAAAGAAAATTTAAAATTCCTCCCTGATCCTTAGATGCTCTCCACATATTTAGTTGACATTTTTCTAGTTTTGGAAATGAAAACAACCTAGGATAAGTCCACACCTCCTGCAGATAGATAAAGGAATATCACTCTTGTTATGACACTTTTGTCACCCCTCACAACTTGTACTCAGGTTTACTCCCTAAGTTTATTAAATATTCTTTCTTGAATATTCCAACTAATCGTTATTATCCTAAGTCTCCTTTGGTATGTTCACCTCCACCTTACATAATGAGAAAACATCTCCTCAAACACTCCATACCATTCCATCTCCTACTACATTCTCCATCCCTTCCACCATGGTTGTCCCACCAACATTTCCTTCATCACCACATAAAATTATGATTTCTACCCATGTAGTTCCTTCAATTATTTAACCATCTCCTCCAGCTTCTAATCCCCCTATGGTCACTTACTAGAGGAATCCTAAATGTCTTCCCACCTCCTCCAAAGGAAATCAATTATAAAAGAGACCATCACTTGGTATTAAAACCAAATAAGAAACCCTGGAAGAAGAGGAAACAATAGAAGTAAAGGAAAAAGAGCCTATATAGGTAACATCTTTAGTTGAACACTCAAATAATGAAGAGGAAGAGTATGTAGAGGCAATCAAGGGGTTAGAACTTGAGATGAGAGAGGAGGCACCTCTAGATGATGAAGAGGTAGAAGTAGAAAAAACTAAATTCATGAGTTTTAGAGGTCAACAAGAAGAATAAACCCTGGATGACACTTTGTATGAGAAAATACTCATAGAAGAACAAAGCCAAAACATTAATGAGGTAGTTTCTTCCATTTTTTCATTTATTTAGAGTATAGAAGTTCAAACTACATATTTACCTCCAACTATTCTTGTAACTAGTTCCATTAATTCATCTATTATTTCATCTCCCAAGAATATAAAGACTCCCAAAAAGGTAGTCCATTTTTAGAATTTGGTCACTATTTATATTTTTAATCCTAAAATTCTACTAGTCCTTGAGAAATAGTCAAATTATCTAGATTTTCCCATGCCAAATACTTCACCCCTAAAATTATCCACAATGAATATAGGGAGGACCCTAAGTTTAGCTAAGCATCTGGCTAAAGCTATCCCAATAAGGTAACCTTCCCCATGTGAAAGAAGTATTCATCAAACTCTCCATTTCCCAATATAAATAACTACATCTTTGGTACCCATAGATATAACACCCCCTCCTATGAATCCTCCACAATTCAAATTTGAAGACCCAAATACATATGAATAATAAGGTCAACTTATTATTACCTAATGGGTGAAAGAGATGCAAAATATGAGGGATGAGAGACAAAATCTAGTTGTTAGATAATTATTTTTAGTATTTACCTAGTTTTATAACAAAAGTGGAACCATCTAGTTGGTGAGGAAGAGGAAGGAGGTGAACCTCAACACTAGGGAGGAGATGGAATTCTAACAAAGTGAAAATTTATTTCCCTTATCAAAGAAGGCTAAGAGAGATCCCAATGAATATAATGAAGACTTCTTTGATTTTTTTGAAATTGCAAAGCCATGAAGGAGATGTATGAAATTAAAGAGGAGGAATACCAAAGAATACAACAAAGGTAAACTTTTTAGGCTCCTCCATAAATTGTTAAAAGTGCACAAAGTGCAGCCAAAAGGCTGTATGATATTTTGAATGACATTCAAGTTTCTAGGGTAGAGATCTAAATAGATATAAATAAGGTGATTAAGTTATGTCACCAATTTATATAATTGGAAAAGAGATTACATTTCTTGATTTAATGCTCTAAAATTAGTGCATTCAACTAATAAAACTTGAATTCTTGTCAAGATGCAACCTAGGCCCAAAGCTATGTTATTACTAAGAGATATGTTTCCCTTGCATGACATAATCAGATTAATACCTTATCAATACTTTTTTTAAATCATGATAACTAAGATTTTGGGATTTTTAATGACATGAGGTCAGTAATGCAATCACTCCTACAGGTGAATTGGTTAATAGGCTAAATTTAGAGAACCTCTTTAAAGCACAACAAGAAAATTTAAGGAGGAAGTGGAGGGTATTATTTATAAAACCAATGATGAAATGTTATAGATAATAAGTTATTTGAAGGATAGATTAAAAAATTTAAAAACCATGGGATCTAAGTTCAAGGGTTCATAAATGGAACATTCAATATTGATGGCAAAAACCATCAAAATTTTCAAGCCTTCTTTACTCAATTTTGGAATTATTAATAAGGAGTTTTATGCAACCCACACTTTATTTCAGGAACTTAAGGATAATTAGATGGTTTTTGGTTAAATGTCAAGTACACAACTAGCTGTCAATGTTTCCACATCAACATAGGGTTCCCAATTTTTAGGATTTGCAGACTTGCAAACTCTCATGGGCCTAATTTTGATCCCACAAGGAAAGATATAAATAAATCTAGTTAATTCATCTATTACTCTACCATCTTCTTCAAATAGTAGTTCCACATCAACACTATGATAAATATAAATATGTATTTCATGTTTTAATTAAGTTAAAATGTTAGTTTTAAACTTATTTACATTGTATGTCTATATTGTATTTATAGTTGAAGAATCTATTTTGAGTAATCAATAATGTACATGCATGCTCTACATGAGATTAGCATACAATGCTATTATTGAACATGCAAATTTAGACTATGCATGAGATATGAGGAATTCCCCAACCTAAGCCTATATATATACTTTTATTTTCATTTTTTAAATTGAGGATAGTTTTGGTTAATGATATTAATAAGAAAGTTTGAGAAGTAGTACTAGTTTGATTTTGATGTGCAATTCTTGATTCTTCTCCAATTTTGTGGACTGTTTAGGATTTATTGTCATTATGGTATCTTAGTTATTTATTTTTGCATTATTTATCTTTCTAATATAGTTATTCACTTTAAGATATAACTTATTTGAATGCCTTTTGCATGCTAATTATAATCCCCCTTCGTAGATGTGCAATATCAATCTGGTGGATGTGGCAACCTTTGATTTTACATGTTTATGTTTTTTGTGTTTTGGTTATATTTGACTCCTTATTGTGTTTTTTTATTGGTTTTCTATAGTATATTATAGAAAATATTGGTCTTTTATTTTTTTGTTACCTTAGTTCAAGTGCTAGTCTTAAAAGGTTTTCATCTTGTGTGGTCCACAAGCCTCTTTTTTGATCTTCCTTTCCCTCTTTTTGAGTTTCTTTTAGAATTCATGACCACCTTATTTGAAACCATAATTATTCCACATATTTCAAGTAGATCTATCTTCACCGATAGCCAACCCATATATGGTAAAGAATTTGTATTGCTCATTGCTATTCCATCAATAAGTTGTTATAAAACTGAATAACTTGCAACACATGCCTTGGAGTGATATCTTTCACTGATCTTAAAATGTTAGAGGCTACCTCATAAGATTTATATGGTGTACATAAAACCCACATCAACAAGTACACTTATGTTCATTTAATTTGTAATATATCAACCAATAGTTTTAATTACTATTTTAAGCATATATCAGAATTTCAATTCAAAATATTATTTATCTAAGTCTATAAATTAATTGGCATGCTATATATATGTTTATCACACTGGTGCTTATTCATTTATATATTATTAACTCTATAATATATTAACCAATCTCAATTTAGTGTTAAATAATAATATCAATTGAATATAGTTCAAATGAATGATGAGGCCTAAGCTTTATGATCTTCATTAGCTAATCTATTGCTACATTTATTCAATTTTTCCACTTTAGTGATCAATAGATTATTTGAGAGTGAAGATATTTATTGAAGTACAGATTTTAAATTAATATAATTTGTGTTTTTTGATCTATTGCATAATAATTTCTAGGTTGAAGTAATTGTATATAATAATTATTTAGTGTGGCTCAAAATTGAATAATATTTTTCATAATAATTAATATTTCAATTTAAAGGATTATAATTTTCTCTATTATGTTTTTTACATGTTATTATATGAAGGGAGATTTAAAATATTTTAGTTTCATCCTTTAATCTAATTAGATTATTTTCAAGCAAGACATTTGTTAGTCTGAATTATTTTTATCAACAATTATCTTTTTTTTACATTTTCTTATAATTGGGATGAATTTTTAGAATATACACTAAAGACCATCATGAGAGACATGGGTGTGAAATTCCTCTTCCTTTACCACCTAAATTTTTTTCGTCATATATATGCCATTTGATAAGTTCTTTACAATGAGATTGAGTATGGTCATTGTAATCCATCTTTTGAAAGTAATTTACATAGTTAAATGATAGGAATAAAAGAAGTTACTTTAAAAAGGAATTGCATTATCAATATATATTATTTAAACACAAAATGTATATGAATTTACACCAATGGAATTTGATTTTATATAATTAAATGCATAGGTACCATATGCACTATAAGTTTTTTTAAATTCAAAGAACATTTCTATGCATAACATTTAGTAGAAAACTAATTTTTTTTATTAAGAATTTTATATATGTATGTATGTATGCATGTGTACTTATTTTAATTATAATGAAAAATTATATAAATTCCAAAAATAAGAAATAAAACACTATATAAATTAAATTAATACTACTATTTATTTCATAAAAGTTTTCAATATGAATTTAATATTTTGGTGAGGCGTATATGTTGTGTTCAATTATGTATGGAATTAGACTAGAGTGGTAACTAATGAGGTTATAAGGAGAACAAAATAGAATATGTATAGATTTAATGGTTTGAAATATATTATGACATTAAAATTTATGACAAAGTGTATGTATACTTGTACATTAAATATTATGAATAGGACAAGCTATTATAAAAGTTTACATATGTTGAATTATTAATTTGATAGGATTTTGACTTTTGATAGTATGTGAAAGGACATATTATATTTGACAATCAATATAAAAATATATATTAATGAACTCAAGATTTGTATTTATTCATGTAAATATTAAATTTAGATATTTTTAGTTGAATATTTTTACTAACAATAAAAAAATATCTTGTGTACAAGTTTGAGATTTCATATGAATCAGGGAAGAATATCAATAATCAACTATTGGGTGTAAATATATTTATAAATAATGAAAATTTTATCTACTTTTAGTAAAAAATGTGTTCAAGATTTGTGCCCCACATCCCCAAATACATTATCAATTATTAGACCCCACTCAATTATTGGATATTCTCCACTAAATATTTGTTAAAATCATATTATTAAAATAAGGTTTGTGCATCCATCAAAAGACATTTACTTAGCAACATCAATGCACATAGTGACATTTTGAGCATTAAAAACATAAAAAATCTCATTTAATATACACAAACTTTTAAAGCATATTTTATTACTTTGGGAAAACTTGAATCATTATTGGCTCATTAGAAGTTTTCTTAATAAGAAAATAGTATAGATGAACATTATAAAAGGAAAAATGTTTAAGTAATAAGGCCATATTACATAATAGATTAAATTTTGGAATATGATGTATTATTAAGTATCTATTAGAAAAATCAATGGTACATTCCCAAATATTGTATTGAAAAAGAAAAGAATACAACTATTAAATCACAAAAATGTCAAAAATGAACATTTAAATCATAAATTACAACAAGAAGAATCAAAGATCCATACATTAAAAATATAAGCTCATTATTATTGATGTGTCAATAGAGTGAGCCATATTACAATGAAAACCTTAATTTTTAGTTTGAGAAAAAACCTTGACACATCAAAATGATGTGTAAATGAGAGAGAAAAAAAACCCCTTAATATAGTTTTCCACAATCTCGCATGCATCAAAAAAATACCACTACACAATAGAGCATGCAAAACTAATATAAAAAGGATGTGATCTAACACTTAATAATTCCAATATACTAATAGGGATTAATAATATTCAAATATTATTCAAAAATTAAGTAATTTAAAATCAACATAGTTTTAAAACCAAGTAAATTGTCAAACAATTTAGAGTACATTCACTCTTCCTCTAGAAATTGTTCAATGATTTATAATACATTTATTAATCCTATACTTCATATTAATTCACTTCATTATCCTATAATTCAATCATTTCAATTAAATTATAAATATGAAAATAATTAGATATAAATGAAAGCATGTAATGAGTAATAATTATATAAATATAATAATGGTATAACTAACCATATATTGAGAACCAACTTCATATGAAGTTACAACATCCTTGCCATGTAAAAAAAGGAAACCATTAATTAATTAATACTCTTAATTGTAAATAAAGTTTAGATCAATATCAAACTATGCTTGTATACAAAATACCTTATGCTACTTAACCTTTACAATCTCATACTTTGCCTTTACTTCAACAATTTTTCCATATATTTTTATTCTACTAAATCCTAAAAAATAAAATCATCAAATTTTTTTATATTCAATTTTTAATAAAAAATTTACACTTTATACGAACTATAGGATGGCATACATACATTAATCACCACCTTCATTGGAAACCTATAAGCACACACATGATCAAAATTCACACCTATAAAAAAACACATTCAACCCATATATTGACACAAATAAAATATGAATACAAATCCAATATGATTTTAATTATAACAATAATAAAACATGTAAAAATTATACACACCCTCAAATTTCCAAATGAATTTTGGATCTATTTAACCCTGAAATGAAATATGTGTTGTTTTCCCTTTATTTTTTATTTTAGAGGGTAGAAATCCAAGTTTTATAGGGATCCTAAAACCACAAAAGTGTAATATATAAGTATTAATAGGCCAAACCAAGGTCACTCAATAAAAATAATAAAAACTAAGAATAACATATTGAAAGTAGGGAAAATAGAAACATATAAGATTAAGAGGTGGTTCCTCTTATAGATCTTCTTCCTCCTCAAAATTATTTATAGGGATATCTTGCTTAAAATTTGAGATCTTATCCCTGTACGATTCTTATGTCCTTCTGCTACCTCTCCTACAAGAATCATACATGGCCTCTTCTACCCTTGGACCTTTAGGGGAGTCTTATTTATGGGGGACAATTTAGGATAACCGGGTGGGGGGGATTTCCATGATCTTTCACACCTATTTGACAGGGGTCTAAGCAAGCTTAGAGGACTGGATGAAAGACTACATATGGATTTATCCTACTTTTGAAGGGCATTCCACTCTTGTATAAGATTAGTGAGGGTTAGCCCTACCTCGTTCACCTTGAAATTAAATTTATCTAGCTAATCCTTATTATTTTTATCTCCTCTGACATAATAAATTTACCCTTCCAGGTAGCCTCCTTATAAGTTCCCTCATCAAGGGTGATCGACTTGGGTTTGGGCATGAAGAGCTTGAGGGGAAGGTCATCGGCAAGGGTTTTAGAAATACTGACCTAGGGGGTGCTAAAAAAATGTTGATAAGATCTTAAGGTGGGATCCTCTTCCAAGGAGTCCTCATGAGAGTCTTTCCTGATGGAGGATCCCCTTGAGGGACCTCACTCCCTTATAGGGTTTGGTCATATTTGATGAGCAATCGAATTATCCCTTGGTAAAGGATAGGGTTGGTCTCATTTACTTAATGAGTTAGGTTAGTATATTCTAGATATTTAAGTAGGAATAAATCCATGCTTATATTATAGCCTAGAAAGTGATTCAATAACAAAAAATGATGAGAAAAGATCAAGGTATATTTACCCTCTAAGGTCATATAATGCATTACTTGGAGACAAATTTCTAGCCAATATCGAGGAAGGTCTACTGAGGGGAAACACTTCTTGTTAGTATTCACAAACTCATTCATGTGAAAAAATCATTGAAGGAGGTCCTACTTCTTAGTTTGGTGATTAAAGGCCTTTGTCCCCATACAAGACATGCCAATAGCCTCGATAAAAAGGTCCTCCATAATAGTGATTGTTATGCCATAAATTATCACATTGCATTTATTTCAAGTAGCTATAAAATCCCAAACCACATCAACATCATGCTCAGTGATTCCCACCATAAACTCTATGAGACCCCTACATTTAAGTTTCATCCAAACCTTTTTCTTCCCCTGTATTTCCATTCATGAGATGGGCTCAAGCCTTTCTCTATCTCCACCCATTGATGCAATGGAAAAAGAGTTAAAGTAAGTAGATAGATGGCTTTGGAGAGAGCAAGTTTGAATAATGTGAATGGTGCTTGGGAAGCCTACCATTAACACCCTATAGTAATTACACCTCTTCATATGATCATAATTATAGATCATAATATTTAAAATCCACCCCTTTAACTAAATATTACATGTATGTGGTGATATGATGACCCATTTAAATAGTAGTAATTTCATCCCGTAAGGCTTTAAGGATGTTATTGGGAACATTTTCTCCTTCATGCTAGCTATTTAAAGGATGGATTTATACTCCAATGCTGGTGAGTTTATCTGCTACTCCATTTCCTTTCTAGTAAGTATTCATAATTTGAATATGTGTCATACCCCTTAAAATTTTATTGGCATTATCCATTATGTCTTTGATAGTATGAGAGGGGGTTAATTTCCCTTCCAAATCATTTATGATATTTAAAGAATCACCCTCCATGATGATTCTTTTTATTTTGAGTCTAAAAGCCAACTAGATATCCTAGAGGGCCACCTTGGCCTCTATAAGGCGATTAGTTTGGGTTCCCAAAGGTCATGCATAAGTGACTAGAATCTATCCTTTTGAGTTTCTTATGACTCCTCCCCCACCTACAAGGCTTGGGTTACCTTTAGATGTGCCATCAAATTTAAATTTCACCCAACCTTTTGGTGGAGCCTTCCATTTTGTATGCTTGTGAATAAGAGCTTTTGAGGGGGAGATTAAGTGTTAAACTTTGTCCTAGTTGCTAAAAATTTGTAGTACTAAAGTAGATATATGTTATTTGTCTTTGGGGGGAAATATTTTTAAGTTTTAGAAATGGCCTAATAGAGATGGAGGAAAGCCCCTTTAGACTGGTGCCTTTTGTTTAAGAAAATGTCATCATTATGGAATTTCTAGACACATGAAAACTAATGTGGAATATCTAGATGCCATAGGAATTATAGATATTGGAGATTCTAGGGAGGTTTCCATTGAATTATGAGGTCAAGGACCTTATTCAGTTTGACCCATGGCATGTTGAATTTATTTAACAACCAGTTAAACAATACCAAGCTAAAAGAGTACTCTAGGAATAGGTGATGGATCAAATCATCCACATTTTGTCATATAGGTCATCTATTAGGGACTATAAATCCCATTTTAGCTAGATTATCCACCATCAAAATTTTATCTTGCACTGCTAGTGAAAAGAAAAAGTTAACTTTAGGAGTCAAATGCTTGACCCAAAGATTCTTCCCAAAATTCCATTCACTTTCTAGATTATGATCAATGGTATGTCTTGAGGCCACTGAGTATGATCCATTATCTTTAGTATCCTAAATAAAGTGTTATTCCTTATAAAATTTATGGATATGGATCTAACTCATTGAAGAGTTGAGGGACTAAATAGCTAGTGATTCTTTTGCTAAGAGTCCTTCACAAGGGAGTATTTTATAGCTTTTTACACCTTCATTCATCACCAAATAATATTTTTTTTGATCCCCATATTTACTTAAGTTATATATTCCATATAAAACAAATCTATTGTGAGGATATGGGAGTGGAAGATAGCCAAGCATCTTCCCAAAAGTCAATTTTCTCACTGTTTCTAGTTTTCCATATGATGTTTTTCTTTAGGAGATCTTTGCAATTGGTGATAGTTTTTTAGGAGGATCCATCCATAGGACATTATTCCCATAGGAAATAATCCACTTAGACTCCTTATAGGTATTTATCTTTAATAATTCTTTCCCATTCACTATTTTACTTCACAAGTCTCCAACCTATTTTTGTCAATAGGGCTCTGTTCATAGATTTTATGCTTCTTAGGTCAAGGCCTCTATTTGCTTTGGGAAGATAATATTTTTCCCACATGATGAGATTATATATAAATATTTATTTAGTTCCCCTCCATAAGAATATGTTTTAAATTTTTTTAGTTTTACCGGCCACTTTCGAAGGCATTCTAAAAATAGACATCTAGTAAACAAGAATGCTCTAGATTGAGGCTTTGAGTAGCTGGTATTTCCCTACTTGATTAAGAAGGTGACCCTTCCATCCCATAAATTTTATTTTAATAAGATAAATGAGAATATTAAAAATATCATAATCAATATTTAATTTAAATAATGGGATGCCTAAATGACTTGGCAGTAGATTATCCTCTTGACAGTCTAAGATTTTGGTATAAGGGTGATAATAAAATCTATAGTAGGCCAATTAAATGTTAAACTCAGATATAAGCATACACTAAATTTATTATGTTGAGATAGTATAAATATATAAAATAAAATTAGGATAGATATATAAATGACAAAAAAATAAAAGTAATTATCTTGTTCTAATGCTAATGTAGTTTTAGATCTAGAATAGGCTAAATGAAAGAACACAGATAGTTCTAGAAGAGTTGTTAAATTATAGATCTGGTGCCTTTGGCTATCTTGAAAATTACGTTAGGCATGGATGGTTGTTTCAAGGCTATTATTTGTGTCTACTAATAATGTAATGTATGGAATATCTATTGAAATAGGATACAACTAATTAGGGGCTTTTAGGTTTGTCTTAACCTTCACTCTGATGTATTCAAATATCAGTCATGGATAGTCACTCCTTGTGAAATGGAAAAATAATAGATTTCCATATTAAATATGGTCTTAGGGATAAATGGATTAGTGGGAACATAGTGTTGAGATGACACTAATGACCTTGCTATCAAAGGGTGATGTCTACATAGCCAATACTCTAAAAGATGTCTTTAGAATCATGTAGTTATCCCCTATGTGTTCAATTGTACATGAATCATGAAATGTGTGTAAAGTAAGTACAATGGTGACCTAACTTGTAACTTAGATAATAAATCTCTAAGGTTGCTTCTTTAGTAATTCAAACCTATAGATGTGCAATCCCTATGACTGGTAGGGAAAAATGAATAAATAAGGAAGATTTTTTCAATTGAATGTTCTTTGAATGATCTTTGGTCTTTTCTCTAGGTGTAGTTATGTGAGGAGTGAATTAATATTGATATTGTATTTATAAATATCCTATGGGGAGATAATTTTCACTAAATCACTTAGGATGACCATTAGAATATATTTCATTTGAAAATTGGATGACTTTAGGGCATTGTACACTTATGTTGGGGGTAGGATAATAATGTTGACATTGTTGTATATATTAGACATTAGTGTTTAGGGAGTAGAAAAAAAGGTATAGGAATAGAACTTAAAAATATTTAAGATAAATGCATTTTAAGCATTCTAGGAAAGATATAATGTCTATGTCATTAATATAAGACTAGTCAGATTAAGAGATAGGCTAAGGGGAACAAGATAGAGCATATTCAAGGATTACAAAAGTAAGGAGAGTGTATAACTGATAAGAACAACCAACTTCTAAGTTTTCCAAGTGTATAAGACTAAGGTTATACATAATCACAAAATATCATTTATGTTTCCTCTCATTTAATCTAGTAATGAAACTACTAGTTTAAAGGAAAAGAATAAGTACCTAGGTGTGTATGTACACCTTGTCTTTACTTGAGCTAAATTTGAGTGCTTTGATAGTGAATGATCTATAACCAAGTGAATTTTATAGTTTAAAATTAATGCATATAATTTGGGTTAAAATTACTTGAAATAGATTGAACTGAAAGAGCAAGGTTTAGGAGTACACCTGTGTATCGATGTAACTATCTTGCTTATTGATAATTTTTTTTGAAAAATATGTATCAATGTAAGGCTTTGGAATTAACATTAGGATAAATATAGATAGATATTTAAAGTGCATATATATATATATATATATATATATATATATATATATATATAAGGAGAGAGAGAGAGAAAGATAGATAAAGAGAGAGATAGATTGGAAGGCACATTCCCCCAACTTTGGAATAAAAGAGAGTTACCACTTTGAAGTTGAGATTAACTCAACCATGCAACATAATGATACTTATAACTTGGTGAGGATGGATGATCAAGTTGAACATAAAAAATTGGAAAGATTAAGTGATTTAATAACCTCAACCATGCCAAAATGTGAACTAACTACTGTAGTAGATTAGCTCAATATGGTTTGTAAAAGTTTGTAGGGCATCAGTATGTGCAATGGTTTTAAAATCTGAAACTATTTTTGATTTTGAAATATTAGACACATGTTACATAATATATGCACCTTAGATATTTATCATGATGAGATTGTGTATAGAAATGGTACTATTGTATAGAGTTATGCCATAATTATGAATCTAAATCATATAACTATGTGCTTAGGCCAATTGGGATAACTATGTAAGTGTGGAGTACATGTTTACAAATCATGCCCCCAATATACATTTTGAACTATATAAAATTAATATAAGTACTAATATAGAGGACATGTTTCCAAAACATGCCTCCACTATAAACTAGAGATGATAAATACTTAATAGGTGTGGAGAATATGCTTCCAAATCATGCCCCCATTGAATCTATGAACTGATATAAGTACCATAAAGTGAAGAAATATGGAAAATATGTTTCCTAAGCATGCCCCCACTGAATCTAAAATTTTGTGAATGTGTGTAATCCATGCCCATATGACATGCCCCCATTGAATCTACAAACTAATATAAGTACCAAATACTGAATAAGTGTGGGGAACATGCTTCCAAATCATAACCCCATTGAATTTGAGAACTATGCCAAGTGTGGAAAACATGCTTCCTAAGCATACGCCCAATAATATTCCCCCCATTTGAGGTGAGGAAAAAAATAATAACTAGGAACTACATCACCTTAAAAGGGTAATATAACTGTAAAATATGTGAATATAACCATGTAACATATAAAAGGAACATGTCTAGGTAGATGTATCATAGATGCAAATAAACCCAATGTGACCACATGTAGGCCTAAGATACATGGTAAATATCATGACAATGTCTAGGTAGTGATAATACAAGCTCAACAAGAAAAACACATGTTAGGAATTAGTCCTAACATGGATATATTATTTAGTTTTATTATTAGTGATTTGGTTGTGTAAATCATGTAGCATAAAAGAACATAGGATATTGGTTGTTAGAATAGATAATCTTAAATTAGTGTTAAGGTTGTTTTTTAGTTGTTAAAAACTAACCTATTGTTATAAATACTATTAAAATTATTTTATTATATACTATAATCTCTCAAGTAATAAAATTTGTGTTATTGAGATTGATAAAATTTTATGTTTGAGTCTTTGACTCTTCCCTCACTAGGGGTATTTTCAATATTTGATATTAAGGTAGGAACCCTGATGGCACCTCTTTGTACTTTCCATTTGTTGTATTTTTACATCAAATTGGCTTTATGGCTATGCTATGTAGACCATGAGTAAAAGCCATTGTAGTCCATCTACCCATGCTTCCACACTATCCACAAAGTGCAGTGAAGAACATGTGAATATTTTTTGGCTACATCAACCATCTTAATTTTCCTCTCTACCTCCACCCTACTCATTCTTTCCATAGTTTTCTCACTCCATTTTTTTCACTATTTGTATTTTGATATATGTGTGTGTGTGTGTGTGTGTGTGTGTGTGTGTGTGTGTGTGTACATACATACATACATACATACATACATACATATTATTCTTTGATTTGTATCTATATATTAATTTTGAGTTGTTTGTTCCATGTATATGAAAAAAATGATATATGTTTGAAAAAAATATAGAAAATCAGTTTGGAATAACATTACAAAAATCATCATATTTTTTTGTTTCTTAGCAAAATTAGATGATTAAAATTGAAATGTAAAGCTGAATACAAGGGAAAGCAAACCCAAAATTTTTTGTTAAAATTTTGCATATCCAAGGAGATGTTCATTATGGAAGAGAAGTATTTAAATGTTTTTATGGTGTGACATCCTCGAAACATCCCACATACCTACACCATCAACCTCAACATTGATCCACCACTGCATAGCCTTAGATCTCCTCTTAAATCATGATGTCATCCACACACCTACCTTCTTAGCTCCTGATCTATTCTCTATTATATTTTGCATCGGCTTTGAAAAGATTGATATTCTCTCATATGGAAGCTATGAGAAGGCTTCTCCTCTTCCATGCTCCATAGCATTCCTGTAATGCTCAGACCTTTGATTTATTATACAAACTACAAACTCAATCTGGATACTCTTCCATTCCAATGGTGGTTGCTTCTCCATTAGCTAATGAAGAGCCTTCATATGAGGTTTTATCTTATATTTTAGATTTTTATAATTTTGCTTAGTTTTTTTTCTTTTATAAAGCATTTAACATTTAGTTTTTAAATTTATGTTATAGTTATTTTAAGTATTTTATTTATTTAAGTTTTGGTATGTGTTTTGTTTTGTGTGATTTTATATTTTAATTCTAGATTTTGTTTATTTTGTTTTATTGTTTTTAATATTTTAGTACTATGTAGTATTTTTCTATTTTAATTCATATAGAATTAAGTTATTTCAATTTATTTTTATTTTTTTAGAGTTTGTAGTCTTTATATAAATTTTTAGAAATATTTTATATTTTAATCCTTTGTTGTTTTAAAAGTGTGTTGTGTTATCATTATGTAAGTCATTGTATTAATTAGTATTTTTAATTTTGGAATCATTTTTTGATTTTATTTATTTATTTGTGTTGTTAATAAATTGACATTGAGTTTTTTGACAAATGTGTCACTTTTTAGTCATATTTTTAATAGATCTAGGTCCTTGTCATTTTTGTTAAAGAGTCCTTTTAAAAAAAAATTGAATTTCGAATAAGCCTTTCAAAGGTATTTTCAATAAAACAAGATCATTTGTGATCTTCATTGTAATAACATCTCCTAATCAATATACCAAACACATTTTTTGGGTGAACCCAACATCCACATTTAGGGGGGGAATTTACGTATGTAGTTCCTCACCCCAAGTTAGAACCAAGGGGAGGGGGGGAATGTTAGGAATTACTCCTAACATGGATATATTATTTAGTTTTATTATTAGTGCTTTGGTTATACAAATCATCTAGAATAAAATAATATAGGATATTGGTTGTTAGAACAACCAATCCTAAATTAGTGTTAAGGTTATTTGTTAGTTGTTAACAACTAACCTATTGTTATAAATGTTGTTAGAAGCATTTGTTTATATATTGTAATCTCTCAATTAATAAAATCCATGTTATAAAAATTGATAATATTTTATGTTTGAGCCTTCATCTCTTCCCCCACTTAGGGAATTTAAATTATCACCCACACAATAACACTCAAAATCAAGTCAACAAGTAATGTTCTAAAATAGATCACAAATAAGGAGAATATTCAATGTTGCACAATCGAAAGGACATAACTTAGTCAAATGTACATGAAAGTAAGGAGGACATTAAAATGTCTATACAATAATTAGTGAAATATGCAAATGTTAATGAAAGCATACATAGGCATGGGGGCCATAAACAAACAAGGATATTCAAATGCTCAAACAAGCAATACAAGACACTTAAGAAAGTGCATAAAGTAAAACATAAACCTCTATAATAAACTTGTCATAGTGGCCCATGGATCTAATGTGTTAGAAAAGTATGTTAAGTGTATAACATATGAAGTACTCTATGTAAGATATAATCATGGATAATAGGCATGTGTAAGTACATATGTAATCTAGAACATGATAGTGTAGAATGATCATCGAATCATATAACCTATGTATGTCAATATCAAAGAAGTGGATGACCCCAATGCCCATATGACATGAGTAGAGGGAATTCCCAACATCAAAAATATGAGTGTATCATGTATTTATGTATGCATGTATCACACCCAATGTAGAAGTGTGACACATATGTGTATGTAGGAGTAACTAAGTATGGGTTCCTTCAAAATGGGAGTGATACATGGATGCCAAGGGGCTAATAAAGCATGTAGGTGCTGACAATGTTTTTAGAATTTTTGAATGTTTTTTATTTTTTTGTATTTTTTGAGATAAGAAAGATCATCCTATGATTCCATACAATTGATGGCCATATATATCTTCCCACTATAAAATTCATGTAATACCTCATATATGTGGCCAAGGAGAATTTTAGGTTTAATATATATCACCGTGGTATTGATGGTGTTGTATGTATTTAAATAGGACTATGTGGTCATGAAGTAATAGTAGGAGTAACTAGAATATGGGTCTTTGGAACCCAACATTGAGTGATTATTTATTTATTTGTAATAGTAGTAATAGGAACATGTGTATGTGCTCTAGATATTGGAATATAGTTTGTAGTAGAGGATTGGGATTCTATGGAATCCACTGTATGACTATGATGTAATGGTATCTCAAGTACCACCTATCTAGTAAAAGATATTCTTGTTGCTTACCCTTTTATTGTGGATTATCCGTAATAGGATTGATATCTAGTTGTATGGGTATAAGTTTCTTCTATTTAAGAGGATGATCATATGAAAAATTTTAAACTATAATTACTTGATTGGCATGAATTTATTTATCACACCCATGCATTATATAAGTTAATACTCAAGGAGTGTGTATCCAAGGTCTTCCCAAGAACATATCAAAGATGTCTATGGAAGGGATGACTAAAAAGGTAGTAACCATATGTGTATAACCAACCTATAAAAAAATCAATATTGACAAGAACCTTAGAGAGGTCCCATCAAATGATTTAACTAATCTACTAGAGGGGTATAAATCATGATGAGTATAACCCAAGTCCGTAAGTAATGTCATGGTGTAATTTTTTTTATTACACCATTATCAATATTAACACTACTTATGGGGTGTTTATCAATGTATGATCTAATGAATAGGGAATGAATATCAGATTCACCATCTTTAATTTCACTATCATTAAAGGAAATAGAAGGTCTTTTAACCATAAGAGGTATATGTCACATGTAAATACCAATAATACAATATAGTGGGTGTTTGTAATGTGATGGAGGAGGATGTGCATTATATTCCATTTGGACTTATAGTTACTTTTTAGAATAGTCTTGTAAGGTATTGCTAAATATTTTATATTTATGGTGATCGCTAGGTTTGAACCTGATTCCTTTGAAGGATCCTTGAATGAAAGATTTTGGTCATTGATAAGATCTTAGATCTTGTGCTTCAAGGTAAAACATATACTAATATAATATCATAGAATTTATTCATAATCATAATAAGCATTCACATCATATCCTTTAGGTAGAGGTCAACTCATATTAACCTCAATAAGATGAGGAAGAGATATAAGCTACCACTCTAGTAATTGTGATAGTAATGAAGGTAAGGACTCATGCAAAAGTGAAAATTATCTCCTTGGTGCATTATATAAGATAAGCTAATTAGGATGTTGTGCAGCTGTGTTAACCATGGTGGTGGTTTCTTTTTAGGCTCAAGAGGTTTTACCTTATAACATGGTTTAATTAAAAATTTGTTACTAGATATAGATATAATCGGTGTGTTTGATACATACTTGAGATTACTCAATGATATAAGTTTCATTTCATGATCTTGTATAACATGGCATAAATCATCTAAATATTAAAACTTATTAAAGATAGCAGACTCATGTAAATCAAACTTTGCTTGAATATATCTTGTAACTCTTTTTCTATGATAGAATTGGTCTTTTTAGATAGTATTGTTTTATATTTCAAGACATATTCATTGATACGTTGATTGTTTCTTTGTTTGATTTTGATAATTTGGGCATAGTGAACCTTTTTATAAATGTTAATGAAAAGGTGTGTTAAAAACTAGTTTGTAAGAGGGGTGGATGCTTTTATGGATTGGAGAGGTATATCATAAAACCACCTCAAAGCATAGTCATTGAGGCTTCTTGGGAATAATTTGGTTAAAAGTTTACTATTGGAAGCATTGTTAAGGCATCTCATATAAACAATTCAAAGATTTTGTTTAGGATCACCCTTGCCATCATAAAATGTGAACTTAGGTGCAACAAATCCAATTGAAAAAGGGTGAAAATATATTATAAGTGCAAGAGGGTTATGTAAGACATCTTGTGAATATTAGCATGAGGGTATTTTAGATATTTTAATTAAATGTTTTTAATATTGTATTCCAAAGTTTTTATAACTTGAAGGAATGATTGAAATATAGGCCCAGTGGGAGGTAGATTAACAAGTTGAGTAGTCATCAAAGGGGATGAAAACATGTTTTACATAGTAATAAGCATTGAAACCAATATTTATGTTAAAATTATAGGTATTTCCATAATATATGTATCAATATTAGATTCATATAATAAAGGATAAATCCATAATTTTTGCCCCCATTAGATGCATTTAGTTATAGTGTGTTTAAGTGAAGGGATGTGTCCACTAAAGTTTTGGAATTTTTGGATTCAAGTATAATTTTTAAGACCTTATAGATATGTTCAATATTTTGTCAAATGAAGTCATGAAAAAGGAAATTTTATGCACTTGATCATGGTTTACTTGTTTATTTTCATTTTTTACCTAATTTTCATTATCAGAATCTTCTTCTATGATAACCATGTCAGTGTTTTGTTCATTATCCACATGGTTACTATTGACTATATTATGGGTCATTAATGAAGGTGGTATAGTTTTATTAGGTATATAATCAATATCAACATGGTTACTATTGATTATTGAGGATGTGGTAGACAAGTGTTATAAGATCATTATCAACATCCATCATGTCTTACCTATCAAATTCCTTAACAGGAATGTTAGTACTAATAGAAACTTGTAGCTATTAACTAAAAATAAAAAAAAGTGAAAAAAAGGTAGTTTCAAAGGTTGTACGGCCTATAGGAGAGAGTGGCACATGGGAGAAGCTTGTTTAGTGACCCTTAAGCTTCCATAACTCCATTTCCATGGTTTATATGCTTTGGAAGTGATAAATTTTGGCCAAAACTATTTTATCTCTCCATCACTCCACTATGCACATGAAACTAGTCAACAAGTTTCTTCTTGGTACGGCCATTAGGAAGAATTATAGGTAAAATTACTTTATGGGGTGATATTAAATTAAAATAAAATCATTTTATTATTACTATTTCAAGTATTAGTCACTTGTGATTTATGAACCATCCTTTAGAAGTGGACTAGTCTTTTTTGCTTATTATTTCCCACACCCTATAGGTTTTGCTCCTGTTTATGTTAGTTCATACAACTGAGTTGATGAATTTGATTTCATATGATGATTAAACCCTTCCATAATGTTTCCCATATTTTTTTTCATGGTTGGAAGTTATTTAATGGGTCAAATAGTTCAAATTACAATAAGATGTCATAGTGGACTAACATTCAGTTTTCACCACTTGTAGAAGGTTTCTTTCTCTAAAATTATTTCATCTAAATATGATATGATATTATGCATGTTTTCATGTCATAATAGTCACCTTATTTTCATGTTAACTCATAATCAACTCCCTATAAGCTTCTATCTATTGCCATGGTATTGTAAGATATGAGGACTTTCATGGAGGTGTATGAAGATGTTTAAATGTGATTAACACATTATTTCAATAGAAATTATAGATTCAAACTTCCTAAAATCCCACACAATTGATTATGGAAACAATTTATTATACATACATAGGCCTATAACATTAATGCATGCCTATAGGTGCCTGCAAGAAACATACCATGTTGAAATGGGAGAATTGAAGCTTGTTTCAAGTAATTTAGGTTGTAAGGATTCATTTGATCAACTTGGAAAGATATAAGACTGGTTAGAAGAATCACATACCATGCACATGGTTCATGTTTCTTCCCATTGCCTTGCAACCTATAAATGACCACCTATAGGTGGTTTGCATAGAGGTCTGAAAGTGTAATATGGAGATGTTCAAAACTTTTTTGAGGCATTCATCAACTTCAGAGAAGATGGAGATACCTTTATAATAGCCTATAAGGTCACATTATATACACAACCTACATTATAACTTCACTATCTTATATGCTACTATGAGTGCATCTATAGGTCATCACAGAGATTTGAGAATGGTTCATGGAGGAGATTTGATATGATTTTAAACCTTCATAATGTTTGTGGATTTTTATGATGATATGATAGTCATGTTTGAAGCATTAGATAGGAAATAAATATGTAAAAATTCATGATCAAGTGAAGGATTGAGCTTTAGGGATAATTTCCCTAAAAGCTCCAAAATATAGTGCTAACCACTTTTATTGATGCAATATGATGAAAAAGAATAATGATTAGATGAGTTTAGATGCACCCATGTTGTAGCTGCCACATAGGGGTATAAAATTGAAAAATAAATAGGGTGTGTGACTAGAATAAAGTAGTGTTTTAAGGCCTCCATTTTTTACTTTTGTTGACTACAACCTTTCAATGATGTCTATAGGATTTGATCTTCCAAATGACCTTCACACCTGAAGGTCGTATTATAGATATTATCACCATGAAAAGTGGCCTTGATGAGTTGAGAGACACATTTATGGTTAAAATTTCATCAATAAGGGGTTGAAGAGTGAGTTATAGACTTACATCAACACCTTAGGTGTCATTGCTTAGAAAACCTTACCAATAGCCTGACTGTAGTGCTTATAAAGCTCATAAAGTAAACCTTGGGAATCCTAAGCCTATAAAATCAAATAATTGTTAATGGAGGTTGATTATAAATGATTAAAAATACCTAAATTGTATTTTTCACATATTTCAAGGCTAATATCCATGTACATGCCCCATTTTACTCCAAGATAGTCAACTGTAGCTGACTATAGTTGATAGTGAGGTAGAACATGGTGTGATGGGTGTTAACATAGCATGAAAATAATGAGAATAGTCTAGATGAATTTAAAAATGACTTTGTGGACTTAAATTATGCTTTATGATAGTGATATAAGGCATAAAACATCTAAGACCACTTATAGGCACCTCTTTCAAGGTAAGAAAAACATAGTTAATTAACCTACAAACTTGACTAGTCAAGGTGAGAGTGGGAGATAAAAGATTGGATAAATGTTTATGAGAATTGTGAAAAACTTAAATATGATTATAATCACCTCAATAAATCTTCATATCATGGAAACAATGATTTAGGAAGTTTCTAATATGACAACCTATAGTCTATAATCATAAATCCATACACAATCAATGTTCTAAGGGTCTGTCTTGGGTTTTAAAGAATTTAGAGTGCCTAATGATGTGATAAAGAGATGAAAATTTTCAAAAATCATATAAATCACTTTAATTAGCCCACCATATGTTCAATTTGTATGGGAGAATAGGGGAAGTGTGCTCTATTATGTCTCAGATAGAGGGCACTCCTTAAGGGCACAATCCTATAGACTTTGAAGAAAGAAGATAACAAGGTGAGTTGAAGGTTGATGCAAACTTTAATGGAGGTGTAAATTTTTTTCACATATGGAAAAACATGGGAAAACATGCACAAGGGTTAGAAAAAGGTCAAGTGGTTCAAAACTACAAAGGATACAATCAAGACCTTTAGTTCTTGACTTGGCCTATTACCTATTTGGGGGTCTGAAAACACTTTTGTCATTAGATGAATATTCAAACCCATTAGAACATGTTTATATAGATATATCAGGTGTGTTAGAGTTGTTGGAGAGAAAATAAGACCATAGGGAAGCCATATTTTGGCTAAAAACTAATTTAGGGTATGTAGGATGAAGAACAAGGTTTGAGTAGGCAAGTTTGAAATCTCACACCTTATTATAGGATTTTCATGGGAGTCTAAAGAATTGGGAAATGATAAAGGAGGACTTGAATGAAGATTTAGTGAATTTTTTTGAAGGATTGAATGTCACATCTTCATGAATAATCCTTAGAGAGAAAAATGGCCTAAAGCCCTCTAAAACCCTTGGTAATGACCTGATTGGGAAAATGAAGGGGAAGAAGCATCTAGGAGGCATAAAATGACCATGAAAGTGTTCAGACCTTGAAAACAACTCTCCAGAGATCCTTCTTACTAAGTTTCATTATACCCTAATTATATGGACATGGCACATAATTGGTTTATTTGATAGATGTTGTTGTTTTTAGGTTTAAGGAAGAGTCAAGGGATGAAATCCACTTTGGGAGATATATTGGGAATTTAGAGAACCACTCATGTCTATTTATTTCAATATAATATCTCACAAGTGTCTTTTCAAGTACCTTTATCTTAGCCAGTCAAAATTGGCATAATGAATAAGTGAGAAGGTGAAAGATCTAAGTGGGAGGACTTTTAAGGTCTTCCTAAGGAATCTAAGGCCATGAAGGGTCTTTACAAGTATCATGAACTCCATTGTAGGGACTAGTTTGGAAAATTAAAGTAAAATTTGGTACCAAGTGTGTAAGGTGAGTGAAAGAGGATTTATTTAGACTACATGTAGTGATAATTCATCTCTAGAAGAATCTTGATGATTAGGGACACCTCCAATTCATATTTTATCATGTGTAAAACCCCTCCCTCTTAGTGCAATCATTTCAAATATCCCTAGTAAATTATGGAATGATAAAAGGAGGTCAAATGATGAAGGCAGTTTCTTGGCATGCAAATGAGGATTCCTACACCACATTTCAAGAGTTTCATGTTTTGAGGGCCATTTTTCCTATGGGACCTTGCATTTTATATCCCAAAGATCATCTTATTGTATATGTAATTTTCTCAGCATGACACATGTTCTAGTGACTCTTGGACCTCATTCTCTTCTCCTCTCTCTCTAATTCTATAAGTAGTAGCCATTTTTGGCTCTTATAAAAATATACCACACCATGTATGGTGAAGCCCTAATGGTTTTGACATTGTAATTTGCCTTAGAATAATAAATGAAATTTGGTATGAGTTCATATCTCATCTTTTCAAAGTGTGTGAAGAGATGGTATAGTGAATAGGCAAGATATAATTATCTATCCTTGAGTTCTCTTAATCATTTTATGTTTGATGCAAGTGACTTCACTCTAGTAGGTCATATGAAGTGTTTTTGAGTGTATGGATCTGTTCTCATGTGTAAAATGAGCCTTATTATCTACAAATGGATTTATGGTTTTCACTTACCTTGGATAGTATTCATAAATATCACCTTCATATTGAAATATTAATGATAGAGCGTTCTAGGACTTTGAAACTTGTGTTGTAGGCCTTGTATCTTACTGAAATAAGTATGATGGTCCTTGTGGAAAAATTTTAGTGTATCACCCCCTTAGAGTATTTTTATTTCATGAAAATTATTATCTCTTTTCCCACAAACAATCAACTTGTTTAGGTGATAATCACTTCAATGCATATCTAGGGAGATAGCCATTAAACCTAAAGGTCTAATTCTACTATAGGTAAAATCTACATACCTAGAAGTATTCCCATGTTACCTAAATCTAGGGGAGGCTTGAACACCCTCCTCTAGGGTGAAATACTTTGGTGAAAATAGTTTTGGCATTCCCAGTGGGACCAAGGTCCAAGAGAGTGGAAATATTATTGATGTGTCTTTCCTCTAATCAACTTTTAGAAGCAAGATAGTACCAATGGTGGCTTTGAATGAAATATTCTAGTTATAGCCAGTCCAGGTATCCTTTGTTGATGTTTTGATAATTTATTATGCCTCTTTTTACTTATGAGGTTGTGTATGAATAGATATGGTGAATATCCCTACTATAAATTTCCCTATTAGCCTTGAGCTGAACCACCTTACATTCCTCAATAGTCCTATCACAATAGCTACCAATCCTATGAGCCATGGAAGCCCTATGATCCTCCATTTCCCTCTCCATATGGGCATCATGTTTTTAGGATAGAATTATGAGGAAATTTACCAAGAAACTTATCAAAAAATTCCTCCTTATTAGTCCCCAATATGATAAATACCAATCATACTATTATGCTTATCAACCTCAAGAATATTTCTATGAGTCTTATCATGAGGGATCAAATGATTCTAAGGATTATGCACAAAGATATTATCAAGAAAGATATGAATTCCTATAGGCTAGACTAAAACAAGTTAAATTTTAAATCAATCCCCATCATTGCCCTCCCCCTCCTCCATTAGCCCAATTTTACATCAAATTTTTGTTGGCACTCATACCACAATTGATATCTAATGAAGATAATATGGGAACATGGGATGATGAGTATAATGTGATCCCTAGTCATCTCATGGAATGGTTAAGAGGTGTTTCCCAAAGTTGTACATAGGTTTTGGATATCTTTAAAGAGCTAGAAGGAACACAATAAGGGATCAAAGAGAAGGTGCACTTGGTAAAAAAGTGTGCCCAATGATCAATAAGTAGGCTAAGGATGTGGGAGTATAAAGATCTTAAGAATGAGCATGCTACTATTAGAGATCCTCAAGGAGGATATTTTCAAGGTGGATATTCTATTGAAGTAGGTATTTTTATTTCTAATCATTCCAAATTGTCACTTCCCCATGAGCTTACTAGTGAATTTATCTTTCCTAAATCCATTCAAAAGCCTATAATTCATCTCAGACTCCATATCCAATCCATAAGACCTTCACCCCACATTAATCCTCACCTATAACTCATGATGTTATTAATAAACCTTCCACCCCACCCCTTATTTAAAAGGAACCCATTTTGAGGGAAGCAAATGATGAGGAAAGAGCTCAAGTCATAGCTAATCAAGAAGATGCCATGAGTGACTATGAAGAAGAAATCACCATAAGGACTCCCCTTGGTGAACACAAGTGAAACTCTACCATATTAAATGAATAGAAACATATTGAATATTATTTTTTAGTTATCCATGAGGAATGTGGCCAAGAATTAAAGGAATAAGTGCTTGAAAAGGACCCCATACTTGTTATCCATGATGAAGAAGCTATTGAGCATGATGGTCATAAGAAGGATGAATTATGGTAGGAATTTCATGTTACAAATCAAGAGTTTGAATAACTTGATGATTAAAATTTTTCTTTTAAGGATTATACACTTGATCATGAAGCTGTTGATGATAATCTCAAACATGAGGTTGAGTGTGCTATTAAGAATGGAAAGCAACTTCAAGTCATTCCTCAAGAGGTTGCAATCTTAGAAGAAAATCATGAGACCAAGGTAGAATATGTAGTCCTTGAAGATTATTACATATCTAATCATACTATTGAATCAACCTTAAATGCATTAGATAATAAATAAGATCAACTTGATAACACCATACATCAAGAAAAGAAGGTTGAATAAGTGGTAGTTCTAGAAGACAAGGAAGACAAAAATGATTGGAAACAATAAATGAAATTCTTTCAAGAGATTGAAGAGATTTACTAAGTTGAAGACCAAGTATATGAGAAAGTGGATAAAGATGTTTACATGGAGGATAATGACCTAGATTGGGTGGACTATGTAGAGCTCTTTGATGACCTTGAGGAGCTTGAAACTGAGAGAAAACCTAATCTTATTGAGAGCACCAAGGAAACTAAGAAGGTATGATTTGTTAAACCCCAATTGGAGGTTGTAGTAGAGGAATATTATGATAAATATAAGGATGTTTGGACATAAAGAGAGTTAATTTTTATAGCTGACCTAGTTGGAGCTACTTTATTTTCATCGAACATCATGCTAATGAAGTTGGAAAACACTATGAAGAAGATAAAGGCATCAATGCCAAGGGTCAAAAGGATAAATGCATCATTAATTTAATGGAAGAATAAAATTTTAAAAATTCCCATTTGATCTTAGAGGAAGTTTTTCTTTCATATTAGTTTGTGTTTAAGTTAGCTAGTTTGGTTTGTGTGTGTGTGTTCTATAAGTGCTCATGAGGCACAAGTGTATATTTATTTAGTTTCTTGTATTATGTGTTGTTTATTATTGGTTTTATGTTGTTTTAGTGTATTAAAAGTTAATACCAGTGTCATATATATACATAGGTGACTCCATATCCCAACGAATAGGAAAAGGCTACTAGTCTTAGGCATAACAAGCATACACCCCTGAAAATTGCCAAGAATGTTGACTATTTTGACCACAAGTCAAAATAGGACAAAAACCTATAGTAAATTTTTTTTTATATGGGTATATTGTAATTTCATAATAAGTATTATAGTCCTTTTGATGTGATTTAATGTGGTATTAGCCTTGGTCATGGTTACATTTAGTCTTTATGCCATTCTATGCCATTTAGGGGTTATAAATGCTTCATTAATGAAGGTGGTATAGTTTTCCTAGGTACACAAGTGTTATAATTTCATTATAAATTTATCTAATTTTATTACCTATCATATTCATTTTTATAAATTTCATTACTAATAGAAACTTGTAGGTGTTAGCTAAAAATCAAGGAAATAAGTGAAATAGAGGAAGTTTCAAAGGTTGTATGGCCTATGAGAGAGAGTGGCACATGAGATAAGATTGTGAAGTGACCCTTAATATTACCTTACTCCATTTACATGTTTTATCTGATTTTTAAGTGCCAAAATTGGGCCAAAACCATTCTATCTCTCCATCACTCCACTATGTACATGAAACTAGTCAACATGTTTCTTCTAGGTATGGCCAGCAGGAGGACTTTCAAGTCAAATGACTTAATGGGGTGATATTATAATAAATAAAATTAATTTTAATAATATTATTTCAAGGATTGGTGACTTGTGATTTATGAACCATTCTTTATAAGTGGACTGGTCTTTTCTTCTTTTTATTTCCCACACCCTACATGTTTTTCTCTTATTTGAGCTTATTTGTACAACTTGATTGACAAATTTAATTATAGAAGATGTTGAATCTAATAAATCATGTTTAATATGTTTTTTTTCATGTTTTTAAGTGATTTTATGGGTCTAATAGTTCAAATCTTAGGAATATGTCACAGTGGACTAACAACCTATTTTTACCACTAGTAGAATGTTTTTTTATTTACAATGGTTTCATGTGAATGTGATATGATATGATCCATGTTTTCATGTCATAAAAATCATATTATTTCCATTTATTTTCTTACAATATCATGCATTGATCAAAGACATAGTCATATCAAACTCACAACCATCTCCCTGCAAGCTTCTATCTATAGCCATGGTGTGTGAAGATCTATGGATGTTCATGGAGGTGTATGAATAAGTTTAAATGTGATGAAAAAATTATTTCAATAGAAAAAATAAAGTCAAAATTCCCCAAGTGGTACATTATTGATTGTGTAAACAAGTTCTTATACATACAAGGCCTATACCATTAATGCATGCCTACAGGCACCTACAAAAAACATACCAGATTAGAATTAAATCATTGAAGATTTTTTTCAAGTCATTAAATTTATAAGTATTCATTTGAGAAACTTGGAAATATATAATACTAGTTGGAAGAAATCACATACCATGCACATGGTTCATGTTTCTACCCACTACCCTGCAACTTGTAAATGACCACCTACAAGTGGTTTACATAGAGGTATGAATGTGTAACATGGAGATGTTCAAACATGTTTTGATTCATTCATAAAGTTTGGAGAAGATGGAGATACCTTGAGAACCACCTATAAATTCAAATTCTATATACAACCTACATTCTACCTTCACTATCTTATATGCTACTGTCAGTGCATCTACAAGCCATCACAGAGATCTGAGAATGATTCATAGAGGATATTAGACATACTTTGAAACCTTCATAAGGTTTGTGGAGTTTGATGATGTGATGATAGTCATGTTTGAGGCATTAGATAGGAAAACAAGTTGGAATAAGTCATATCAAGTGAAGGACTTATATTTAGGGATAATTTCCCTAAAATCTCCAAAATAGAGCCCTCACCACTTTTGTTGATGACATATGATGAAAAACCAGATGATTATATGAGTTTAGATGCACCCATGTTATAGCCCCCACATAGGGGTATAACCTTGAAAAATGAATAAGGTGTATGACTATAAGAAAGTAATGTTTGAAGGCCTCCATTTTTGAATTTTGTACACTATAACCTTTCAGTGATGTCTACAAGATTTGATCTGCTAAATGACCTTCACACCTTAAGGTTGTATTATATAGCATATCAGCATGACAACTAGCCTTGATGATTTTAGAGACACATTTATGGCTCAAAGGTCATCAATAATGGGTTGAAGAGCAAGGTATAGACTTACATCAACACCTACAAGTGTCATTGCTCAGTAAACCTTACCAATACCCTGACTGTAGATTCTCATAAAGCTCATAAAGTAAATCTTAGGACTCTTAAGCCTACAGACTTAAATAATTATTAAGGGAGGTTGATTCCAAATGATTCAAAATACCTAATTGGTATTAAGCATATACTTAAAGGCTTATATCCACCTACATGCCCCATTTTTCTCTAAGATAGTCAACTATAGCTAACTATAGTTGATAGTGAGATAGAACATGGTGTGATGGGTGTTGACATATCATGAAAATGATGAGAATAGTCTAGATGAATTCAAAAATGACTTTGGGGACTAAAATGAAGTCTACTAATAGTGATATGATGCCAAACCATATAAGACCACCTACATACACCTCTTTCAAGATAAGAAAAACATAGTCAGTCAACCTACATACTTGACCAGCCAAGGTGAGAGTAAGAAAAAGAAGATTGGATAAAGGTTTGTAAGCATTGTGAACACATTAAGTATGATGATAATCACGTAAATAAACCTCCATAACATAGAAATAGGGATTTATTAAGTTTATAATATGACAACCTATAGTCTATTTTCAAAAATCCATACATACTCAATGTTTTAAGGGTTTGTCTTGGGTTTTGAAGCATTTAGAGGGTCTAATGATGTGATCAAGAAATGGAATGTTTCACAAAGAATATCCATCACTTGGAGAATCATACCATATGTTAAAATTGTGTGGGATAGTAGGGTAAGTTCCTTTATTTTATCTTAGACAAAGGGCACTCCCCAAGGGCACAAACATGTAGGCTTTAAAGAGAGAAGATAACAAGGTGAGATGAAGGTTTATGAAACCATTCATGGAGGTGTAAAAAGTTATTTCATATATGGATAAACATGGAAGATCATGTACAAGGGTTAAAAATAGGTCAAGTGGTTCAAACCTATAAAGGATACAGTCAAGACCTTTGGGTCTTGACTTGGCCTATTACTCATTGGGGATTTGATAATACTTTTGACATTAGATGAACATTATAACCCATTTGAAAATGTTTATAGAGATATATTATGTGTTTCTAAGCTATTGGAGTGCAAATAATGCCATAGGTAAGCCATATTTGGGCTGAAAGCTAATTTAGGGTATGCAAGATGAAGAACACATTTTGAGTAGGCAAATTTGATAGTTCACACCTTCTTGGAGGATTTGTATGGGATTATGAGGAACTATTAAATAATAAAGGAGGCCTTGAATGAATATTTAGTGAAATTTTCTTAATGATTTAATCTCACATATTCATGAATAATCTTTAGAGGGGAAAATGGCCTAAAACCCTCTGAAACCCTTAGTAATGACCAGATTTGGAAAATAAAGGAGAATAAACATCAAGGAGGAATAAAATGAGAATGAAAGTTATTGGAAATTTTATACAACTCTCCATATCTCCTTCTTACTAGTTTAAGTTGTACCTCACTTGTAGGGACATGGCATATAATTGGTTTCTTTGAGAATTTTTGGTGTTTTTTAGGTTAAAGGGAAATTGAAGTGATGTAATCAACTTTGGGAGAGAGATTGGGACTATATATAATCCCTAATGTAAATTTATTATATCAAAATATCTCACAAGTGTGTCTACAAGTACCTTCATCTCAGCTATTCAAAATTGGCATAGTGAACAAGCAAGTGAGAAGGTAAAAACTCTAAGGAAGAGGAATTTTAAGGTATTCATAAGGAATTTAAGGACATGAGGGGTATTTAAAAGGATCATAAACTCCATTTTATCTATTAGTTTGAAAAATGAAGGCAAATTTGGTGCCACGTGTGCAAGGTGAGTGAAAGAGTAGTTATTTAGACTGTAAAAAGTGACAATTCACTCCAAAAGAATCCTAATGATTAGGGACACCTCTAGTTAATGTTGGATCATGTATAAAAAAGCATCCCTCTTAGTGAAATAATTTTTATATCCCTAGTCTACTGTAACCAAGGAGGTCAAATGATGAAGGTAATTTCTTGGCATGCAAATGAAGATTCTTATACCATGTTTGGGGAGTTTCATGTTTTGAGGGGATTTTTCCTATGGGACCTTAAATGGTATATCTAAAAATTCATATTACTTTATATTTAACTCTTTTTCTCAACATGACACATGTCCTAGTGACTCTTGGACTTCATTCTCTTCTCCTCTATCTCTAATTCTCTAAGTAGTAGCCATTTTGGCTCTTGTAAAAATATACCACATCATGTATGGAGAAGCCTTTCTAGTTTTGACATTGTAATTTTCCTTAGGAAAATAAATGAAATATGGTTTGAGTTCATATCTCATCTTTTCAAAGTGTGTGAAGAGATTATTAAATAGTTAAGAAATATCTATCCATCCTTGGTTTCTCTCAATCCATACATGTTTTATGTAAGTGACCCCACTCTAGCAGGTCATATGAAGTGTTGTTGAGTGTGTGGATCTATTATAAATTATAAAAAGAGCCTTAGTATCTAAAAATGATCTATGATTTCACTTACCTTTGATAGTCTTCATAAATATCAACTTCATATTGAAATACTAATACTAGAGCATTCTAGGACTTTAAAACTTGTGTTGTAAGCCATGTATCTTAGTGAAATAAGTATGATGGTCTTGTGGAATTTTTTTGGTGTATCACCCCCTTATATTAGTTAAATATCATGAAAATTTCTATCCCTTTTCCCACATAAAATAAACTTGTTAAGGTGATAATCACTTTAAGGCATATTTAGGGAGCCAAACCTTAAACTAGAGGTTTACTTATACTATAGGTAAACCCACATACCTATAAGTATTCCCATGTTGCATAAATCTAGAGGAGGATTAAACACCCAACTATAGAGTGAAATATTTGGTGATAATAGGTACCATCATGTTCCAAGATATGAGATCCCTCATTTATTTGAGACATCTTAGATGGGTGGAGGGGAGGCTCAATATGTTCAATAGACACACACCCATAATTTAGGGATATGTCTAGGTTGCATTCAAACTCATACAAACAATAAATTAAAAATTACATCAATCTAAAACCCTAGCTAGTTTAAAACCCTATGAATAATATAAAAATACATTCACATATGTTAAGTTCACCAAATGTTTATCCCTAAAATGAAATATTTTTTATTTTCACTTTATATCTTAGCATTAAAAATATAGAAATGAAATGGCATGAGGGTGGTAATTAGATCTATAGTAGGCAAATTAAATGCTAAAATTGGATATAATAATATAGTGAATTTATTAGATGAGAGAGTTTTAATATGGAAAGTATAATTAGGTCAGATATATAAATGAAGAAAGAGAATTACTTAGCTTATTTTGATGCCAATGTTGTTTTGGATATAAAACAATCCAAAATTAGGTAGGAAGATAGTTTTGTAATTGTTTTTAGAATATAGATCTAGTGCCTCTTGTTATTTGGATAGTTATGCTAGCCCTAGATGGTTGCATTGACACTATTATTTAATTATGATGATAGTATTGTGTACATAAAATATGGTGAAATATGATGTGACCACCTAGATGCTTCTAGGTTTAGATTTGTCTTTGCTTTAGTGCATTTAGATATAGCTCATGGAAAATCACTACTTGTGAAATGTAAAACCCCTAACTTTCCATCTTTAGTGTGATCTTGAAAAGAAAATGGGTTCGTGGACACTTAGTGTCAAGTTGACTCCAATGAATCCACTATCAAAGGGAACTACCTACATATGTAATACTCAAGAAGAGGGAATTATAATCATGTAGGTTTTCACCTACATGTTGGCGTGTGTGTGAATCATGTAATGTGAATAAATCAAGTACAATAGTGACTAGCTTATAACTTGGAAAATTATGCTCTTGGGCTATTTTTTTAGTACTTCAAACCTTTATATGTGTAGTCCTTATGACTGGTAGGAAAATAGGAATAAATAGGGAATATTTATTCAATGAATTTTAGTTGAATTCTCTTTGGGATTTTTGATAGTTGTAGCTAGATGAGGAATGAATGAGGGTTGATCTTGCATTTATACCAATTCTATCGAGAGATAATTTGAGTTAAGGAACTTAGGATGATCATTGGAATACATTTCAATTACAAATTGGATGAATTTAGAGCACTAGACACTTGAGCTGGAGAAAAAAAGTATTATCTATGTTATTGTTTATCCCAGACATTATTGTCAGGGAATAAAAAATAGGTACATGCTTAAAAATTATAGAGTCGTAAGATATGTACTTTTTAAGCATTTTGGGTAAGATAAAATGTTTTTTCCATCAATATAAGACTATTTAGACTAAACGATAGGATAAGGGGCAAAATATAGAGTATATGCAAAGTTTGTGGAAGCATTAAGAGTGTATAACTAAGAGGAATAGTGAAGGTCTGAGTTTTCCAAGTGTACAAAATTAAGGTGTGACATAATCACAAGTGATTGCCTATAAGATCCTTGAATCCACAATCACAAATTTGTTAAATGCCAAGTTTGTATGAAATGTGAGAGAATTACAATGGGAAAGTAATAGCTAATCCAATATATTATGATAATGCCAATTTTAATTTAAGAAAAAAATATCCAGTTTAATTCTTTATTAAATATTTATTTCTTATTGACTTAAAAAAAATGGAAAATATGTTGTGGTAAGACTTGAAGACAAAATTAAGGTGATTTTACCTAGTTCAATGGTATGGTGGTTTGTGGTTTGTGTAGGGTGTGGTGCTTAGATTATCATTATGTTACAAGGAGTTTTACAAAAAGGTGTGAAGGAACGTATCTAGAATGGAAGTTGTCAATCCTTCACATTTAATTTTTATGGCATATATGTGTGTTTTACCTTATTTTTTTATTAATGCATATTGTAATAAGATAAAAATCTGATATATTTAGATTTTATAAAGTATAAAAATAATATACAAATATGAAAGCTATAGTAGAGTATGATTGAATAATTGTAGTTTACTATTTATATAACTAAATAAGAAGAATATGGTTCTTAACTTATTTCTTATTTGTATAGGACTAAAACTATGTGCAAGTGACATAAAGGGTTGAAAATAGGACCTGAGTTAGTCGTATCAGGAAACATGGAATATGGGTCCACCCAAATGATTTTGTCAAAATATTAATTCATGAGTTAGACATAAGCATCCATATGTATTGAATTCATCCATGTGAATTGTGCTTTACTATTTTGGCATAGGACATTGTGCCTACTTGTAAAGCACCATTCCATTTGATATTAGGTGTTCATTATATGTGTAGAATCAACAATCATAACTTGTTCATTTATAAACCATAGACCCACTTTCTAAATTAGGTTAAATTAAAAAAATAGGGAAGAGTGATGGGTTTAGATAACCCTAATCACTCCCAGTGAATGGTTGAGTGTAACCTACATATCTAATACTTAGTAGAGGGAAATCAAACTATGTGTAATTTTTCCCTTTAAGTATATGTGTGAAACCATGATCCATTATTATCAATGTAACACGTAATCTAGAATTTAACACTTGATAATGGTAAACTTGAATAGGGATTGCTCCTTGTGATTATTTTATAATTTGGGAGATTCAAGGTAGTCCTAATTAATGTGTAAGTGATACAACATGTTTTCATAGTACTTGAATCATAAATGCTAGATAGAGATTAGGATTATACTTATAATTTCAGAAAAAGTGTCTCTTTAGGTAATTTTTCATTGCATTGACATGTGAAAAGTAGAGATGAATGTATAAATATGAATTGAATCTAGAAAATTATCATTTCCTGGTGCACATACAAGTTCAATAAAGGTGTAAAATTTTAGATATATGAAGTCATCTAAGTATTAACAAGCAAATACAGATTATAATAAAAAATCATTTTATGATCAAGATGAAGTTTGATTAAGATAATAAATAGTTTAGGCATAGATGAGGAAATTCCTATATGTGACTGCTATAAAGTTAGTAAGGTCAAGACCATTAAATGTAATAAAATAGGAGATAAGGGTGTACAAGGGTCATATGTATATGTAAAAGTCATATAAGGTAAGGATAGGGTGAAACTGAAATTTCAAATTATTTACTACAAGATTTTAGTGTCTACAAATGTTATCCTTTTATTCCAATAATGAAAATAAAATAATGTTAGAATAAAAGGATAAAGATATGTACCTTAGTGTATAAACACACTTTGCCTTTGGGAGAAGGCTCCAAGTTGGAAACTTGATTCATGTAAATATGAAATAAAATAAGTATCAATCAATGTCCATATATGACATGACATATAATATTAATTAGATGAATGAAACTTTGAAATTTAAAGATTAAGGAGTACACATATAAGTAGGTGAACCATGTTTCTCTTTGAAGTGTTTGAGATGTGCTTCTTTTAAAGCATTAGATATTCAAACTGATCATGCCCCAAATGACAATGTCATGAAATGATTGTGTCATAAGGCAAGTTCCATTTCCCAACCATGGGTTGATGAAGTAAATTCCCCAACCCTCATGAATAGGGAGTATGCTAGGCCATTGAGTGATATAAAACCTCAAGTACACTACTCATTTAATTAAACTTAAACCTAAATATCAAAGTGGGATCCTATATTAGGCTCATGTAGACTAAAATAAATATTATAGATGCACTTATAGATTATTTTTTTAGCTTTGTTACTTTAATATTATGATCGCTAACTTGAAAATAAAAAATATAATAATGTGTGCATGAAAAATATTCATGCCCCAATAATCTAATCCCTTTTCCCACTCATATATAAAATGTAATAGAATATATATTCCACTTTGTCCCAAAATTGATATGTTTGAAAACATGTCACTCGTATTCTTATATAATGTATGCATATAAATTGCATATGCATTCAAATATGTCTCAATATATAAATATCTATCCCATAATCTAATTCAAAATGATAAGTTAAACCTATTTTCCCCTATAAATCATTTAAATTTTACCAAAATATGAATTATTGATGTGTGGATGTTTGAATATCTATGACAAGCCCACTAATATGCCCCCATTTTTAGATGAGTGGGGTATTTTGTGAATTGATCATCTCAAAAGAAAAAAGTTAAACACGTCATGTTATATATAAATATGTAAGCATTTAAATCATGTGCTAACATGTGGAGAGTATGTCATCATAGTATGGATAGTTCATCAAAACACATACAAAACATGTATGTAAAGGCATATAAGTGCCATGCCAAGATAAATATAATAATTATGAATGAATTATTAATTATTAAAAATATTATCACTAAATAGTAATTGTTGTCACTTTAATCTTACACACTTTTTTTCTCATTTAGTGATTCAACTACAACCATGGGATATTCCCAAAGGTGTGGGATCTTGGATCTTTGGGATGAACCTCAAATTAAGGATGTATTCCTATTGTATTCAATACACCCCATTCTTAAATTTTCAAGTGAGGACACAATATAATTTGAAAGGCCTAGGTCTATTTTGAAAATCTTTTTTCATTAACATTTCATGTATGCACCTAGCTATGCTTAAAATTTTAAAAGCTTCTTGTTCCTTACATGTATGATTGTTGTTATGTATGTTATTCAATATAAACAAAATGTGCATTTCCCCATTATTGAGGTTTTAACTAATTTATTTATTTAGACTAACATATTAAAGGTATTTTAGAGTTTTGCGTATATAAAGGTTTTTCAAATATGCATATGAACTATAAAACTAAAATCCTATGTTTTGGACTTTGTGTAATTTGATCTTCACAAGTTGTGTATTTCACATTTTTTAGTACTTCATAATTTTTATTCTTCACATATTTTATCTTCACAATTTTTTTTTTCAAAATTTTTATCTATCATAAATTTTATCTTTAGCATCTCTGAGCTTCTGTGTCTTAACAAATTTTTTTTAGAATTTTTGTCTGCAAGATTCTTTCATTGTAACATTCATCTTCATAATTTTTTTGCATCTGAGGTGTTAAAATATTTGGATAGTAGTCTTAATAAAAATTTTTACACCCAACCTCCAAAGTCATGCCACATGGATCACCTAATTTTGCATATAATTGATGACCAGATAATAATTTTACAAGGCTATATCATGACATTCCTCTAAATGTATATAAAGTTTACATGTCATACCTATCAAATTTAGTGGTAAAATTAGAATTAAATAAGTAAAATAAGCTTTTAGATGTTGGACATTAATGGGGCATGAACTAGAATTAAAGTCTTATACTCAAAGCTATATAATCAAATTCAAAAGAAACATCATGCCTATTGATTGATAACAAGCTCAAGTGAATTTACATTATAAAGAGAATTTTTAGCCCTAGTTCTGTATGTTTATTTATGGATTACTTCTAGTAAGAGATAAAATAGTTGAAATAAAGATGATAATTACATGAGAAAATAAATAAAGAATGGCTTCCTCATCTAAGGTGTTCATAGGAGTATTTCCACCATTGAAGTTATCTTATAAGGACTCCATAAATTATATAAACATTATCTTTGACAAAATAATGTTTAAGGATGAATCTATTAATTAGAAAAATTTGTGGGACATAATAGAGACTACATATGCTCACTCACATGAGGAAAATTTAATAGTTGAGTATAATTACTTGGTAGTTGACTTACTACCACTAAATTGATAAAAACTACACTTTGTAGCATCCAAACCTGAGGTGATGCCCTGCGTTGACCTAATTAGAGACTTGTTATTCATAAGGAATGCGATTGGTGGCTTTATATGCCACCTAAATTTAAGACAATAATCTCCTACTTCTTAAGGGATTCTCTCTAGAGATACCTATGACTAACCATCACATACACCACTTTCAATGGACACAGTCAAATTATGTAAGAAGGTGAGCACAATAAAAAATATAGTAACGATATTGATTGATTCCTAAGAAGTAGTCACTTTCAAGGCTAAGGAACCCATGTCGATCACCAAATTTAGGATGGGAATCCATATTGGGATGGCCCTACTGAATAGATTATATGGTTACAACAACATTCAATTCCTCTACCTAGAATGGGTACTATTATTAGACTTATTGATGACCTCATAGTTTACTTTTGGCTTGGGAGAGATAATCAACATCAATATCTAAGAGCATATGTTCAATAAGGATAAAATACCCATGGGTATCCATTTATACATGATGTTTTATTTATTAGATATAGTTATGGCCATTGTTCATGTTCATAATAGAGCACTCTAGATCCCAACCCTAGAGTGCCTCAAGAATCGGGTATGTCACTTATTTTAATTCCTTCACACTTATTCATACATGAGGAATATCATTAGAATAACTGATAATTTTTTTCCCCAAGTGTGGAGGGAAAGTAATGAAGAACCCCTAGACCAAATATTAGAAATCATGAGGAAGACACTATGACCAAGGGGGGTTATTGCTATACCTAGACTATACTGTAATCATGATGGTGGGACACAAAGTTTCCATGTTATGTCTCCCCAAATATGTCCTAAAAAAACTATCATAATATGAAATAACTTATCAGCTATGGTGTTATATACATGAAGACATGAAGAAGAAACATAAGGGTGTGTTCCATGAGTCTTACTTGATGATTGGTCAGATGTGTTACACAGATAGGAAACATATTGGGGAAGTTGGAAAAACTAGAGAATTTTAATCATAGGCATCTATATCACATAGGTATTAGGATCTTCATGGATTTATCTAATGACATATCTCAATCCTAAGCATCCCCTACCAGCATGAACCATATTAGCATGATTTTGTTTTCTTGAATGCAAAGGATAATGCTAAGGTCTTGGAAAGGGAATGTGTATCTAGGTTGATGTAACATAGTTTAATATCTATAAAAAGGGATCCCTCAAACAAAATTATAGAGTAACACACCAAGATTACACCTCTATATGGATGGGCTACTATAGACTATTAGACTTCTCAGCCTTCCCAACAACCCTTGGACCAAGGAACATCATCATAACCACCACCCATTACGATAATGATTTTGAAGCATGAGCATGGCATGGAATAATAACCTATTATGTCAAGTCATTTCAATAAGGGCCTTCCAAAAATTTACCACCAATTAAATGAAGGATGTCAAATAAGAGAAAAAGGTGGAGGAAATGCCTACTACTATAATGTATTTGGGAGGAGAATGGAAACCAATTTGCATTGATTATTATGACTAAGGATACATGTCTTCCTATTAATTCTTAATTTCTTATTGCTTCATATGTCTTTGTTGTTACAAGTGTAGATGTTGTACCTTACACCACTTAATAGACTCTTTCATTGGTTGAAAGTATAAAAATCTACTACAAGAAGAAGGTGAGGTCTCCTAGGGACCATTTTCAACTAGCAGAGTCTCCTTTAAGTTAAACTATAGAATCACCATCAATAGAGAATGATCCTAAGGATGAAGATGATGAACTAAATTGGGATAAAGTCCTAAGACTATAAGTAGTAAAAGGAAAGGCACCAATTAAGGCTAGAGTATTAGGTGAATTCATTTCTACCCTAACCACTACTCTAATTATTTCTTTAGTGGCTATGGTTTATTTGGTAATTGTTTCTGCTATTATCTCTTTTGTCCCTATGGTTCCTATTGTCTCCTTTGTTCCTATTATTCCTTCATCTCTAGTTGTTTCTATTAAAGTTGTGGTTACTTCATATTTAGTTATTTATAGTAATTCTATGGTTTTTACATCTCCTATTGTTTCGAGTATTATTGGTATTTCTTCAGCCCTTGTGGTTTCTAAATTTCATGATACTACTTTAGTTACTACTCTCCCCACTATCTCTTAATACCAATAAAGTTCATTTAAAAAAATAGTAGGGACCCTAAAAGGTGATCATATTCATGTGTATTCCACTTAATTAGGATTTCCAATGCCTTCTAGTATTAATCAAGGCACTTATATTGTTTTATATAATAAAACAAGTAATAATAAGGCCACATATATAGTGCATCCCATGCCCCATTTTGACAATGTGGCTTGGTCCAAAATTATCTTCCCTTCCTTGCTACAAAATTTGCATGTGGAGGCATTAAGGTAGTTTTCTAGGGATATTTTCTTGGAGGCTTCCTCCCAATACACTCATCTAGTGGATACTACACAATGGGTGATTCCAAAATTGGTGACAAACTTGGAGGCCCAAACTATGCAAAGACCAAATCTTGTGATTATAGAGCTGCCTATTGTGAGATCCATCTTTCATAAATCAACATGGTCTATCTAAAGGTTTATGATAAGGAATATAAAAGATGAATATATTAGTGGTGTGATTGTGTAATAAAGACAATATGTCTTCTATTTATCTAAGAGAAAGAATATGAGACTTGGAGAGTCTGCATATAATGAGGATTTTAAAAATTATCTTCAGTCAAATATAGAGGCTTTGATGGAACTTCATGTAGGAAAAAAATAGGTCAAGTATGAGATGCAACAAGAGCTAGAATAGGTATGGGAACAATAATATATATTATAAGTTCTTGGAAAAAATTAAGGTCAATTTCAAAACACAACTCTAAGATTATATAATTTCTTGGACAACATCAGTTTAATGAGAGTCAAATTGTCTCCTCACATTGTTAAAACTTATAAATTGTTTAATTCTTTAAAATATGATGAGAATAAATTAAATTTATCTATATATACACCATAAATAAGGATTTCATGTATTTTTATTTAATGACACCACTTGAAGTAGTCAATGCTCTCAATCTAGTGGTCATCAAGACACAAGAAGTCTAGGGATGGGTATTAAGTGCACAAGCCTTGATTGCAAAATTAGTGGAGCATGAAAACCAAGTCTTAAAAAATTTGGTTGAGTTAAAACTATCTCAAGCTTAATATTACATGAGAAAACTAATAAGTGGGGCCAATGTTGACAAGCTACTCTTGTAGGAATCCTCCAATTTCATACCAAGTCTTCAGTGGTGTATGCTAGAGGAGATTGAACAAGATCTAGGATTTACCAAGAAAAAAAGTACTGAAGTAGAAATATTTTGGGTGGAGTTTAGAGCCACCAAGACTAAGCATGCACACTTATTGGGAATAATCACCAAAGTGCATATGAAATATCTTTTAATTATGATATAAATAGATTATATCATAGCATCTGATACAATCATTACAAGGACTTGTAAGTGAATAAATACTATATAGATGGATATCCCCCATCAACTCTATCATCTAGTTCAATCTTTTCAACTACTACAAGTTCAACCATGTAGGCCCCAATTTCTAGTAAACCTTATTTTTTTTAGATTTTTTTATATGTATTTTTCATATAAATTGGAAACTAAGACATGTAATAATTTCTTACATAATATTGTAAACATGAACATGTTGCATGGTTTTGTAAGAATAAGAATTATTTTGAAGACATACTTTTGACTAGTTTTAATTATACATGCATAATTTTGCATCAATTAGAACTCTATTTTTTTTTATTAGCATGTAATTTTAGAGTTTTGCATGGATTTAGAGGATGAGGCAAGCCTCCCAAAATCTATTTATATTTTTTATCCTCTCTTTTCTAAAGAGAGAGGAGGTTGATTGGAAAATTTTATCAATACATGAAGAAATATTTTTTTATCGTCATGCAACTATGTTGATGTCTTGCTCTTTCAATTATATGTTATTAATTGTGTTTATTTTCCTAGTTGGTTGATTCAATAATTCAAAGTGTGAAAAATATACCATGAATTCCTTGTTTTTATTGGTGGTGTATGCTAGTATAAGATGTGTAATATCTATTGAATGATTATCAAACATCATTTATTTCATGCAACTAGGTTGACTATTTCATTTCTCTGAGTGTGTAGAAGTGTTTCCCATGATATAGATTTATAGAAGTGAGAAATAAATACCTTAGATACCTCTCTAATCCAAGCTATAATCTTCAAAATAAGGGTTTACAAAAACAACTCTAAATAGGAGCAACATTTAGCTTAGATCTTATATTTCACTATATCAATTTTTTCGTGACTCATTGTGTTTGTATGTGTGTGAACAACAGCAACTAGCTAAAATCATTAGTTTTTAGACACTTTTCCATAAAGAGAAAAACCTAAAAGTAATCTCTCTTGAGATCACAAAGCCTTATTTTATACTCTACATTTCCCCCTTTTGGAGTTCTACCTACTTTAGCATAGAAACGATCCATCCAAGTCAAGTAGTATATAATTTATTTTAGGTTTCACTCATCCATTCACACTCAATTAACAACCTATATGATCAGCCTAATATTCCACAACTTATTTTTTCAACCCATACCTTCAACTTATGCCATGAAGTGGAGTATATCTCCATTAAGATCCTAAAAAATTTACCTTGTTAAATATGTGTTGTACATAAAAACCACATCAATACTTCATTTTGAAAATATGTGTATTTGATATAAGATTATTTTAGGCCTTAAATAATGTTAAAATGGAGTTATTTAAAACTAAGACTATGCTTTTCTCAAGGTAAATGGAGTATAAATGATTGAAATTCATAAAAACTATGATGCACCAAGTCTAAAAAGCTCCTCACTTGCTCAAATTACATAAGTAATATTCATAATTGATGAAAAATTACACAAAATTTGTTAGAGAGTTGCCAATTATGTCATGAAGGTGTCTAGCTGAGTGGATGAAGTGTCTTGATAGTCTAAATTTCAATGACAAAGTGTGTAGTGTGCTTGTCCTAGTATGCTTGAAGTAGGCTTGGTTGATCTTTAGTTTTAGGATGATTAGGGATGAGTCTAAAGTATTGATCGTATGTGAGGGGTCCTATCAAAGGTCAAGGATGATTATAAATCTTGTGGGAATGAATGGTGTTTATTTGGCTATTTATTATGTTCATTTAGGCATAGTTGGCTCTATGGTAGAAAAATTTAAGTAGGCAATTTTATGACATCACTATTTCCACGTATGGATGAGCCATGGGGAGTTGGTCATATGGGTGTAATCACATTAGTTCCAAATAATTTTTATTCAAATTTTAGGTCATGATGTTGAGCATAGATAAAGATATGTGGGTGAAAATTTGGCCTCTCAAATAAAAGTTCACTAAGTTTCTATATTTAGCCAGACCGTCACTCCATGTCATGCAGCCATGTATGATCCATGAAGTTTGTGCATTTATTTTAGGTGTGTAGAAAGTCATTTTTTTCAAAGGTTTTCATGGAGATGTTGTCTGTAGTGCTTAGAATCTACCCTAAAAATTTGGAGTCTTGAAGTGATTTATAGAACAATTTATAAAGCTTCAAAGTTGCTATAAGCAAACTATAATGAGCTAGAGACCATCAAGTTTATACATGTTGAAGTATGAGGTCATTGGTCTAGAAGATCTAATGGTGAGTTATTAATTGTATATATTGATATTAATGGTGCATATGAATTCAAAATGTCAAAGGTTGTATGTGCTACTGACAAGTTTCATAATCTCACTAATTTAACAAAAGATCAATAGTGAGTAACAATTCATACTTATGAAGATCAATGTGCAGGACAAGTCAAAGAGTCAACAAAGCATGTGGGACTACCAAGTGGCATGAGAACATGGATTGATAACAAAGTGTTTAGAAGGTACATGACGTTTACAAGTATTTTCATCATGGGAGTTTTAATCAATATTTAATGGTGAGTGCTACAAGATAAAGACCTAGTTTATTTGTAGAGATTGATAATGTGCATTTGGTCAATATTGCAAGGGTGTATGAGATGATGTCAACATGTTTGAGGTTTAATGTTTATATAGTAGAGCATAATGAGTTAAAGTTTGGCTTACTTATAAATGAGTGATCTGAGTGAAGAGCATGAGATGTGTTCTAAGTGACTAACGTTTAACTATGACATTTGGATTTAAATATTTGAATTAAATGAAGAAAAGACTAGTTCTTGGTTTTTGAGCCATAACTTTCAATCTATGCAAAAATTAGTTTTTTATAAAAAATAAAAATTGTAGAGGACTTCAAGGTGCATATATAAATATTAATTTTAAGCTCTAAATTTTTTTATAGTCAAATTTATTGAGATCCAATTTTCACTATCTGTTCATTCATGATCTGAAAGTAACACAGGAAGAGTAATAGAGTTGTTCTTGATGGTATTTCAATATTTCAAGATGAGATAACTATAAAAGAGTATTTTAAACTCCATGAGAACCATCTGTGTGGGTTATAAAGGTTTGATCAATCATATTTAGTATGATAAAATGATTAAAAGGTGACTATGTGTTCATTCATGGTGGTTGTGGGCACATAATGTTGTTTGAGTGAATTGAGCTTTAGTAGAAGGGTGTTGTGATGGTTGTTACCACTTAAAGAGGATATAAGATTATTTGGAATGGGTCCATATATTTTAAAGTGTTCTTGTGTTCTTAGTTTACTCAAATAAGTGTCAAAGAGGTGAATGGGTCTTTATAGGACCTAAATATTGACTTAGGCCTATTTGAAAGAGGGTTGTGCTTAAAGGTGACTCATGTAAGATGACTTAAGGGTGAATTCATGTGTTGTGGCCAAAAAGGAAGGTTGTGATCATAATAGTAATGAAGAATTTATAAAAGGTGAAACTAAATGTGATGGTTTTTAGGCTTATTGAATAGACTTGAGAGACTTGAGAGAAGAGGTGTGTGTGAGAGTTATGGAGTGAAGGAAAGGGTGTGTGCCCATTGGATGGGTTGTAGAGCATAATAGGTTGATGACTATGTATATGACCTATACGTCATATTTTTGATTTTAAGGAAAGTTTTTTTGCAAGTTTGAAACTTGAGGATGATCAAAGAGGTCTAGAGTGATCCAAGAGGATGTTTTGGATGCCTTGAGTGTGAGCAAAGGATAGATGATGTTTGTGTGAGCTTGGTGGTTTATTTGAAAGGAATATCAAAGTGTGGTATGTGTGTATGACTATTTGGTCATGTTTTTATGGTTGTGATAGAGTTGTTGTTGAGAAGTGCAGTGTGATCCAAAAGGTGGTTTTGGATGTTTATGGCTATGTGAAGAAGTGAAGGGGGTTGATATACATTATATCTCCATCATATTGGTAGTCAATAAATGTTTAATAGATTTTCATATCATAGGTTATAGGAGGGTGCCCAGTATCTAGGTTAGAAAGACTTGACAAACAGGTGGTCAGAAGGACTTGATCATCTTAGGTGTAGTTACTCCTTGTGATATAGGTGTTTCACTAAAGCCGATTAGATGGACTTGACCAAAAGGTGGTCAGTAGGAATTGAACATCCTAGTAGTAGGTGCTCTTTATGAAATAGGTTTTTCACTAATTTTTAGTCAAAAGGACTTTACCAGTCTCATATTTTTGATCATATTATATAACATGTACTTCATGTGTTTTTAGGATTAAGAGTGGGTTTTATTCCCCAACAGGTTTTCCCACGTAGATCTTATGTGATGTGTTTGATATTGCATTATCTTCATTGTTCATTAATATAAACATCTTATATGATTCATGAATGGTTTTATTAAATGATTAAGTGTTTGAAGGGTTTAGAAATTAAATTGGATTATTTGTCACCATTGATTCACCCCCACCCCTCAGTGATTTTACCTATAATAATTGGTATCAAAGCAAGTTCTTTGGTAAAGGATTGATAGCTTGAAGGAGATCTAAGGTACAATATGGGTAGCCATCAAATACAAGGAAGTTTTCTTCTAAATAAGCACTAATGTTTAATGTATCAAATTATGCTTTTTAGAGTGTGAGGATGAGGACCTACATGATGCCCCTAGGGTTTGACACTTGGAAATTTGTTGTGGATGGTTATTATACACCTAATATTCCTCCATATAGTGATGTAGATAAGAAGTTGTTTGAGAAAAATAGTGAGGCAAAGAATGCTATCACTTGGGGTCTTTTAGAGACTGAATACACCAAGGTAATCCATTGCATATATACCAAGGAAATGTGGGATAAAATGAAGACTATTTATGAAGGATATTCAAAATTTTATTTGGAAAATTTGTACTCACTGAAGACAATTTGAGAATCTTAAGATGAAGGAATAATATTTTGTGGCAACCTTTCTATAGAGAGTTGATGAGATTATAAACATCATCAAAGGTCTTGAAGAGAAACTTGGAGAAGCTAATATAGTTAAAAAGGTATTAATGCTTCTATCTCTCTCTCAAGTTTTATTCAAAAGTGTCTACTCTAGAAGAAATTCATGATCTTGCTTAGTTGAAGATGGATGAATTGCATGGCATCTTTATTGCCTATGAGATGAAAATAAATGATGATATACCACCAAATAAGGAAGCAACATTAAAGATATAAATGAATCAAAAGAATAGAGTTTACAAGATAATAAACTCAAGGAGGATGACATATTTGATATTGACGAAGATGAACTAATTGCTTTATTTAGAAGGAAATTGAAAATAGGTTTAGACAAGGGTGAACTACCCCTCTTATGCTTCAGTTATGGAGAGGTAGGACAATTTGCTAATAAGTACCCTCATAATAATAAGAATAATGATGATGAAGAGCATGGTGATGACCAAGATGAAGACAAAAATACATACACGTATGATAAAAGGAAGAAAGGATTTAGAAAGTATGTCAACAAGAAGTCATTAAAGAACAAGAAGAGTCACTACACCAATAAAGATTGCAACTCACCATATGAGAGTGAAGACAATGACTCAAAGTATGATCATTAAGATGATGGTCCTATTGAAGATAAATCCCTCTTCATGGTTGGGAAAGGAGGGTGCTCATATCAAAAAGAGTTTAGTTGGAGTGATTCAAATGATGATGAAGATGAGGTGGGTTGTAAGATTGAATTGATGCATGCTCTTGAAGAAATAAATATTGAGAAGAATATTAAAAAGAAGATGAAGTCACAAATCAAGGAATATAAGGAACAATTCAATGTGTATAAAGCAATAATGAATAAATATACCAAGGATCATGAAAATACAGTCAAGCATCTTAGTTTTTAATTGGAAATCTTGTCTACAGTCTTGAAAACTAAAGAATATGAATTTTCAAGGTATGTAATTGAAAATGAGTCATTAAAAGATGAGTTAGAGAAGATTTATAGTAAGATGAAATCATTTTAGATATTTGAAAAGAGCTCAAGTGATATAGATAATATTTTGAGTGGTCAAAATCATGAAAGTGATAGAACTGGTCTTGGATGGAAAGAAGAACCAAAAAATGAAACTCAAGACAAGATGAAGACTAATGCAAACCAAACCTTGAAGGTCAACAATCCATCAAGGATTAAAGATGATGGTAGAGTGAAGACAAATCAAATTAGATAATTAAATGCCATGAGGTATGCAAGTTTTAATGGTTATTACAACACATGTAATTAATTTGGGCATAGAGCTAGAGAATGCAAGAGACTTATTAGAAATGAGTTTGCATGGAAATATGATGGGGTTCATCAATCAAAATTTGTGAAAAAAGTTAAGTGCTTCAACTATCTTGATGAGGGACATTTTTATAAGCTTTGTCCAAATAAGGTAAGTCAAAGTGATTCTTATTTAAAAGGAGTTTGTTTCAATCATCAAAAGAATAAACATATTGTAAGATTTTATTCTAATTAGGAAAGGTAGAATAAGCTAATTGTGAAAGGTATAGTGTATTTGAACTATCAAAAGAGAGGTCACATTTCTAGATTATGCATGAAAATGCCTACAAGATAAAATAGGTTTAATCAAGCTCCTAGAGTACAAGAAAGAAGACATGTTAACTCATGAAAACCAAAGGTGGTAAATATGAGCCACGATGAGTCTTCAAGTCAAAGTATTCTATTTGTTATGGTGGAAAATGCTATATAAGTTGGAGAGTTTTGAGATCTCTCATTCTCTACTCATGTTGTGAATGAAGACAACAAGCTCAAAGAAAAGACCAAGGTGTTAGTTGAGCCTATCTCTAAGGTATGTATGGATTCAAGTGAAAATCTTATTGTTATTGAGCAAGTTTCATGCAAAGAATGTTAGTTGTCAATACCTGGTGATGAGTTTCTAAACTACAAGGAAGATTCTTCAACTAAAAAGGTATGTCGTGAATCTATGTTATCCCCATGTATTGTCAACATAGTCTTAGAAGAGAAGGAAAATGTTAAGATGGATGATAAAGTTGTTTCTCTTAAGATTAAAAAGAGGAAGAAGAATAACTATTAGTATCAGATGACCAAGGAGAAGAAGGAATATGAGGAGTTATGGGAATATCTTGGTTTCACATTGTTCTAAGGAACCATGTGAAATAGGGTGTCTCTGTCTATGCTTCTTAAAGAGACTCCTTTCAGTGGAGAAGTAAGTGTTACTATGGTGTTATTTAAAACTCCATAGAATTCAAGTGATGAGTGTTTCCAATTGGAGTTGGTGTGTCAAGATGGGAGAAGTACTTTGATGAGGTTAGAGTGATGTCATAAGGTGTTTTTGATGTGCATGTAGTGTTTACAAGATCATAATGGGTGTTTTTAGGTGGAATAATGATATTGATGGAATTCTAAGATGAGTATGGTGTTCAGAAAGGTTTGTGCAATTTTTTGTGACATGTTCTAGGTGGTTTTGTGTCTTGATGATCTTGTTTTGTGACTTTTAGAGGTTTTTGTGTGGTCTCAAGTTTATCTTTCTTGTTATAGATCAAATATATGGTATAGGAAGTTAATGTTACCAAATGTGTGAAGGATAATATATTTGTCCATAAGTGTGTGATGTTATTCTCTAGGTGTGCAAGAAGTTTCATAAATGGGCATTGATGAGAAGGAGGTTTGTTGACCTTTTTTATTTTGAGATTTTAGAGTTTTGGGCCATTCTAGAAATGTGGTTCAAATTATGATTTGAGTTATAAGGCTTTTTAATAGGTTTAATGGTCCAAATGGGTTTTCAAATAAATATTCATAGATATTTGATGGTTTGTTTTTTTCAAATTATTCAAGTATTTGTCAAAATGGAGGCCTAATTAGCTCGTAGATTTATGAAAGAAGTATCTTGTAGAGGAGGAGATAGGTTATTAAAATTTGTGTGATTAAGGGGGAATATGAGAGTGATCCATATATGTATTTTTAGGTCTTGAAATTATGTCTACTAAAATTTGTGGCTTCTTCAAGTTCTAGGTAGGGCTATAAGGAGTCTAGACAGACCTAGTGTGATGATTTGATGTTTTTGCTTAGTTTATCCAAAATATTAAGGAATGAGTATTTCAAGGTGAGTTATTAAGTTGGTTTAGAGCATGTTTTATATTTGGTGAGTGGCATGAATTTTTTTTGGTGGTCCTTGAGGTGGATTGAGAGAGAAGGATAGTAAACCTATGTGGTGGTTTTTCATGGTGTGTGAATATTTCAAGATGCTCAAGAGGTGAAATGGCTTAGATATCTTAGAGGAATCTTCTATTAGATGTTTATTGGTGAGTTATATCATATTTTAGTGCATTTGTGTGTTATTTTTACATTGGTTATAGTGCTTGGTTAAATAAAGTATTGGCATATAGCAATAGGAAGTTGTCAAGGCTAGGCTCAAGGTAAGGGGAGATTGTATCATATTCATAACTTGGTCCTCTATTTTTGGTGTTATTTTCAAGTCCTCAAGATAATTTTGTACCCACTTTGTCATTGTGTCAAAAGGGGAGAAGGTTTCTATTGTGAGAGTGCTTGAAGAGAGAGAAGGAAGGTGAGCTGTATGATGGGTGTTGACATCAATGACAAAGGGGGAAATTTTTGGATAATTTTTATTGATTTCATGAATGTGTTTATGTGAGTGGATGAAGTGTCTTGATAGTCTAAGTGCTAATGACAAAGTGTGGAGTGTGCTTGTCTTAGTATGCTTAAACTAGGCTTGGTTGATATTCAATTTTGGCATGATTAGGGATGGGTCAAATGTATTGAGCATGTGTGAGGGGTCATATTAAAGGTTAAGGATTTGTGGAGAGATTATGGTAATTCATGGTGTTCATCTGGTTCTTCATTATGTTCATCTAGGCATAGTTGGCTCTATGGTAGAAAACTTTGAGTAGGTAGTTTGTTGACATCACTATTACCACATATGAATGAATCAGGGGGAGTTGGTCATATGGGTGTGATTACATTAGTCCCAAATTATTGTGTTTCAAATTTTAGGTCATGATGTTGAGCATAGGAAAATATATTCTAGTGCAAATTTGGCCTCTCAAACAGAAGTTCACTAAGTTTCTATACTTAGCCAAACCATGACTAGATGTCATGTAGACATGTATGATACATCAAGTTCATGAATTTATTTTAGGTATGTATAAAGTATTTTTTTATCAAAGGTTTACATGGATTTGTTTTCTATAGTGCCAAGAAGATACCTTGAAAATTTGGAGTCTTGAAGTGATTTTTAGCATAAGTTATAAAGCTTTAAAGTTATTCTTAGCAGATTATGATGGGACATAAACCATAAAGTTAATAACATTGAAGACTAAGGTCATTGGTATAGAAAATCCAATGGTGAATGATTAATCATACATATTGAGATAAATTTTGAATATGAAGTCAACATGTCAAAATTTGCTTGCATTGATGATAAATGTTACAAGCTCACTAATCTAACTAAAGATCAATGATGAGTGATAGTTCATACTTATGAAGATAAATGGTACATGAGAAGTGAAAGAGTCAAAAAAGCATATGGGACTTCCAAGTGGCATAAGCACATAGACTAACACCAAAGTGTTTAAAGGCACATAAAGTTTCCAAGTGTCATACTTGTGGGAGTTATGATCAAGATCTAATAGTAAGCACTTCAAGATAAAGAACTAAATGATCGAGGGAGATCAATGGTGTATATTTGGTCAATATTTCAAGGGTACACAAAATAAAGTGAACATGTTATAGGTTTAATGTTTAGATAGTGGATCAATATGAGTTAAAGTTTGAGCTAATTCTAAAGAATATTAATGGTGTAAGTTGAGTAATTTGAGTGAAGAGCATGATATGTGTTCTAAGTGATCAAGGTTTAACTGTGTTCATTTGGATTTAAATATTTGAATTTAATGAAGGAAAGACCAGTGCTTGGTTTTTGAGCCATAACTTTTGATCTATGTAGAACTTGATGTTGCATTGAAAATAGAAGTTATACAGGACTTGAAGGCACATCTTTAAATATCAATTTGAAGGTCTAAATGTGTTTATAGTCAAAGTTATTGAGCTCCAAAGTTGATTATGTTTTTGTTCATGCTATACAAGTAACTTGAGAAGGGTACTAGATTTGTTCTTGATGATATTTCAATATTTCAAGATGGGATAACTATCAGAGAGAGTTGTAAACTCCATGAGGACCATTTTTGTGGATTATAAAGGTTTGATCAATCATATTTAGTATGATCAAAGGATTAGAAGGTGACTTTATGTTTTTTCATGGTGACTGTGTGCACATAATGTTGTTTGAGTGAGTTGATCTTTAACATAAGGGTGTTGATATGGTTCTTATCACTTAAAGAGGACCTATAGATTATGTGGCATGGGTCCATGTATTTGAAAGTGTTCTTATGTTCTTAGTTTTCTTGGAGAAGTGTCAAAGAGGTGAATGTGTCTTCATAGGACCTAAAAGGTGACTTAGTCTGATTTGAAAGAGGGTTATGATTAAAAGTTACCCATTTTAGATGCCTTATGGGTGAATGCATGTGTTGTGCCTGAAAAGGAAGGTTGTGATCATAATAATAATGAAGAATCTATAAAAGGTGAAATCAAATGTGATGGTTTCTAGGATTTTTGAATAGACTTGAGAGAAGAGGTGTGTGTGAGAGTTGTGGAGTGAAGGAAATGGTGTGTACTTAGTGGATTGGTTATAGATTAGAGAAGTTTGATGAATATGTGTATGAGTTTTAGATCATATTTATAAAGTCAAGGATAGTTCTCTTGCAGGTTTGAATATTGAAGATGAGCAAAGAGGTCTATAATGATCTAAAAGGATGTTTTATATGTCTTGAGTGTGAGTGAAGGATAGATGATGTATTTGTGATCTTTATATTTAATTTGAGAGGTAGATTAAAGTGTAGTCTATGTGTATGAACATATATTCATGTTGTTAAGGTTGTGATAGAGTTGTTGCTGAGAGGTGTAGTGTGATCCAAAAGGTGGTTTTAGATGTTTGTGGTTATGTAAATAAGTGAAGGGTGATGATATAAATTGTATCTCCATCAAATTGGTAGGAAATCAATGTTTAGGAGATGTTCATATCATAGGTGTTGGGATGGTCCTCAACATATAGGTCAGAAGGACTTGACCAAAAAGTGTTAATAAGTATTTGATCATCGTAGGGTTAGGTGTTCCTTATGAAACAAGTGTTTCACTAAAATTGATCAGAAGGACTTGACCAATAGGTGGTCAAAATGACTTCATCATCTTAGGGGAAAGTGTTCGTTGTGAAATAGGTGTTTCACTAAATTCTAGTCAAAAGGACTTGACCAGGCTCATGTTTATGATCAAATTATAGGAAAAGTAGCCCATGTGTTTATAGGCTTGAGAGTGGGTTTTATTCCCCAAGAGGGTTTCCACATACATATTGTGTTGTGTGTGTGATATTGTATTATTTTCTTTATTCATTACTATAAACATCTTGTATGCTTCATGAATGGTTGTATTAAATGCTTAAGTGTTTGAAAATTGAATTGGATTATTTATCACCATTGATTCTCCCCTACCCCTTCTCAGTGATTGTACCTATAACAACTTATACACAACCTAAAATCTAATTAACCTTTGCATCATTATTTCATATGAAGGTAAGGATCTAAACAACATACAACCTACCAAGGAGATTGTAAAGATGATAGAAAAAAAACACAAAGTGCTGAAACATCCAAAAATGAAGATAAAAAATTCATAATTACATAATACTTAAGAAAATTTACAAGATATAAAATTCAAACACTAATTATTTATTATATTCAAGGCATAAGCCAACATTACAATATTCAAAATGAGTATATTTTTGACATGCCAAAGATGGGGCTCCTGAAAAAGCCTTGTTCATTCTTACATATAAAATATAGATATGAGAGAGAAAAGGAGAACACAAAGAGACCTCATAAATGCTTCCACTACTCCATCAATCAACCTATACAATAAAAGAGACAAGTAAAATAGAAGTATTAAGTTTTCTCCAATTCACTAGGCTTGCCCCATGAAGATCTCTAAATAAGGTTGGTGTAGTAGTGGGAGAGGGGACCTTATTCTTTGATATTTTTTTCCTTTGGAAGTATTTTACATGGTGAATATGCTTATTCAATACTTCTACATTCTTGGAAAAATCTATCTTAATAGTCTTGACTAGCCCATCTCCTCTTCCCATACATGCATGCTAGAGGAAATATAGCTCAAGTTAAAATTAATCCTTAACTTCAATGCTTATTGAATGATAGGCCTCTAATATATATTATATGAACATTTGGATCCTTTAGTTGACTTGACATGATTGCCTTTCTATGGAGGGAGTTACATATTTCTAGGGGCAATTTTCCAACACCCCCATACCTCTCTCATGATCTTTTTGGCAACTTATTCCATTTATAGTAGTGCTAGATATGTTGCACAAGCATGGAATAATTAAAATAAACTTTAAATTTTAGGTGAAGGTCTCTTGGAGAGGTCAATAAATTGGTGTATAATCCCATTTACTGATGACAAATCTTAGAGAAGCTAAGAAACATGCATTTTTATTCTTGAAATCTCCATCTTATCTGATCATCCTCCTTACAAAGCTATAATAATTTTTGTATATGTTTTGGTACATTTTTCTTCATATACCTACAATCTCCTTTCATAAAAATTTCATGTTTCATGCAAAATATTGATTGTGAGATCTCATAATGCTCTTATCTTATTTGATAACTTACTAACTCTTCCCTACAAAATAAGGTTGTAGACATATAATATCCTCATTTTTTCATGATTCTCTTGAGATATTAACTATTGGCACCCTAACAAGATTAGAAACATGCTTGGAAGATTGGAAACCTACTCTAAACTTATACAACTCATTAATATTGTAGGCATGTAACTTGCAAGGTTAGGAAACCTTTAGAAATATTAAAAAAGTATTACATCATTCATGAACCCTCTAGGATAATTTTAGGCCTAATTCTTCTCTTTTCAATAATCATCCTTCTAAAGATTTAAAACCTTCATTGACAGACCCTTGAATGCTATGCATTTATCTAAGACACTTTCCCAACCATGATTCTAGTTTAATGTTTTTAGATCTTGAAATAGACTTGAAGGGTATGAAAACAAGTTACAAGCTTATGAGTATATTGAATAATTCATGGAAACCTCTTTATTTCCTTATTTAACATGAGAGATAATATTGGAAACATGACAAAAGATCTTGAAGACTGCTCTACAAACTTGTTAATCTTACAAACAATCATTTGCCTAATCTTGAATTAACTTAAAGATATATTAGTAGGCTTGTAAACATGTTTGATAATCTATTTATTAGTCTATATCCTATAGGCCTGCTATGTTCTTGACCATGTTTGAGTCTCCTCAAAACCCTAGACTCTTTCTTCACAGGTCTATATACTTGTTTCCTCTTCTTGAAACATGCTTGAAATCTCATAATAACATGATAAATTTTTTTGAACATCAGATAAGCCTTGGAAACCATCATGGATAGGTCTACAAATGCAACATTCTTGAAAGCACTTATATCATGATGAGGAATTTTTAATCTTATATGTTGTCTTAGGAGTTTTTAGAACCCTATTCTCAGTACATCTTCGTGAAAAATTGATCATTAAGTTTCTCACCTTGTTTCCTCTCTAGGATGACTTGAGATATTATATTCTCATTATATATATCCTCATTATAATTGATTAGGTCATGGATAAATTGTTATCACTTAAAACATTCACCCATATATGAAAGGATATCACATGCACTAATGCACATCTCTTTTACATGTAGTACCTTAGAATTTCATGTCATAGAGTGATTTTGTGTCTCTTTGTAATAATAGGATTGTATTGAAAATTGTGGGACTCTTTCACTTCTCAATATGAGCCTCTGGGGTAGTTAACTTCCTTATATTCTAGATGCACTCAGTTTAGGAGTAACATACAGACCTACAAAGAGCCAAATGAATTCTACTGCTACCACTAAACCTAGAAATGAAAAAGGGGGAAAGGGGATATTAATTAAGAGGATTGATGGAATGCAAAATGTGATACACTAAAAATAGAGTGATCACCTCTTCTACTTAATGACATAATAAAACTAATAGATTAGATGTGAAATCTTCAAATCAGGAGTACTAAGGGAACATAACATATAATTAGAAGGATGATAAATGGTCCATAGATAATTCCTATGTAGATCTATGTAAAAATAACATGATAATAAAGACATATGAAGGGAGGATGATAATGAGAGGGATTCATTTCCATATATAAGGATCAAAAACCATAAATGCACACAAAACATAAAGCATGAGGAAAAGTAAATTAATTCTCACTAATATCAAGGTATAATGAAATATTATAAAATAAATTAGGTAGACATTTATTATACCAGGAGAGTGCTCTTGGAGAAATTCTTTTGATCACAATGCCTAAAGAATGTCAACCACTTTACAATAAAAATTAGGGTTTATATGGCACTGCGTAAGACCTTGGATAATCAATTCACTATTGGAGGTGGTAGTAGGAAATTGAAGTCAAAATTATTGTCTAGAGATCAAGACTAATTAATTTCACCAAAGTCTTCATAATAACTATTGTAAGCCATGCTTATTCAACATGGGTTTAATAATTTGATCATGGAAGTAGCTGGGAGGTCACTTATGGATCAATGCGTGTGTCTATAAATGAAAGGCATTTAGGTAGCCAAGGGAGGCATGCTATCATGATATAAAACTCTAAAAACCACCTTTACATGTAATTATATTTATATTTATCCCCCATTTATATCTAATTGAGCTCAACTAACTTCCCTATATATGGTGGTCATATGCTCATTATAGTTCCTTTTGGGTTCACTTGGTGTGGAAGTTGTGAAAGCCTTACTTAGATCTCACTATTTTATTCGACTATGTGTGTGGTATGTATTAATACATGTGCCTATATTTGGGATCCATGTGCATACTAGACTATGCACACTGAGTTCTACATAAGTTGTGTGTGAAAAATATAGATTAGAGGGAATGCATACCTTTCTTTTAGGGACTAGGTATGCACTAAACTATGCCTACTAATTTCTTTGTAGAAAGAAGTGCATGCCTTTATTTGAAAACATGTGAACACTTCATGGTGTGAAATCCTTTGAATTTAATATATCTTGCACTAAGGTTCATGTAGGATTCCTTCAAAAGAAACAATTCTATGGAATAAATGATGCATAAATTAGACTTATACTCATGAATAATGAAGTCACAGGTGTAATTCTCGACATTTGGGCACAAGACTTCATAATTTGAGTGTGATAACCCCCTAGAGTGGAGCGCATAAGTAAACATATATTTGGGGTGCAAACTTGTGAATTTAAATATTTGCCTTGGCTACATAATACAACTACAAGCTAGTGAAGGGTGTTGAGGGAGATCTTTTATGGAAAACACAAGGCCCTAATTATTTTTGCATCTAGTTCTTCTGATGATCTTCATAGTCTATGACTTTAGCTAGAACTTGTACCAATTTATGAAGGGGATAGTGTGAAACCTAGATAATGGTATGCATTTTACAAGGGCATATATGTAAAACTCTATGATTTGACATGATAATTCAAAATTTAACCATAGGGAAGTATTTTAATAAGAGAATGCAATAAGATTGGATATATTGAACATGTTATTTTACAATTTTTAACTAATCCCTTCAGACTCATCTATGTCACTACTTGAGGTTGGGGAGACACATGCACTCTAAATTACACACCAGGTTGATGTGATGAAGGATTTTTACATGGGATATGTACTGGAAACTCTTCATAGGGGAAAATCAACACTTAGTTTATGTGTGAACCCATATTTGTTATTGAGTGTAGGTGAAGATGGGAATCATCTATGCATAGGGTTGATTTTAGGTAGCTTGACACTATGTAAGTTCACAACCTCTTGCATTGTCCTTTAGTGTCTACTTAGGGTGACTTGGAAAGTCAACACTTTTGGTGACCTATACAAGATGATTTCCTACTAAGAGAGATCTTAGTGTCCTTCGAAGCAATCCATTGGGCATGAAGTCATTGAAGCCTAAATTCCATCCATTTACTATGATAGTGGGATTCTTATGCATGCTTCTCCACTTGGTATTCACTAACCTACCTCTATACACTTGCCTTTACAGAATGATCCTTCACAATTTACCCACCTAATAAATACTTGGATTGATAATAAATAAACAGGCCTACCACACAAAAAATATAGAAAATAAGGAATAAGATATATCTATATACATGCACATGTAGGCACATAGGGAAAATAAAACTATTGTAATATATATAGAGCATAAATGTTTACCCTAGACCACTTAAGTTGAAGTAAAATCCTTTTATATATTCTTTTATGCACATAAGCATGTTTATATATGATGGGTGGAGGTGAGTGGGTGCTTGTTTTCTATGAAAATCATGCATTCTGATTACTCTTAAAGATGTTTGAGGAGGGTTGTATTCTTTGGATACTTTTGGATGAATAGTTATAACTAATGGTGTGTAGGATTCTCACCTAAGTGGTCAATGTCTTCAAAATTGATCCAATCATTTTAAAATTTTACCATGTTCTAACTACACTCTTTAATCATGTGAGCCTTCTCAAAGTTAGGAAGCTCATCCCTAATGCTCAAGAATATCATGAACCTAACAAAATCCACTTGTAGATTCCCCATGTGCACTAGAACATTAGGATGCACTTAATTTACTATTATGATTTCATTTGTTTCCCCATATAACTATGCTCTTATATCATTATAAAGGTCCTTGACACTAAGTGGCTCTTTGTGATTCTTTAATTCAACTACAATCTTAAACTTGAGCAATTATTATGCACTTCATATATGCTTATGAAGGATCAATGGGACTTGGTGTGAATAAGAAATTCCTTAAATGACACTTCCCTAAATATTGGGAACTATTGGTTTGATTTGGGCTTCAAACTCTTTGACCAACTCATTGAATCATTGCCATAGGCCTGGAAGATCCTCCTCTTATTTGGGTAGGTTAGGATTAAATTTTTTTATCTCCTACAATCTTGATTGTGTATGCAAGATAATATTAAGTTGATCAGGGCCTTCATATTGAAACATGTACTCCTCCTACTATTATTACTCACTTTTAATGTCCCATTTTATCACACAAGGTGAAATCTCCTCAAACTAGTTGATAATCTCTCTCTTCCTCTTCCTTGAACTCTTTATCCTCATCCTCATCTTGCAACATGTCTAATCCTTCTAGTTTAATAACATAAATAGGGTTTCCAATAATTATATAATTCTCTTCCTCACTTAAATTACTCTCATCTTCATCTTGATGATCCTTATTTATTCCCCATACAATCGGGCCTACTTCAAAAATAGAGATAATAGGAGGGTAAGAGGACTTAATTGGTGAATAAAGAGTGCCCAAACTAAGTTGGGAATCCTTAAACTAGGATGTTGGGTCTAAGAAGGATGTTATGATTGAATATGAGGATTTTAAGGAAGAATAAGATTTTAGGCTAGCATGCACATAAGCTATTTCACATAATGGGAAACTTTGAAACTTAGTATTTTAAAAATGGGAGGCCATTTAAGATTTTAGATGGATTACCCCATTTTAATATTGGGAATTTGAATGTGGACATTTCCATCTTCCTAGGTTGGTCTACATTCATAGGAGAATCTTGATTGAAGTGGATGAAAGAAGTTGTTTGGGGATTAATTTCTTATGTTTACTTGAGCATTTAGCTTATCTACTCTTCCTTTACTATGATTTATCTATCCATGCATTCCTCTTCATACCTCTTTTATTCCCTCAATTTATGTTAGTTAATGTAATCTTGGTAAGTAAACTACTCCTACTACCTATTACATTCAATCTCCTTGTCAACTTCCTTCATCTATTAGGTGAAGTGTAACATGATGCCTTTGATTCATTGCTATGGGTAGTTAGGAGGGTAATAAAGTTGATTAGGAATAACATATCTTTCACAAAGCTACTTAGAAGCATGAGAAGGTGGCTAAAAGGGATGAATTGGGGTAGGAAGGAGGAAAACACTATGGGGAGGTTCTTATCTTGTTGGTCCAGTCTAGTGTTAGGTGAAAACAAGAGAATTTTTAGCCTGATATGAAAAATAGGAGGGCACATCAACAACATTTTAATGAAATGGGGGTGACATATTTTTGAGTGCTCAGAATGTTTAAACTAGTATATGTGACATTTGGTCTCTAGGTGCTCTATATAGTGTCTTCAACACTTGAATCATTGAGAGTAACACCATTTTTTCAACCAAATTTTGAACTTGGTCCCATGAGGCATGCTAGAAACTATTATAACTTGAAACTTACACACATCTATGAAAGGATCTTGCGCATTTTGGTGAGAAACTCTTCTAAAATTAGTTCCTTAGACTTGTAAACTAGAGAGTGATTTGGTGTCTTTTTATAATAATGGGATTATCCCCTAAGGGGTAGGACTCTTTCACTCCTTGGCATGAACCTCCAAAGTAGGTTGACTTATTTCTATTTTATATGCACCTAGTTTAGGACCAACACATAGACCTACAAAGATCATAATGAAATCTTTATCTAGCACTAGACCTAAATTTGACAAAGGGGAAAAGAGAGAGAAAAGGTAAGAGGGTTGTTTGAATGTAAAAGGTGATGCACCAAGAATAGAGTGATCATCTCACCCACTTAATGACATAATAAAATTAATAGATTTAATGCAAAACATTTAAACCGAGTGCAATGCATAAGTGTTTCACATGGAGGTAAGGGAACACAATGTAGCATTAGAAGGGATGAAAAATGGTCCACAAATAATGCCTACATAGACCTATGTATACATAACATGAGACCTATGGAGACTTTTAGTTATACATAGATGTTATAAGGAAGGATGATAATGAGAGGGATGAACATCTATAGATAAGAATCAACAACCATAAATGTACATAGAACATAGATCATGAAGAAAATTAAATTAATTCTTATTAATCTCAAGGTTTAGGAAATATTACAAAATTGAATAGGTAGAGATTCTTTATACCAAGAGAGGGATCTTGGAGGGAAAATTTTGACAATATTATGATGCCTAAAAAATGTCAACCACTTTACAAAAAGAATAGGGTTTATATAGTAATAGGAAAGACCTTAAATAATCAATTCACCATTGGATGTGGTAAATAAGATCTTAATATTTAATGTGGCATAGAAATCCCAAGGCCAATTAATATCATCAAAGTATTCACAATAACTACTACAAGCCATGATTATTCAACTTGGTTCTAACAATTTGATCATAAAAGTAGGTAAAAAGTCACCTACAGATCTATATGTGTGTCTATGAATGTAAGGAATTTAGGTATCTAAGGGAGGCATTTTATATTGTTCAAATTCAAACCCCTCGATGTCCAATCAGACTCAAATACCTTCCCCATTTATGGTGGTCACCTACTAACTATAGATCCTTTTGGGTTCACTTGGCATGGAATAGACACAAGCCTTACTTATATCTCACTATGTTATCTCTATGCATGTGGTAGGTATTAATACATTTGTTTATCTTTGTGAGCCATGTGCACACTCAAATATGTGCATTGAGTTATATGCGAGTTGCACATAGAGAGTCTAGATAGGAGGGAGTGTGCATATTTCTTTTGGTGACTAGGTGCACACTAAACTATGCACATTGATTTCTACGTATATGCAAGTGCATGAATTAATTTTAAAACATATGTGCATTGCATTGTGTTCATTATTTTGATTCAAATATATGTTATGTCAAGGTGTGCATGGGAGTCCTTTAGGAGCTACAAGTCTTTAGAAGAGATGGTGCATAAATTAGACTTATACCTATAAAAATGTATTTTTTAGGTATAATTATATATGTTTATGCATGATAATTCATCACTTTATTGTGATAACCCCATTGGAGTAGAGTGCACAAGGAAATGTATACTTGGGGTGCACAATTGTGAATATTAATTTGTGCCTTGACTGAGTAGTGCATCTATGATATAATGAAGGGAACTAAGGGTTATATTTTTTATAAAATAAAAAGGATATAAATATTTCTACACCTAGTTTTTATGATTATATTCATAGTCTCCACCTTCAGTTGGAACTTTTATCAGTCTACAAAGGGAATGGTGCACAACCTAGATCATAATCTACATTTTATAAAGGCATAGATGTGGAACTCTATGATTTGGTGTGGGAATTCACCATTTAGTCATGGGAAAGCATTATATTAATATCATGAAATAAGATTTGAGATATTGAACATGATATTTATGATTTGTAACTTCCCCCTGTGCAGTCCTCTCTTTCACCACTTGAATTTAGGGAAATTTATGCACTATGACTCGCATGTCATGTTAATATGATGAAGTATATTTTCATGGGCTATACATTAGAAAATAATCATAGGCACAAATAAATAATAAATTTATGGGTGAAGCCATGATAATTTTTGATTGTGGGTATGAATGGGAGTGTTTGTGTGTAGGCTTGATTTTAGGGAACTTGACATTACATAAGTGTGTAACCTCTTGCACTATCCTTTAGAACTTATTGGAGGTGACTTATAAATTTGTAAAAACCATATAATAAGTCTATGGGATTCAAAAAAATCATGTAACCTTAAAAATATAACATTCATACCTCTTTTTACCTTTTATAATAATCAAAAGACCTTGAAAACCTAGAGGTTGTGATCATAGAAGTCCTCTATAGAGGTGAATTCACAATATTTGAATCTTGTTATAAATCCTTATAGGCCTATTTTTAGACATAAAATATTGTAAGCATGGTTATAACCTTAGATACATATTTGAAAATCATGAAAACCTTTGACTTGTAGGCATGTAGACTATTTTTAGGTTCAATAACTCATATCTTATTCTTATACATCATGAATGTCATGTTCGATAGACCTGTAGGCCTATCTCTTACTTGAAAACACTGCTAATCACACTTATAACTTCCTCATAGAGGTCTTGAGACCATAAAATCATGTTGCATTCCTACTTATTCTTGAATCATGTTCAAGAACATTGTATCAACATTGCCTTATCATCAAAATCATACATGTTTTCCTTGCATCAAGAGACTTGTGATCTAAAGATATTTAGGATTTACATTATAGTACTATAGGTTTTTTCATGTGTTTACACATGTTACCCAAATTTTTTATTTCTTGATTATGGTTTGAGACTTATGGAAACATTTCTCTACATTGGAAATGTTGACATTTTGGCCTCCTAGGCCAAAATGCAACCCCTACCATCCAAAAACTAACCATTGCATTAGTTTCCATTTCAAAATAAGTATACATCTAGTATTATAAAGATGTTAGGTTCCATGACATGTCTCCATCCCAATCAACCTTGTGTCATGATCTTCTATGATGTCTTTTGCAATTTAGTTTATCAAAGTTTAAGTTATCTTTGGAAAGATTAAGGTTAGTTTATAAAATTAAATATATGTTTGATCCATGGAGGAAGATAATAAGAGGGTGATCATCCAAGATGTTATGGTGCTCTATAGTAAATAGTGGATCAATAAGCAAAGATAATAAGATATTTTTTTTTTCATTTTCAAGCACTTTGGATAGTTTAAGGTAATTTTGTGGAGAATAAGGTATTCACTTATTTTAGTCCTATTGCATGTTATAATGTTGTAAAGTGACTTAATATTAAATATAAATAATGAAAAGTGGAACACCATACATAGAGGTCAAATAAGTATTTTATGGTGATTTGACACTTTTTCAAGACCATCTTACATTTCATTCTGTTTGTACACTCAGCTAAGAGGTGTCAAATCCTTTTTTCTTATGTAAATTCACATTTAAAACTATTTTATTCATTATATAATGTCCAACTAAAGTAAAATTCAATAAGGTAAGTTAAGATAAATTAAATTTATGTTACATTCTCCTTAAACAATTTAGGTAAGAACTCCATGGATATCTTATATGAATCTATAGTAGGGCATTTTGACAAATGAATAGATTTTTGATGAATAAGGGTTTATGGAAAGCTCTTTGAAACATTTTTCAAAATGATAATTGTGTATTATAAACATATACAAGGCATCCAATAGCTTCCCCAATCTCAAAATCATGCTTATGGAGATGGTACTGGTCAAAACAATATTAAAACCTATTCAATTCCTTCATTATAAACTCGATGAAGGTCAATTCATTAGAATTTGTTCATGGAGGAGAGAGAGAACCATGATATATTAAATTATGAGATTTTTAACACACCTATTCCATTTAAATTCATGGAAAAAATGTTGAGATTAAGAGGTAGATATCTATGAATCATTGCTAATAAAATTAATACCTCTAAAACCCTAACAAACCCCATGACCTCAATGTTCCCCATTTGAAGGAATTTTGAAGATTGGTGGGTGAATGTTATTAAATATAAAAAACTTTAAAGAGGTATATTACTAAAACTTTAGAAAACACACATGGAATAGACTTGCAGATGGAAAGAGGTGCTATATGTTGTTGATTTTGACATAACACTAAGGGTTCTTGAAGGTGTGATGTATATCCATAATTAAGAATGATTGTATGAAAGTTTAAATAATTTTAATAGTATCCATATATGATTATCATACATCCTAAAATCATCAACCATGCCAAATTTTCCTAAACATGAAGAGGATATTATGAGCATGCATGTTATGTATGACTGTGTATAGTCTACATGACTATAGAATGAAGAAAATATGTTTTTAATGAATTGTGAGGTTGTACTAAAAATTAAACCTAAAAAAATTTAAATTAAATTATAATTTATATATTAAACTACCTAGATACATGTATAGGAGGTTGAATCCATTCTTAAGCTATGGTAGGATGATAGATTTAAGAGAGAGTCATAGGCATGCACAACTAAAAGAGAATAAAGATGTAAGTTTTATATTGAGTATGAGGTATAAAAGGTAAATAGGTTTTGGAATACATTGGATAATATTATATTATTTTTTATACTCCTTACCATGAGGATAAACCATCGTATTGATACAAGATTTCTTGTAGAAAGTCTATTAGGCTTGTAGAGACCTAAAAGATCAATATTGCCATTAAAGTTTGAACATTAACAAACCAATAAATGGATTGGTTTTTTATAATTATAAGTGATATATAGTACCTAAATAAATCATAAATCAAATGTTTAACTCTCCATAATCATCTTAGATAGGTATTTGTAGGTGGCAAGCTTAATGCCATTAATATAGTGTTCTTGAACAATGTTTCAAGTATGAGGAAACAAGTACCAATCCTGAATTTAATTATGAGGAATAAAATACACTCTTTTTAAGTTTAAATTAATTCATATAACCCCAAATATACTATAAACATGTAAAATATAGATATGGGAAGGAAATAATTTTAGTAATGCATGCACATGTGTACAGGTGAACTTTGTTAAGTCTGTAGTCTAGAATGATAGGTTCTTGGAAACCCTATATGTTTTATCCTTGGGGAAGGTATTAAAATAATATAAATTGATTTAAAATTATTTATAATATAATTTTATATCATCAAAGGTAGGGGAATCAATCAAAAATCAAGTTTATAATGGTTTTAAGCTTGAAATAGGCACCAACAGGTTTACACATAAAAATATGAAGGGGGAGTGCAAGTTTTGAGTTAATATATAAGTATAAAGTTATTTCATGGTTTGAGGGACATTTATTAAGGTTTATATAGTAATTATATTCCTTGGAATGAATAAAACACACCAAAATAAAACTGTAATGGTCAAAATAATCAAACTACTAAGAAACCCTAGGCATGGAAAAATCAAGTTTCCAGACTATTTGAGGGGTCAAATATTTTTGAGGAATATATGAATAAAATTTAATAGATTAATATGACCTTGGGTGTGAATCTATAATAAAAAACAAACACTTGAATATCTTTTTTGCAAAAAAAACCTATCTCAATATGCACCTACAAGTCTATAATGCCTGAGGATGTAACTTTCTCACGTGAGAGGTTGAATAAGTAGATGCATGGGACAAAATTCAATTAGGGTATGTTTATATTCTATATTCACTCCTATTTTATGGCATTTTTTGATCAATCAAGGTCCTATACTCTATGAACAATCATTAATAATGTAGAGACCTAAAAATTACCTTTATGGTTAGAAGAAAAGCTTGATGACTATAAATGACCTATAATGAAATAGAATATACTATAAATTTCACAAAAACACCTTGATTACATATAAAATCCTCATGAACACCTATTAGAGAAATGATATTGGCATGTGTGGAGTAAAAGCATAGTTAAGTGTTCTAGAAAATGTCGCTTTAGGTCCAATTTCATGGTTTTAGTTGTGTATAAGATTTTTGACTAGATAAAAATTCCTCTTAATATTGGAAAAGGTATAATATCCCTCAAACATCCATATAATATACTCTCAATCTGATAATACAAATTACAAGCAACTAAACTAAACTAAGATGAAGACTTTCTTTGTTTACATTGAGAGGTTAAATTAGCATACCTTCCTAAGGTCATAAACGAAATAAAGTCAATTCATGACATAAAATTAGGCATATAATGTCACCCATGGATTCCTCTTCAAGTTATATACAATCCTATTCAAATGGTTGTAAGCATAATTGAAAGGTTTACCCACATGTAGTCCACTAGATTCATGTTGTTGAGAACATTCAAGGAAGCATGAAAACCTCTATAAAATAATAAAAATTTCTTAAAGATAAAAATGATCTTGAAAAATATTACGAGTAACTATAACAAATTTTACAAGACATACATGAGGTTGACAAGTTATTGTGGTAATCTTCAATCAAAGACTAGGTCTTAGATGAAGAGATAGACTTGTCTTCATTACTTTATGTTGGAGCAAATAAGTTTAGACATTAAATTTAAGGTTATAATTATAGATAAAGTGCGAATAAGACTATTTTTGAGTTTGGAATTTCACCCATATGATAGATGCCTTGTAAGAGCCAAAAATGGTGTAGAAGTATGGTAAAAAAGGAAAGTAATCCATCTATCAAGATATCAACCTGTAACTCCTCATTCAAGAAAGGGAAATTTCAAGAGAGAAAAGATGAGTAATAGGAGGTGAATAGCCACATATATGCCACCTCTCATGAGTACATCATAAATATAAGCCAATAGATGTTGAAGATGAATGATATGACTATTTTCACTTTCATTGGCATTATAACTATTTTCATCATAGATGACAGACATGATGGACTTCCTGAATTTATATATTCTCTATTTGTTATTCATTGTTCTAAACATAATATTGATCAGGACATTTTAAAGGATCCATCCACATGATTATGGTGAATCCCTGCTCCTTTCGCATGCCATTGAATCAATTAAGACTTAATTTTACCTTCTTCTAATATTGTGTTAAGTGTAAACTCATGGATGATTAATCTAATCATGTGGTTATTTGTGTTATCATTTATTTTTTATCTCATTATTATTACCTATATGTAGTTTGTCTCTCTTTTACATGTTTTATTTAGTGCTATATCAATTTTATTTAATTGATTATAAGTGGAAAATAAACTATCCTTCCTAATCTTACTTGAACCAATGACATCTATAAAAATTACTTATGTAATAGGACCAAATCATGAGTTATGTATCTATTTCTAGTCCCATGGTCCATTGTACACCTTAAAATTTGTAGAAAAGATCAAACAATTTGCTGTATCACCCCTTTTACTTTCATGTTAAATCTTTTTCTCTCTTTTCCTTGCATTTGAGTAGGTGTAGTGTTAGTCCTTGGTATAGCATAAAGGAAGCCAACCCTCTTTACAGGTTCTATTTAGTTATAGGCCACCTAAAGCCTTAAAGAGTTCCCATTGTGTTAATTGGGTTAGGATACCTAAAACACATCCTAAAAGGGAGCAACTCAAAGTGACAAAAGTTTTTGGCACACCCCATAGGACAAGTATTAAAAGTATATCATTATTGAAGGATTATTTGTGTTGTCCTTTAATACACCAGGCTTTGGAGGTATTTATAAAATTATCAATGGAAAATCTAAGTTAATTCAATTGGTTTTTTTTATCTTGGGTATTATTTCCAAGAAATTATCTTTTATTTTTTCTTTCCACATGAATTTTCATGGCTTAGTTTGAAGTAGGTTTTAACTTGGATCAAGTTATTGATCCATACTAGCCCTATAATTAACCCAATTTCCCCTCATATGGATCTAATTATACATCTAAAAATACTTACCAATATTTTCAACATTCATGCCAACGTTTATAAGTATGTTATTAGTCCTATATACCCCATTTTGATTCAAGTTAGCCTTTTCCTAATCTAGGCATATCCCAAATTATTGGTGATATCCAAGCTAATCTTGAAATAATTGATCAAGAAGAGCATAATTTTATAAAATTGATTCATAAAGTACCTCAAACTCTTAAAACAAAGGATTTTCCAAGATTCTCACTAACTTCTCATATGACAATCTAAAATTAGGAGAGGGAGAAAGTTGTAGAAGCCAAACGAAGAAAGTTTCCAAGTTTTTTGACCTCCTCATACACTCCTCAAGTTGAAATTGTTCATAAATATGAAGGCATATCAAAATTTAATACGAGGTTTGATTAATGGAAAGAGGAGAATAAGGAAACTTTAGCATAAGCCTTTTTTCCTCTTCCCTAAGAGCCCATAAATTACCCCAAAGTTTCCAAGTTGGAAGATTACTCCTCTAAACCATAAACCAAACCATGATTATTTTCATGCCACTCCACCAAATGATTCATTTTTACCTCCCACCATCTCCCTTTTTGAAGGAGGACCTATTGTATAAAAGGAAAGTGAAGGGGAGCCCTTGATGACTCACTTCCCATCTAACAATGATTCTTATACTCGTGCTCCACTAGTTGGACATTCCTCTTTCCTTCCCACCATATCCCTTTTAATTGGAGGGAATGTTGTGTGGAGAGAAGACAAGGAACATTCAATTGAATATGATGAATATTTACAACTTATAATTGTATATGTTAACGATCCTCAAAAAATCTATGATGAAGATGTTTAAGTGGAAACCATAGTAGAGGTGCAATTGAACATTTCTAAAGATGTATCAAGTGGCCAGGAATATAAGGAGTATTTATATGAATAAATTTCAATACTTCCTAGTCAAGAGTGCATTTAGGGGTATGAAAAGGATATTTTTTGGACAGAGGATCTTACATATAACATGGAAGAGGAATAAGATTAGATTATGGTAGTTAGTGATATTGTATTATTTGTTTCAAAGGCATGTGATGGAGACCCTATGATATCAATCCATGAAATTTCTCAAGGTAGATATGAGGAGGTTCAAGAAGACATGATAGTTGATCAAGTTGCATCAAGGCATGAAATAAATTCTAATGACATGTGGTAGTAACACTTATACATTTACAAATAATTTGAGGATCTTAATATGCCTACAACTCATGAGGAGAAAAATGAGGGTTTCATAGAGGTTGTTTCCATATTAAATAGACAAGAAGATGACCCTAAACAGTTAGGAAATAAAAACCATGATTACATTACAAAATTGGAGGCCTTTAGTGGACTAAATTATTTTAGAAGATATAAAAAATACACTATTCGAGTTTTAGAATTAGCTTTCAAAATGAACCTCCTCAAGTGGTCATGGATAGTCAAGAACAACCTTTGAGTAAAGAAAAAATGGCATTGTTTTCATCAAACAATCAATCTTAGACAAGGTATGACATCATGATTAACTTGTATGATTAGTCCATAGGTACATAAATGAAGGAGATGGGAATGATTACCAATAAATAAGGTCATGAACATGCCAAAATATCAAGAGGTAATGCATACCTCTCACCTCAAAAGAAAGTTTTAAATAGATTCCACTCATCAATTATCAATTTTATCATATGGATCCAAGAAGATTATAAAAGTTCTCATTTTGATCTAGGTGGAGTTTTCCTTTTAGGTTCTATATATAATAGTCTAGTTATTTTTTTTTCTCCAAGTGATTTAAGCACAATCTTTATCTAGTTGTTTATTTCTCTATTTTCCCCAACTACCTCTTGGCGTGATGTGGTGTATTTTTGTTGTTTGTTTCCTATTTGTTATGTGTTTAGAAGGTATATTTAGTTGATTCAAATTTTTATAAGATCTTGAAGGTAGGTTCTATGGTCTAAATTAGGTTTGTTTTTGAGTGATAGGTGATTCCATAACCTAATGGACCTATAAGGTTACTGATCAAATTGTTTAGTAGGCTAACCAACCCATGTGAGTCACCAAAAATATTAAAATTTTATCCTCCTAAGATAAAATTCAACCCCTACCATCCAAAATTTGACCATTGCATTAGTTTCCATTTTAAAATAGGTCTAAGTAAGGTCTTATTATGATGTTAAGAATCATGACATGTGTTTGATCCATTGAGTTTTATGTCATGATCTTCTATAAGGTATTTTGCAATGTATTTTACTAATGTTTAAGGTGACTTTGGAAAGATTAAGGTTAGTTTATAAAATTCAATATTGTTAAGTTGTCGAGCTAAAAGCTTCAGCTTGTTACAGACAAAGAAAAGGAGGTTGTTGAAGACCCAAAAGCACTGGCATCAACAGCATGACCGACATCAGTCATGATCAGTGCAGAAGGCAACCGGCATCAGCAGGGAGTCAGTCGATGTCAGCAGCACCAAGCAAGCAGGGACCGATGTCAGTCGCCTGTGTGTTCTAAAACTATTCATTGCATGAACAGTTAGTTAAGTGAACAGAGTGTTTGCATGTAAATGCTATTGCGAGTCTTGAGCTGCATGGATAATTATAGTAAACTAAGAGTCTAAGTTATTGTTCAAGTCTGGGATCTATTTATAGACCCATTGGCATGTATTGTAAGGCGTGCTAGTGAAGAGAACAAAGTGTGTGTTTCTCCTAGTTCCACTAATGAGCTAGAAAGGAAGGCAAGGAAGATCCTTCCATTGTGAGTATGGTCTATTGAATTGTAGGTTACAAGTTCATGGGAGATCAACTTGAAGTACTATAGAGTGCTTGGTGTACTAGCAGAGTTATTACTGACTGGTTGGAGAGGTGAACACCAATTATATGTGTGAGTTGGGTGTTGGGACCATTTTTGGTAGGAGAGTGTTTTGAAGAAGAATTACTATACACTTGAGGTGTGGGAAGCCTCTGTAAGGTGGAAGAGTGTGGCAGCTCTTTATTGTATTATTTTATATATAAATATTAATACAAGATAGTGTATTGTCTCTCATATTCTGTGTTATTTGTGAATTCTAGTTACTTGTACTTCTGGTTATTTCTGCATGTTTAATTTCTTATATTTAGTAATCATATTGTGCTCTTTCTGAGGAGCAAGATCTTAACAAGTGGGATCAGAACAAGTATGTTTGTTCTTGGATTCCCTGACAACTGGTATCAAAGCTTTTAGTTGGGATATTAACAGGTTAGATTAGATCTAGTTAGTGTGTGTTGATTACAGGTTACTCACAGGGGTTTCTATTTGAGTGGGAGTAGAGTAATGGCAGAGGACAGTAAGCTACGAATGGAGAAGTTTAATAGTAGGAGGTCCAAGTTCAGGTATGGCAGAATAACTTGCTGGAAATGTGGAAAGAAAGAGCAAGAAAAGAAAGATTGTTGGTTGGTAGCAGATCAGCATGAAGGACATGAAGAAGAAGCAGATGTTGTGGATTTCGTTACACAGGATGCTCTGGTATGTTCTTTAGACAAAGTAGAATCTTGGGTTTTAGATTCTGGTGCCTCTTTTCATGCATCCCCAAATAGGGAATTTTTTCATGAGTATGTCCAGGGAGACTTTGGAGAAATTTGTGTAGGGGATGGTAAGCCTTGTCAGATGGTTGGCAAAGGGAAAGTGAAGCTGAAACTGCAGATAGGTAACACATGGGTGTTGAAGGAAGTCATGCATGTCCCAGTTCTGGAGCAAAATTTGATTTTTGTAAGAAGTTTGGGTGATGAGGGTTGCACAGTAACTCTCACAGCGGACTCTTGGAAGGTTACCAAGGGTGCACTTGTTGTAGCAAGAGGTAAGAAAGTAGGTACACTTTATCTATCTACTTGTACTACTGATTCTCTTTCTGGGTTATCTACTTCAGCTGTAGATTCAAAGATGTGGCTTAATAGGCTTGGTCACATGAATAAGAAGGAGATGCATGTTCTTGAGTCAAAGGGTATGCTTTCGGATTTGAAGAGCATAGATCAAGGTTTCTGTATGCAGAAGAAGAAGGTGGCATTTCTTGAGGAATCTGATGTTAGTGACAAGAACATGAAAGACTTGGTTTTCAAGGAGAAGGTGATGGATAGAGTTCAACACAAGGGGTAGATGAATTCTGAGCAGAGCAAGGGTGATTTGGACAAGGGTTTGATCCAAAAGGAGCTCACGGGTAGAAGTCAGTTCTCACAAGTAAAACATAGAGACCAACGTCAATAGGAAAACCAGCATCGGCATCCAGACAGGGAATGACATTGGCTATGTGTAGACTGACGTTGGTGACTCAGGGTAGATAAACACTAGCATCAGCAAGGGGGAACCGATGTCGGTGATGAGGCAGTCACAGGGAACCGACAACAGTCAGGTGTAGACTAGAATGTGACTAGCATCGGTCACTGAGACAAATTTTGGGTGGATAGCAAGCTATCAAGGAGTCTCAAGCACCCATATAGAGGACTTAAAGGGTAAGTAGGCCTAAAATTCATCATTTCCCTTCTTTAGACTACTTGTAGCTCACTTATGATATAGTACCAAGAAGTTATTAAAGAAGAAAAATAGGTAGATCTAGGAAACAGTGGGAGCTTGACATGGATGGAGGATGTGATTCCTTGGAGGAGAACCAAATAGGAGTTTTGGATGGAGTTGCCAGCTAGAAGTAAGCACTAAGAGATGAATGGATGTTTAGGATGAAGAAGAGCAGAAATGGATACGTGAGATGAAAGATTAGGGTATATGGTCTTGAGTAAGCTATAGTGTAATGGAGGTTTGATCATTGTGTTTCTCTTTACCAGGTTGGATAATATTAGCTACATTATCTTATTACTGTATGATGTGCTTGTTGCAAGGTTACATATACAGGGTATTGCTAAACTAAAGGTAAAGCTAGTTTAGAGGTGTGTCATGAGGAATCTAGGAGCAACAAGGTTCTTTGGCATGAGTGTGTTTTTGGTACATGGAAGGTCACATGTTGACTTTGTTTTAGAATGATTGTGTGAGACTGGTTAGCACACTGATGGTTGGACAGTTCACAAAATAGTGTCTTGATTCACATAATGAGGTTAAGTGCATGGTATGTACTAGACCTAAGTTTTCCCAAGCAGTGGGAGTTGTCACATGTTTGGAGCCAATCTGGGAAAGAAGCATTGGAGGGCAGTTCAGTGGATTCTTACAGGGACCAGCATCAAGTGCACATGCTATGCAGGTTCAAGTTATTTTCTACATGGTTTGTAGATGTGGATGTGGTAGGTGATTTGGATGATAGGGGTTGCACCACAGGTTTTGTGGTGGTTGGTCTTCAAGAGTATTTTTTGAAGAGGGATACAGAGCCAAGGGAACAAACTAGATGGTGTACAGGTACAGGTACAGTTGCAGCTATTTATCGCCAAATGGGAGATTGTTAGGTTGTGAAGCTAAAAGCTTCAACTTTTTACAGACAAAGAAAAGGAGGTTATTAAAGACCTAAAATCACTGGCATCGGTAGCATGACTGACGTCAGTCATGATTAGTGCAGAAGGCAACCAACGTCGATAGGGAGTCAGCTGATGTTGGCAGCCCTAAGCAAGCAAGGACCGACATCGGTCACCTGTGTGTTCCAGAACTGTTCATTACATGAATAGTTAGTTAAGTGAATGGAGTGTTTGCATGTAAAGGCTATTGCAAGTCTTGAGCTGCATGGATAATTATAGTAAAATAGGAGTCTAAGTTATTGTTCAAGTCTGGGATCTATTTATAGACCCATTGGCATGTATTTTAAGGCGTGCTAGTGAAGAGAACAAAGTGTGTGTTTCTCCTAGTTCCACTAATGAGCTAGAAAGGAAGGCAAGGAAGATCCTTCCATTGTGAGTATGGTCTGTTGAATTATAGGTTGCAGGTTCATGGGAGATCAACTTGAAGTACTATAGAGTGCTTGGTGTACTAGCAGAGTTATTACTGACTGGTTGGAGAGGTGAACACCAATTCTATGTGTGAGTTGGGTGTTGGGACCGTTTTTAGTAGGAGAGTGTTTTGAAGAAGAATTACTATACACTTGAGGTGTGGGAAGCCTCTATAAGGTGGAAGATTGTGGTGGCACTTTATTGTATTCTTTTCTATACAAATGTTAATACAAGATAGTGTATTATCTCTCATATTCTGTGTTATTTGTGAATTCTAGTTACTTGTACTTCTGGTTATTTCTGCATGTTTAATTGCTTATATTTAGTAATCATATTGTGCTCTTTCTAAGGAGCAAGATCCTAACAAGTGGGATCAGAACAAGTGTGTTTGTTCTTGGATTCCCCAACAAATATATGCCTAATTTATGGAGGAAGACAATAAGGTGGTGATCATCCAAGATGATATGGTGCTCTATAATAAATAGTGGATCAAGAAACAGAGCTAGTAAGTAACAATTTTGCCTTTTCAATAACTTTGTAGAGTTTATGGTAATTTTTTGCATATTAAGGTATTTACTTATTTTGGTCTTATTACATGTTGTAATGTTGTAAAGTGATTTTCTATAAAATATCAATTTTGAAGAGTGGAACACCATGCAATAAGTTCAAATAGGTCTTTTGGTGTCATTTTACACTTGTTCATGAGCATCTTACATCTCATTTTGTCGCTACACTCAACCAAGAGGTGTCAAAGCCTTTTTGCTAATGTACATTCACATTTGAAACTATTTTCTTCATTGTCTAACATCTAAATAGAGTAAAATGAAATAATTCTAGGAAACAGAAATTGTTTTTAAATTATATTCTCTTTAAACAATTTAGGGAAGAACTCCATAGATATCTTGCATGAATCTATAGCATGACATTTTGACAAATGAATAGTTTTTTAATGAATAAGGGTATGTGGATGTGTTTTTGAAAGTTTTTTAAAAATATAATTATCTTATAATCCTATCCAAGGCTTACTGTATCTTATCCAATCTCAAAATCATGCTTAGGAAGCTAATACAAGTCAAAATAAGATAAAAACCTATTCAATTCCTTCTTCAGGTTTGCAAGTTTGTAGGCACAATCAAGAAGGCTGATTTAATAAAATTAGTTCACGAAGGAGATATATTTATAGGACAAAAACCATTAGGGGATGTTTATCACCCATATGAACTTCAAATTAATGGTAAATTTTTTGAGATCAAGTCATACATAGTTATGAATCATTGCTAAGAAGACAACTGACTCTAAAACCCTAACAAACTGTATGACCTTAATTTCACCCCTTTGAAGGCATTTTAAGACTGATGGGTGCATGTAAGTAATTTTAGATCACTTCACCCCATAAATTACCAAACCCTAAGAAAGAACCCATTTACTAGACCTATAGATGGTAAGAGGTTTTGTATTATGTTGATTTTAACATAACAGTCAGGGTTCTTGAAAGTGTGATGTATCTATAGACCTAAGAATGATTTTATACAAGTAGAAAAAAGTGTATAATAATCCATATTGAATTAATATACCTCATCAAATAATTAATACTTTCAAATTTGACTAAACATGAAGAGGATATTATGAATATGCATGCCAAATATGATTGTGTATAGTCTATAAGACTACATAATGAAGAACAGATGTTTTCAATGAATTTTGACTTTTATCCTCATTATTAATACTCAAAAAATTCTAATGACACTATAAATTTCATCTTTAACTACCTAGATACATGTATAGGATGTTGAAGTCATTATCATACTATGGTAGGATGATAGGTTTAAGAGAGAGTCATAGGCTTACACAACATAATGAGAAAACATATGTAAGTTTTGTATTGAGTATGAGGTTTGAAAGGTCAAATAGGGTGTGGATTTGATAAGATTATAGGAGTGTTTAGACTTCTTACCATTATGTTAAACCATTATATTGAGCTAGGATCTCTTAAATAAAGTTTATTAGGCTTGTGGAGACTGTTTCATGTAAATTTTAACTTAAGTTCTAAGGAAGAGATAAAATAAACTTGATACGGGTATGGTTAAAAAAAAAATTTAGTTGTGCATGCATTGAATTAGAAGATTGTGAAGATCTCCTTTTTATCTTGGGAGGAAGGCCTATATATAAGAATGCACTAAAGCAAACTTGTTCATTAGATAGATAGTTGGGTGGATTACCTAGTGATAGCTAGATCCTAGAAGTGAGAGCTTCCTTAAGGGAAGCCAATCCACATATTTTAAACAATTAAGTTCACAAAACTAGAAAGAAGATATTTGCATCAATAATAAAAAGGTATTGAAACTGAACACAAGAATGCTTATTAATAAAATAGAATAGAAATGATATAAATAGTCATAAAATGATTAGTACTAGTGCTAAGGGGTTGTGGTATGCTTTAAATTTTTTGAAAGAAGCTTGTGAAGAGGGAGGCACACAAAAAATTAGATTTGGTTGGGTACAAGTAGGTAGAATTGACTTACTTGTTTTTTGTGCCATAGATGACCATCATCAATCATCTAACCATCATCAATCAAAGAGAACCATCACTAGTCACCTAACAATCACTGATTGAGGCTAACCATCACTGATCAGGTAATTGTCACCATTTGCTTATCAGTGGGGCTAGGAGTGGAATTGGGGTTGGTGTTACTAATTGAGGGGATTCAAAAGGTAGGTTTTAAGAGGAAGATAAGGACTCAGCTGATCTTGAAATGGAAATACAATACGTAGATACCAAAAAGATACTTACCTTATCAAAAGTTAGTTGGGTTAATGGTTGTGACGAATTGCCTATTGGTGGAATCTAGCTTGATTTTAGTAGAGTAATGGTACTTAACATCTTGGTTGAGAGCCAGTGGTGAGTCAGCTCCCAATAAAATTGTTGGTGGTACTTGATAATGTTGATAATTCTGATTCACTTAAAAAAAGAGATTCTAGATACATAAAGCTCTTGATAACAATTATAGATCCATTTGGCCTCCCAAGCTTCTCTCTCTTATAAGCACAAGTAAGAGGTGGAAATGAAGGTGTAACTAGGGCATATAAATATAAATTATCCATACAATGGCCTTAAACAAGATTTAGATGAGCTATATTTAGAAAAGTAAAGTGGTGGTTTGCATGTGGTTTACATGCTAAAAGTTTAGGTGGTACAACCTGACCATCACAAATCAGGGTGACCATTACTAGTCACCTGACCATTGCTGATCATGGATATAGGGAAAAAGGTGGGTTAAAATGGTGTAAAGGTGAAATAAGTGAGTCAAGTGTCTAACTTGACTCTGGGTTAGGTAAGTAGGCTAGGTCAAGTAGGTTTATCAACCTTGTAGGTGTAGTCAAAAGAGGTTAAATTGAAACCTAATGCATTTTGACAACTAGGACCATATGTGCAATTTTCTAGTATCTAAATTTTCAACCTTGTTGTTATACAACTTGTTTAAATGAGAAAAAAAAATAGAGAATGGATCAAGGTTTGGTTTCACAAAAAGTAAGAGGAGGTTTTCCCCCTCAAACTAGGAGTTGGTGAGGTGAGACTGGGATGGGTACAGGTTTGATAATGGGTAGATGGTGGGTCATGATGTAGGTGACAAAAGAATGGTTGGGTATTTGAGACATAAAATTGCATACAAAATATGACAAAAAGGTTTGATAGCCAAGATCATTTGAAGACTAAAATTGCCAATTTTGGTATAAATAAGGGTTGGTACTAAATAGGATAAGTGACAAGTAAATTGTGTGACCACCTATAGGAGTGGTAGTTGGGAAATCTCATAAACACAAGTCTCCTAAGTGATTTATATGTTTTTGGTTGGTATCCAAGGTAGGAAGTGTTCCTAGGGAAAACACAAATGGGTCAAATGTAATGGGTATCCAAGGTAAGAAGTGCTCATGATGAGATGTAAATGGGTTGGTATACATGAGATGGCATAAAATGTAAAAGGTCAACATGGTAATGTTATTTCTATGGTCAAAAATGACCAGACAAAAAGTGTCACAAGATTTCATGCTAGATAGGCTAAAATATAATAATGTCTAGGTGATGAGGTGGTCAAGTTGGTGGGAATAGCTGAGTTGACTCTATGTACAAGAGGTATATGAAGGATTCTTACATAGTTTTGTGGACATAATATCTAACAAAAACTTTAGGCAAAATTTAGTTCTTCTAGTTTCGGTAGATAAAATACTGAGCACCTAGGTGAGATGCCATGAAAGTTTATAAATGGGAATGGGGACCCTAACTGATAATGGTTAGGGGTGCCCCAAGGGTCAACTAGCACTAGTCACCTTGATCAACGATGATCAGGGTAAAATCCTCAAAAGCTAGAAGATAAAAAGTGAAAAGGTGAATTGTTTTTTCACATTTAACTTTTACATTTGTGCTCTAGGTGAATAGTGCATTGTTGTTAGTTGGTGTGCTAATGCTACTAAGGTGGAAGTTTATGATTGGCTGTATTGTTTGAGTGAGAAATGAGCTAATGGAGGATGGTTGAGGATGTAATAGAGTGGTAGGATGAGGCCTATATCCATTTAAATGATCATGAAATGAGGTAGGGATTGTTTTGAATTGATAACTAGGGTTGATTTTATAAATAGTTAAGGGATTTAGATATTTAGGCTAGCTGCTTGTGAAAGCCCTAGATAGGGTTTGGCTAGGATTTAGGTAAAATTATGGGTGCAATCAGGATTTTGTGGGGGTAAGTTTATAAATTAGGTTGGCAAAAGGTTTATTTTAACAATTTTGTTGTATTTCAAGAGCTTTAGGTAATTTAGGAGTGAGATAGGGTGGTAATAGAGGTTCTTGGTTTAAGTCCCTTTGTGGTTTGGGTGAGGATAGTGAAAAAAATGGTTCTTCTTGATCGTCACCAATTTAACCCAAGGAGGACAACCGGTCTTAAGGGACTAGTGATAGTTCTTCTTGAATGATGTTAGTCAAAGGACCAGTTAAAAAGGGGTGGGATCTAATTCCAAAAGTGTTTGATAAAAGGAGTTTAGGATTTGGAGATTGTTGTTGATGAGGGTAGAGTTTGTAGGATAGTTGTTTAGTAATTTGAGCATTAGCTTAGTTGATGAGAGTCAGGGAGATAAGGGATAAAATAGGTGTGGTTTGAACAAAAGGATGTAATGGGGTGAATCTAAATAGGTTAAGGAAGGCATGAGTTAGTACTCAATTTTAGGTGGGAAACTAAGTATGCATGTTTGTTGTATGTTGCTTCATTAATATCGTGAGTAAATTTGCTTAAGAGATCAGGTTCCCATACTCTTTAAAAATATTTGGGATGCCATGAATACTGATGAGTGGTGGCATATGGAAGCCATTAGATTAGGTGTTATGCACCATTATTAGGACTTACCCTATAATCTTGTAATGATTATCATGCTCATTGAAAGATGGGACCCCATGATGAATACCTTTTGGATGCATATTGGAGATATCACCATCCTCCTGGAGGATGTGTATATGATCACTCATTTATTGATTCAAGGATATGTAGTCTATTAGATAGAGATTGATGAGATAGAATACTATATGGAGATGATATATGGTGTGGATCATGTTCATGCATAGTTTCACATAGGTGGATTTAGTTATAGTCCATTATACTAGATGATTAAGATGGACTTGATGCATTTTGTGTTACCTGATTTAGTTGGGGGGTGGTTTCCACATATATTGCTTGGTGTTTTAGTGGAGATTTTACTAGGGAGGATCATGTTTAGGTGGGCCCCAATTTTATAATGTAGATACACGAGGATCTCTAGGGATTTTGAGCACATAGATGGTACAAGACCAGTGTTGGATTCATTCTTTACTATTGGGAATTTGAGTACATTTGGGTGCTATGACACTTAGGCATACTGGTAGAAGGTTATCTAATGATCAATTATATAGTGGGATTCCTATGTTAGAGGAGAGGTGGAGCCATGATAGGGGTAGGTAAAGGAGATAGAGATATTGAGTGGTTTCAAGATGCTTTAGAGGTGTTGGTGTTAGGAGATGTGATATAGTGACCATATGTTGGATGGCCACTGTGGGCTATCACACCCTAGGGATATAGAGATGGCAATAGATCTATGGGAGATGGGAGATAGATATGGAGTTAATCCGATTTGACTAGGTGTAGAGGTAGTTTGGCCTGGTGTAGGGGATTCCAATTGATGTTCTTAGGTGTAGGAGAGAAGAGGTTGAGTTCTTGCTTCCTGTGCCATAGCCATAAAACATGGTGCATGACTTTGATGAGTTATTAGTAAGAGGCTTGATTGATGATATAGGTATTGTTGACAGTTATGCAACATGGTATCAATGTAGATTTACCATGGTTGAATTTAGATGGGGTGATGGGGGCTAATAGACCATGGATATTGATCTAGTAGGAGCACCAAGATAGGGAGATGGATAGGCATCAACAACATTAAGAACTGCACAGGCCTACGTCACTACATTACAAGGGTAGGTAGAAGTAACATAAGGTCATGTGGCCACATTATAAGGGCAGGCTCAGGCATTAATGGCTAAGAGGAACCAAGTAAAAGGTACATAGGAGAAAGATGCTTTGAGATAGGGTGGAAGGACAATGACAATGGTAGTTAGTTTTGTTCCTCAGGCCTGGTATTTGGCTGTGATTCAAGAGCTAAGACATTATGAGGCCATAGCTATAACTTAGTACCTAGTAGAATTGAGATGGGGGAGTACAAGGTTAGCTTGGTAGGTGGCTCAACTCTCATGACACCAAGGTAGTGGGCTTTGGTAGTGGGTCCCTAGACATGTATCCCAAGAGGACAAGCACTAGATGGGGCCATAAGTTTAGGTATAGGTAGGGAAAGTCTCAATGGTGTAGGTGCCCGATGATCATGTATGGGCATGTTTCAACATATTGGTGGTGATAGGTATACACTATTTTGATATCAACTTGTGTGATGATGTAGCTAGATGTATATATGGAGAGAGAGCCTATACATTTTTAACTATATTATTTTATAATGACATGATGTATATAGGATGCTTATAAATGATGGTGTTATATATGATGTTTATGCTCATGATTGATGTATGTTTATGGTTTATGGTGTTCATGTTTATGATTTTTATGAGATGTTTGACTTGGTAAATTAGGCATGTGGTGTTAAAAACATAGCTATGATGCCCTGATTCTATTCATGGATGTGAAAGTATGTGTAATTGATAGATTTATGTAATGTGATAATGTAATATATTTGTTTATGATAAAGTTTTTGTGTTTGGAGTGAGTTGATGTTTATAAGGTGAATTATGATAATGTCATGGTAAATGGATAGAGTGATAGATGGTATATGGATTGTTATCTTGCTCATTGGTTTGATTTATGCTTATGATGGTGTAATTATATGATTATATGCTCATATTATGTCATGATGGTTAATGGATAGGATGATGTTGAGGACATGATTTTATATATTCTCCTTATGTTTTGCTCATAGATAGTTAGATGATGTTACTTGTAGACATAGTTGATGATATTCACACTTTTGACTTGCCAGTTGTTGTTTATGCTCATGGAGATAGAATGTGAATATGGTTAAAGAGAATAATACATGAAGTAAGTAAATGACGAACTAGATGTTTACGAAATTGAGGAGGATCATGAGAGGTATGTCTACATGAACTAATAAAAGATAAGAAAAAGGAATACGATGCCTTTCCATTGGTAAGGACCAAAATAAAACCTAAAGTTGGATTTGATTAGTGAAAGTAAGCTTTTCAAATACTTTGCATTAGCATTCTTAGGTTGATAAACATGTATCATGATCACATTATGTCAAGTAAGCTCATAATCCTATGCATATGATATGTGGAGTGAGAATGGATGAAAATAGAACCTTTAATGAGACCAACATGCCCCTTCTATAGGATTCTAAAGAGGTAGTATAAACAAGTCTATGATCATATATAAAGTTTAGAGTGATTGATGCAAGAATTCTACTGAGGATGGCCAGTTGCAGCCTTCCAAGATTATTGCTTTTATAAGAGACAATTTTGGCTTTCTCATAACTTTTGCTTTTGCTTAAGGGCCTTTACTAATTTAAATTTGATTTAAGTTTGGGGAATCTAATTGATGTAAGAAGCTTCCAATAAATTTTAAGCTTTGACAAATGCTTTACTCAACCATCCTTCAAGGGGGTGGTCTGAGTTTATACAATTAGTTAAAATACTTTTGATAGTTGTCCTTGAAGGGAGCAGTCCACCTTATGTTTTTCAATTTTTGTTGACTATTAAATAGATGGCCTTCTAGGGAGCAATATGTGAATGTTAGGGGTGACATGTGATTTGTTTTTGACTTTTGATATTTATTTTTCTTGACATAGACTTGATTATACATGCTCAATGGATTACCTTTATGAAGGCAAGACTAAGTTGACGTGAAGTATTAGTAGGTAAAAAGGGGGTATATATGACAATGACCATAGGAACTAATCTCAAATAGATGAGAAGTACTATGAGAATCATGCCATGGATATAGTTGTGGTACCCATAGTTCAAGATTAGGCAATGATTATTATTAATAATCACATGATTAAATTGTAGTTGGTTACCCCTAAGAATAAGGAAATGAATGTGGTTGCAAGGGATTAGATTAAGTTAGGTAAATGATGATTATGACCCCTATTTAACAATATAAAGGATACAAATACAAAGCATTGAAAGGCTCAAGTTTTGGTTTACCCTCGAGAGAGGAAAAATGATAAGCCCCTAATCCATACTTATGGGTTATGATTTAGGGTCCAAGCCAATTGAAAGCAAATTTACCCCTTTTGATTTTATCCATATTAGCTACCTGTTGATTTTCTTTAAGGATAGATCTCTAATATTAAACTCTCACACTTTCAAGTGTTTGTTATAAGTATGCTTGATTAATTATTGATAGACATGAAGATGGGAAAGAGTGGCCAAATGATGCTCATCAAGTAGCTAAGTTGGGATAAACATTCTTGAGGATAATCATCTTCCAAAATAAGATCATGCAAAGATATGCAAAGAGAAGGTATTTGAATTTCAAGAGGCAATACAACCTCAGCTCCAAACACGAGAGAAAAAGGTGTAGCACCCATAGGGGTTCATATTCTATTGAGTTATGCCCATAAGGTGAAAGGGATGTGTAAGTTCCAATCTTGACCTAAGGCATTGACCATTTTTTTAAGCATGTTGTTAAGGGTTTTTTTAGAGGCCTCTACTTGTCCATTTGCTTATGGGTGATAAGGTGATGAAAAGCCTAATTTAATTTGAAATACGTCATAAACACATTGAACTTATTTATGTTTTAAGGATTTTCCATTTTTAGTGATGATCTTATGAGGAACACTGGAATGATAGATGATCATCCCATAAGAGGAATGGTAGATGCTTAGTTTAATTCAATAATTTTGTCAAATTTTATCTAGATAAGAGGAATTGCATCCACCCATTTGGTGAAATATTTAGTCATAGTGATGATAGAGTGATGTCACTATGAAGAGTGAGGGTTAATCTTACCAATGAGGTCTAGACCCCTTTGTGAGAAGGGCCAAAAGTCAATAGGAACTTGAAGGCTATGGCTGGATGCATGGTGTAAATTAGCATGTTGTTGACACTTGACACACTTTTTTCACATAATCATAGTAGTCTTGGTTAAGGTTAGGTTAGTAATAACCTAGGTAGAAGATGAACTTGGCCATAGTGAGTCCACTAAAGTGATCCCCATAGATATCATCATGTGTTTCTTTGATAGCATGAGAGGATTTAGGACATGGAGGTAACAAAATAGGAGGCCATCAAAATTTCATTTGTAAAGGATTCTTCTCATAATGATGTAATGGGAGGTGCTCTAGATAAATGCTGAATGGGTATTCCTAGAGAGGCTAGAGGGAATGATGCTAAGGTAAAGGTAGTAAAAGTTTTATTGATACCAAACATCAAGCATAATCTCTTCCATGATAAAGATGGTAGGAGTGCCTAATTTTGTGTAAGAAGGTGTGATGAGGTGATGGACAATGACTAAAAGTTTAGAGTCTAAGGGTGCTGACAGGATCTGAGAGGTAAGAGAAGCCATGGTGTCAGAAATCTTATTGGTAGATCATGGGGTAGTTTGAATATGGTAGTGTTTGAATGATGTTAGGAGTATTATCTATATAGTTGAAAAATCTCATTATTACACTAGAAATTTCCATTAACTTGATTGACCACAAGTTGGGAGTCCCCAAAAATATTGATTATTGTGACTCTCAAAGTTAACATAGTTTTGAGGCCAATCACTAGAGTTTAATATTTGGCCATATTATTTGTACATTCAAATTCAAGTTTAAATTATAAAGGAAGTGGTTCATCAATAAGGGGGATAAGAATGATACCAGCTCCCCCACCATGCTGACATTTGGAACCATAAAAAAACATGGTATTTGATTGATGAAATTTTCTTGAGATAGACTTATGATACACTCATCTAAAAATTCAAGAGGAGGAAGTTGGTTGTTTTTACGATGCATCAACCAATTATTCATCAATGGCTTTCCCCTTGATTGATTTCTATTGGAGGAACTCAAGGTCAAACTTGGCTAAAAACATGAGCCACTTAGCCATACATTGGTTTTGGTATGGTTTGGAGTGCATGTACTTGAGTGGGTCAATATTAGTTATGAAATTTTTTTTGTGGTTAATAAGGCATTGTCAAAGTTTGGTAGCCTTGAATATTAGAGCCAAACATAATTTTTTGATATGTGTGTACCAAGTTTCATACTTGATAAGTGTGTGGCTAACATAATAAATAGATTGTTATTTTCATTATTCATCCCTATGGGAAAGCATTACCCTTAGAGAATGGTCAGTGACAGAGATATAAAGGTAGAAAGGTTGGTTGTCCTTTGTAGGTATGAGGATGGTAGAGATAGAAGGTACTCTTTAAGTGCATCAAAGACCTTTTGATAATCAAAATTCCACTTGAAAGATTTTTACTTTTTTAAGAGGTGGTGGAAGGGTTGACACCAGTCAGAGAGTTGGGAGATGAAGTGGAAAATGGATTAGAGATTACCTTACAAACTATAGAGTTACTTAAGATTGGTTGGAGGTATCATCTTAAAGATGGCTTTAATTCTAGTTGGGTCAACCTCAATTCCTTAGAGGGAAATGATGAAGCCTAGAAGTTTGCCTAAGAAGACCCCAAAAATATATTTATTAATATTAAGGTGGACACAATAATGGATAAGTCACTCAAAGATAATCTTGAGAATGACTACGTGGTCTTTTCAAAGTTTGGACTTCCCATGAAGGTCATTCACATAGGATTCGATGATTGTATGGATAAGGTCATGTGAAATATAGGTCATGGCATGTTGGTAGGTTGCACTATCACTCTTAAGGTTGAAGGGCATGACTATAATATAAATTCCCTGATGTGGTGAAAAAGTTAGTCTTTTGCTTATCTTAAGGGGAAATCATAATTTAATTATAACTCAAGAATCCATCAATGAGTGACAAAATTTCATGGCCTACCATTAGATAAATAAGTTTGTCAATGCTAGGTATAGGGTAGTCATCCTTTGAGTAGGCAAGGTTGAGGTCATGAAAGTACACATAGATACATAGTACCATTATGGATTTAGTGATAGGCAAGATGCTTGAAACCCATTAAAGATAATCAATGGGTTAAATGAATGTTATAGAAAGGAGGCATTAGACATCTTCTTTGATAAATAGAGATATATAAGGATCAATTCAATGGAGTTTTTGCCTGATAGGCTTGGAATCACTATTAGTCATAATGTTGTGGGTGGCAATGGATGGGACAATATCAATCATGTAGGCATATGACCAGGTGAATGCAATACTATAGTCTTTGAGGAATGTAGATAAGTCCTATAGTTCCTTAGGGTGAGATTTTGGCCTAGTTTAACAACATGGGTGTTATTCAGAGTGATTATCTTAATATCCATGGTGGGTTCATTCAACATGGTTGAGGTCTTTTAAGGTAAGGATTTGTGGATGGAGGAATTAAGTACACCATTTTAAGTCAGAATAGAATCATCATCCTAACACTAGATAGTGTGAATAATAGGAGAGTCATCTCCCACCAGTTCAGGATGGACTAAAGGGATGAATACAAGTGATCCTTCCTTTTGATAAGTTTGGGGGATGAGGGTAAACATGTTGATGAAAAAAATTAGGTGGGATGATGTTAGCATCCTCACACTTAGGTGGAGGGGGTGTTGGTGAGGAAGGGGTCTCTTCTTCAACAATGGTAGTAGTAGGTTGTTTGGATTTCTTCTTATTGTGTATAATAAATCCAAGGTGATGTTTCTCATGAGGATTTTGGGTTTCAATGTAGATTAATGTGTGTAGCCCATGCTCATACCATCCTACGCCAGATTATTTCTAGGCACACCTATGGAGGTATAATTTGGTGAAGTCTGGATTGTCCAGGTAAGAGAAGGTAAAGTTGAATGGTTGAGGTAAGGAGGGGGTGGTAGAATCATTAATTGGTTTGTCAACTCCCCCATAGATAAACTAGGTTTGATAACTAGGAGGTCCTGAAGGAATAATGGTTCCAATGTTGGGATTGTAACCTAGTTGATATTTGAGGTTTTCATATTCTTGAGGAGTTTGGAAATTATCAAGGGTAAGGAGATGATATTATACAAGGGTATGACATTGAAAGGTATGTTCTAAGGGAATAGTCATGGGCATTTGGTCTATGGTAATAGATGAACTGGTCTATGCCTCAATAGAAGGGGAAGCAATGGCTTTGGCTTCCATGGGTAAGGGCTTAGTGGTGGTCAATTTTGGTGATTTGGATGGAGGTAAGAGGACATCATTATGTCGATAGGTCATATTGCATGATACAAAAGGGATAGGGTTAGCTAGTATGGTAACAACTTGACATTTGTGTTCAAATTTGAGACAATGATGGAGGGTGGAAGGTACACAAGCCATGGCATGGATCAAAGATCTCCCAAGTAAAACATTGTGCTAGAATTCACCTTTGACTACATAAAAGAGTTTGGGGAATGTGCAAGGTATTAGTTGAATGTCAAGGATGTTGGTTACTAGGGTAGTGGTCATAGTGTCATTAAAGGATTTAAGGATGGCTGAAGTTTAGACATGACATTATTAGGTAGCTTAAGTTGGTCATAGGCATGGGAAGAGATGATGTTGATATTGGCTCCCCCATTAATCATAACCCATTTGATGTGGGTTTGTTTGATACAGGTGGTAATAAAAAGAGGGGGATCCAAGTCTTTAGGATAGATAGAAGGTATCTCTGAGTCCTTTAATCTAACAAGGGTGGAGAGTTAGAGAGCACCTACACAAGATTCTATAGGTTGGGAGTCTCTTGGTCTGACCTCAATAGCTTGCATAGCCTCTATCATGGCTTGACAATGGTGGGGTGAGGTAGAAATGAGCTTGTAGAGGATCATCTTAGATGGGGTCTAGTGAATTAGTTTACATATGATCCTCTTGATGGATTCAAAGGGGTTATCTTCTAAGGTGCCTAAGATGGTAACTTTGGACATAGCTACCGGCATAGAGGTTTGGATCTATTTTGGTTTAGGATGAGTTGGTGGGTATGTCCATGGAATGGACACTTTGTCCTTCCCTTTATAATTTTTTTTGATTATGTGACAACATTAATTGTATGGATATAGGAGAAAGGTGTGTGGGAGGTTGGGTAGATGAGGTGAGAGTGGGGCATTAAGAATGTGTTGGCAACTGACTATTGGGTGTATTAGTGGAGGAATGGATGGATGTTCATCTATTAAAATATCATCCTCATCATATATTTTTTGGATAATGGATTGAAGAGCTTTGGAATTGTTAATGTCAAGCCTAGGTGTCCTATGATAGGAGCATACTTGACAGTCATTATACTAGGCTAGTTTCAAACCAAGAGGATTGAAAGGTCTGATAGGAGGTAATGTGAGGTAGGAGGTATATAATAATATTTAAAGAATGGTCATATAGGATTTTGTTAAAATACTTTTGATATTTGTCGTTGAAGGGAGCAGTCCACCTTATGTTTTTCAATTTTAGTTGACTATTAAATAGTTGGCCTTCTAAGGAGCAATTTGTGAATGTTAGGGGTGACCTGTGATTTGTTTTTGACCTTTTATATTGATTTTTCTTGACATAAACTTGATTATACATGCTCAACAGATTACTTTTATGAAGGCAAGACAAAGTTGACATGAAGGTTTAGTAGGTGAAAAGGGGGTATATATGACAATGACCATAGGAACCAATCTCAAAGAGATGAGAAGTACTATGAGAATCATGCCATGGATAGAGTTGTGGTACCCATAGTTCACGATTAGGCAATAATTATGATGAATAATCACATGATTAAATTGTAGTTGGTTACCCCTAAGAATAAGGAAATGAATGTGGTTGCAAGGGATGAGATTAAGTTAGGCAAATGATGATTATGCCCCCTATTTAATAATATAAAGGATACAAATGCAAAGCATTGAGAGGCTCAAGTTTTGGTTTACCCTCGAGAGAGGAAAAATGATAAGCCCCTAATCCATACTTAAGGGTTATGATTTAGGGTCCAAGCCAATTGAAAGCAAATTTACCCCTTTTCATTTTATCCATATTAGCTACATGTTGATTTTCTTTGAGGATAGATCTCTAATATTAAACTCTCACACTTTCAAGTGTTTGTTAAATGTATGATTTATTCATTCTTGATAGACATGAAGATGGGAAAGAGTGGCCAAATGATGCTCATCAAGTAGCTAAGTTGGGATAAACATTCTTGAGGATAATCATCTTCCAAAATAAGATCATGCAAAGATATGCAAAGAGAAGGTATTTAAATTTCAAGAGGCAATACAACCTCAGCTCCAAACATGAGAGAGAAAGGTGTAGCACCCATAGGGGTTCATATTCTATTGAGTTATGCCCATAAGGTGAAAGGGATGTGTACGTTCCAATCTTGACCTAAGGCATTGACCATTTTTTTAAGCATGTTGTTAAGGGTTTTGTTAGAGGCCTCTACTTGTCCTTTTGCTTATGCGTGATAAGGTGACGAAAAGCCTAATTTAATTTGAAATACGTCATAAACACATTGAACTTATTTATGTTTTAAGGATTTTCCATTTTTAGTGATGATCTTATGAGGAACACTAGAATGATAGATGATCATCCCATAAGAGGAATGGCAGATGCTTAGTTTAATTCAATAATTTTGTCAAATTTTATTTAGATAAGAGGAACAACATCCAGCCATTTGGTGAAATATTTAGTCATAGTGATGATAGAGTGATGTCACTATGAAGAGTGAGGGTTAATCTTACCAATGAGCTCTAGACCCCTTCATGAGAAGGGCCAAAAGTAAATAGAAACTTGATAGATATGGTTGGATGCATGGTGTAAATTAGCATGTTGTTGAAACTTGACACAATTTTTCACAAAATCATAGTAGTCTTGGTTAATGTTAGGTTAGTAATAACCTAGGTAGAGGATGAACTTGGCCATGGTGAGTCTACTAAAGTGATCCCCATATATCTCATCATGTGTTTCTTTGATAGCATGAGATGATTTAGGACATGGAGATAACAAAATAGGAGGCCATAAAAATTTCATTTGTAAAGGATTCTGCCCATAATGATATAATGGGAGGTGCTCTGGATAAATGCTCAATGTGTATTCCTAGAGAGGCTAGAGGGAATGATGATGAGGCAAAGGTAGTAAAAGTTTTATTGATACCAAAGGTCAAGCAGAATCTCTTCCATGTTAAAGATTGTTGGAGTGCCTCATTTTGTGTAAGAAGGTGTCATGAGGTGATGTAAAATGACAAACTTTAGAGTCTAAGGGTGTTGACAGGATCTGAGAGGCAAGAGAAGCCATGGTGTCAGAAATCTTATTGGTAGATCATGGGGTGGTTTGAATATGGTAGTCTTTGAATGATGTTAGGAGTTTTGTGACTAACTATCTATATAGTTAAAAAATATCATTAGTACACTAGAAAATGCCATTAACTTGATTGACCACAAGTTGGGAGTCTCCAAAAATATTTATTATTGTGACTGCCAAAGCTAACATAGTTTGGAGGCCAATCACTAGAGTTTAATATTTGGTCATATTTTTTGTACATTCAAATTCAAGTTTAAATTATAAAGGAAGTGGTTCATCAATAAGGGGGATAAGAATGATACTAGCTCCCCCACCATGCTGAAATTTGGAACCATAAAAAAACATGGTTATTTGATTGATGAAATTTGCTTGAGATAGACTTGTGATACACTCATCTAAAAATTCAAGAGGAGGAAGTTGGTTGTTTTTAGGGATGCATCAGCCAATTAGTCAGTAATGACTTACCCCTTGACTAATTTCTATTGGAGGAACTCAAGGTCAAATTGGCTAAAAACATGAGCCACTTAGCCATATATTGGTTTTGGTATGGTTTGGAGTGCATGTACTTTATTGGGTCAATATTAGTTATGAAAAAAGTTTTGTGGTTAATATGGTATTGTCAATGTTTGGTAGCCTTGAATATTAGAGCCAAACACAATTTTTTGATATGTGTGTACCAATTTTCATAATTGATAAGTGTGCGGCTAATGTAATAGATAGATTACTCTTTTCATTATTCATCCATATGGGCAAACATTGCCCTTAGAGAATGGTCAGTGATAGAGATATATAGGTAGAAAGGCTAGTTGTCCTTAGGATCTATGAGGACAAGTAGAGATAAAAGGTACTCTTTAAGTGCATCAAAGGCCATTTGATAATTAAAATTCCACTTTAAATATTTTTCCTTTTTTAATAGGTGGTGGAAGGTTTGACACCAATTAGAGAGTTGGGAGATGAAGTGGCAAATGGATTAGAGATTCCCATACAAACTATAGAGTTACTTAAGATTGGTTGGAGGTATCATCTTAAAGATGGCTTTAATTTTGGTTGGGTCAACCTCAATTCCTTAAAGGGAAATGATGAATCCTAGAAGTTTGCCTAAGAAGACGCCAAAAATATATTTCTTGAGATTGAGGTGGACACAATAATGGATAAGTCACTCAAAGATAATCTTGAGAATAACTACGTGGTCTTTTCAAAGTTTAGACTTCCCAAGAAGGTCATTCACATAGTATTCAATGATTTTATGGATAAGGTCATGTAAAATATAAGTCATGGCATTTTGGTAGGTTGCACTATCACTCTTAAGGCCGAAGGGCATGACTCTATAATATAAAGTCCCTGATGGGGTGATAAAGTTAGTCTTGTGCTTATCTTAAGGGGCAATCATAATTTAATTATAACTCAAGAATCCATCAATGAGTGACAAAATTTTGTGGCCTACCATAAGATAAATAAGTTGGTCAATGCTAGGCATAGGAAAGTCATCCTTTGAGTAGGCAAGGTTGAGGTCATGAAAGTACACAGATACATAGTACCCTTATGGATTTAGTGATAGGCAAGATGCTTGAAACCCATTAAAGATAATCAATGGGTTAAATTAATGTTATAAAAAGGAGGCATTAGAGATCTTCTTTGACAAATAGAGATATACAAGGATGCATTCAGTGGTGTTTTTGGCTGATAGGCTTGGCATCACTATTAGTCATAATTTTGTGGGTGGAAATGGATGGGTCAATATAAATCATGTAGGCATATGACCAGGTGAATGCAATACTATAGTCTTTAAGGAAGGTAGAGAAGTCTTATAGTTCCTTAGGGGTGAGAGTTTGGCCTAGTTTAACAACATGGGTGTTATTTAGAGTGATTATGTCAATATCCATGGTGGGTTCATTCAACATGGTTGAGGTCTTTTAAGGTAATTGATTTGTGGATGGAGGAATTAATTACACCATTGTAGGTGAGCATAGAATCATCATCCTAACACTAGATAGTGTGAATAGTAGGAGAGTCATCTCCCACCAATTCAGGATGGACTAAAGGGATGAATACAAGTGACCCTTCCTTTTGTAAACATGTTGATGAAAAAAAAAGTTAAATGGGATGATGTTAGCATCCTCACACATAGGTGGAGGGGGTGTTGGTGAGGAAGTGGTCTCTTCTTCAACAATGGTAGCAATAAGTTGTTTGGATTTCTTCTTATTGGGTATAATAGATCTAAGGTCATGTTTCTCATGAGGATTTTGGGTCTTAATTGAGATTAATGTGTGTAGCCCATGCTCATACCATCCTAAGACAAATCCTTTCTAAGCACACCTATAGAGGTATAGCTTGGTGAAGTATGGATTGTACAAGTAAGAGAAGGTAAAGTTGAATGGTTGAGGTAAAGAGGGGGTGGTAGAACCATTAATTGGTTTGTTAATACCCCCATAGATAAATTGGGTTTGATAATTAGGAGGTCCCAAAGGAATAATGGCTCCAATGTTGGGATCTTAACTTATTTTATATTTGAGCTTTTCATATTCTTGAGGAGTTTGGAAGGCATCAAGGGTAAGGAGATGATATTCTCCAAGGGTAAGACATTGAAAGGTAGGTTCTAAAGAAGTAGTGATGGGAATTTGGTCTATGGGAATAAAAGAACTATTATATGACTCAATAGAAGGGGAAGCAATGACTTTAGCTTCCATGGGTAAGGGCTTGGTGGTGGTCATTTTTGGTGATTTGTATGGAGGGAGGAGGACATCATTATGTTGGTAGATCATATTGCATGATAAAAAAGGGCCAGGGTTAGCCAGTATGGTAACAACTTCACCTTTGTGTTCAAATTTGAGACAATGATGGAGGGTGGAAGGTACACAAGCCATGGCATGGATCTAAGATCTCCCTAGTAAAACATTGTCCTAGAATTCACCTTTGACTACATAAAAGAGTTTGGGGAATGTGCAAGGTATTAGTTGAATGTGAAGGATGTTGGTTACTAGGGTAGTGGTCATAGTGTCATTAAAGGATCTAAGGATGGTTGAAGTCTTAGACATGACATTTTTAGGTAGCTTAAGTTGGTCATAGGCATGGGAAGAGATGATGTTGATATTGGCTCCCTCATTAATCATAACCGATTTGATGTGGGTTCATTTGATATGGGTGGTAATAAAAAGAGGGGGATTTAGGTCTTTAGGATAGATAGAAGGTATCTTTGAGTCCTTAAAGCTAACAAGGGTGGAGAGTTGGAGAGCACCTACACAAGATTCTATATGTTGGGATTCTCTTGGTCTGAGCTCAATAGCTTGCATAGACTCTATCATGGCTTGATAATGGTGGGGTGAGGTAGAAATGAGCTTGTGGAGGATCATATTAGATGGGGTCTAGTGAATTAGTTTAAATATGACCCTCTTGATGGATTCAAAGGAGTTAGCATCTGAGTTGCCTAAGTTGGTAACTTTGGACATAGCTATTGACATAGAGGCTTGGATCTAGTTTGGTTTAGGATGAGTTGGTGGGTATGTGCATGGAATGGACACTTTGGCCTTCCCTTTATATTTTTTTGTGATCATGTGACCACTTTAATGGTATGGATAGAGGAGAAAGGTGTGATGGGAGGTTGGGTAGATTCTCCATCACTTTGAGGTGAGAGTGGGGGATTAGGAATGTGTTGACATCTGACTGTTGGTTTTATTAGTGGAGGAATGGATGGAAGTTAATCTATTAAAAGATCATCCTCATCATATATTTGGTTGATAATGGCTTAAAGAGCTTTGAAATTCTTAATGTCATGCCTAGGTGTCCTATGATAGGAGCAAACTTGACAGTCATTATACTAGGCTAGTTTTAAACCAAGAGGATTGAAAGGTCTGATAGGAGGTAATGTGAGGTACGAGGTCTACAGGAATATTTAAAGAATGGTCATATAGGATTTTTTAAAAGGTAATAAAGGTTTAGGGATCATGGTTTTGGTTTTTAAGATGGGAATTTTAGTGGCAATAGGTTTCATGAGAGATGGTTTATGTAAGGTGGTGTTTTTGGTTGATGGTTTTGGTTTGGGTATTCTAGTAGTTATGGTGGATGAGTTTGATGGTCTAACTATTGGTAATATAAGAATGACTGGTGTATTGTATAATAAGTGGGTTGGCATAACTAATGGTAGTGGGTGACATATGTAAAAGGGGGGTTTCTTTTTAATTAATGTAGAAGGGTGAGGCCCTAAGATAGATGACAAGGTGGAGGGAGGTAGAGTCTTAGTCATGTGGTCCTTAAATGTTTTCATCCTCTTGGTTTGTGTGGGTTGAGACCTAGGTGTAGGCTTGGGTAAAGTTAATTCCACTTTCAAGGATGGGTGAACCAAACTCTGAGAAGGGAAGTCACAAAGAGTTTTGAAAGGTTTGGTTGGTGAAGTGGTGCTTGAAGAGGTGGCTATTTTGGTTAAATGAGAAGGTGAGGGGTTGGTAGAAGTTCTAATTAGTTTAAGAAGTGGTGGGGAAATGATGGATTGGTTTGTTGGAGGCATGTTAGAAGGTTCAGGTTTGTTTATGTAAGATATCCCTAGATGTTTCCAAAAAGTGGCTCAATCCATGTTTGGTTTTATGAACATACCTAACTTTTTAATGAGTTTAGAGAAAGGTATGTATGTTGATTTCATGCCCTAGGTAGTGGGTACCGAGGATACACCTATGGGCTGAGGAGGAAGGTTGATATCCTCATGGATTTCCTCAAATAAGGGAGGTAATTTTGGGTTAAGTGGTTTCTCCATGAGGGGTGTTTGTGAAAAATTTTCTTCCCTAAGAATCATGTCCATAGTTATGGCTTGATATGTAGTTAGGGGAGATGGTAGGTTAGGAATGTTTATTTGTTTAGGCTAGCTATCAAAAGGGGTGATTGATGATTCTAATGCTTCTATGAGTACAACTAAGGAAAAAGGAACCTCCTCAATTTGTGCTTCTAAAGAGGAGATGATTCTACCACTTTGATAGGTGAAGTGGGAGAGAAATAGGTAGGTTGGATGATAGGCTCCCCATGAACAAGTGTGTCAAGGACCATATTGACTATGTGGGCATCATGAGAATATCCAAGTTGTGTGTCCTCAATATTTATAGGGGCATAGTTAGGAAAAGGTTTCCTAAATATGTCAAGAGGGGCATTGGGATTATCCAACATGAATTCCCCCTTGTTGATAAGATGTTAAACAACATTCTTAAAAGTATTACATCTTTTGATGTCATGTCCAATTACCTAATGGAAAGCACAAAGGTCATTCTCATTTTACCAAGTAGGTGATGGATGAGAATAATCAGACTTTTCGGGAGGTTTGATGGGTGGAAGTTTTATAAGGTTAGATTTTAGTAGCTTCTCCAGAACTAATGCATAAGATTCTCTAAGTGGAGTGAACTATTTTTTATTGCTTTAGTTTGGGTTCCTTGTGTTTTGGTTAGAGGTAATGGGAGAATTTTGTTGATTGAAAGTGGGTGGAGGGGTGGTTTTAAGACAACTTCATTCATGGCTCCTTTGGTCTTGGTCCTAGTCTTGGCTTTGTTGCTTAGTTTGGAGGAAGAGGTTTCATTGGTCTTAAAGGTAGTGTTATTGTTTCATAACTTCAATTTACCCTCATCTATGGCCCATTTTTCTAGCTTACATGCCATGGTAAAAGATTCATCAAAAGTTCTAAAGATTTGGACATGTAGTGTAGATGTTATATGTTTGGCACATGCTCAAGCAAAAAGTTCTATAATTCTAGGCTGAGGCAGTGAAAATTAAAGTTGATTAATCAAGCTTCTCTAATGAGTGATAGTTAACAATATATTCATCATCAAATTTATTGATATAATAGAGGTTGGTGATAGAGACCTTTTTGTAAATGTTAATGGAAAAGTGATATAAGAAGATATGTGCTAGTTGGGTGAAAGAAAATATGGAATTCTTGGTGAGGGCACTATACCAGTCGAGTGATGGGTCAAATAAAGACATGGGGAAGGTTAAAAGTTGAAGGGAATCATCATAATCATTCACGCCTGAAATCCCTAAAGTGTTTTTGGGGGTCTTCCTTGATCTAAAATTTGGTAAATTATGGAAGCTCCCATTGAGGAAGGTAAGGTTTGATGGGGATAAAAGGATGAATAGGTTCATTACAAATATAATCATAGGATAGGATGTTATGAGCCCCTAAAATAGATGACTCAAGGTTTTTCATATTGTCTATGAGCATATTCATTAATTCAGATTGAGGTGGTGCACCAAAAGGATTATGAGGTTGATATTATGGTTGATTTTGGGTAACATATTGGTAATTGTTTGATGGTTGAGAGGCTACCACATATTAAAGTGTGGTTGCTAGAGGTTGGGTAGGGTAGGTAGATAATGGTGGTTGGGTAGTGGGTACATAACCTTATGGGTTAGGGGTGCATCCTAGATTAGGTGCAATGGATACTTATTGAGGGATTCTTATGGGTTGGGTATGGGTGGTAGTTGGGTTAGTGATAATAGGTGAGGTAGTGACCTTTGTGTTAATGGGTGGTGAATTAGAAGGGATAAATGCCCCTAAGCTTGGTAAAAGGGTATTAAACAATGGGTTAGGTTTGATAGAGGGGAGGTTGGTAGTGTTGGTGTTAGATTATTTAGCAACAAGTGGAGTGTTATGGGTTGATGGTTGGGTTATCCCCAAGGTAGAGGAGTTACTAGTCGAGGTGGAAGGTGTTAGGGTAACAATTAGTTGGATATGTTGGTTTTTAGCTATGGAATCAAAGGGGTTAGTAGATGGAGATTTTTGGGTGGTCAAATGTTGTGTGTTGACTACAGTGATAGGAATACCCCTCATAAGGTGGGATGGCATGCCATAAGGAGGGTTCTAAGGTGGAGTTGGAATTAAGGCATGGTAAAGGGAGATGTTAAGGTAGTGATAAAGGGAAACTAGATTGTTGTCCAAAAGAGTGGTAAAGTCCATGTCTCCTTAGGGAAATACCCAAGTAAAATTAAGGCTTCCTAATTGATGAGGTGAATCTTCTACCTCAGAGACATAATCCATATATGAGGAGGTAGAAGAGGTTGGTTCAAGTGATGTATTCTTCTTTACTTTGTCTCTTCATTACTGGTGAGTGAGAAACATACAAGAATAAGGGGAGAGAAAATAAGAACAAACTCACAACTCAAACAAAAAGAATACAAGATAATGATCAAGGAAATCAAGAGACATGTTATGAAGTATGTTAAGCCTATAGGTTAGTTTTAATCTTGCTTTTGGCTTATGCTTTAATTTGTGTGATAGGAGTTATCTTGTAGATTAGGTACTATAGAAGTAGTGTATGGTTGGTTTTGGGTTGTTTAGGTGATCAAAAGAATCTATATTAGAATTAATACATGGCTTGGTATTGGGGCCTAACCCCTCACTTCATGATCCTATAGTGATAAGAGTGTCAAGTGCTTAGCCAATATATATTTATATCTCGATTTTATACTCTACTAGAGAGCTAAGTCGGTTGTCCCCTTGGTAATGACCTCCAGGTAAGATTGTCAATAATGAGTAAGGTGACTACTAGGTGATGAAATCCTAGTTGGGATTTATCTCAATTTGTTTTGATGTTTAATTGATGAAAGTGGTTCAGCTAGTGTGTGAAATAAAAGTGATGCTATGATAAGATTATTTTATTTTAATTCAAAGTGAACTAATGTTAAAAGAAAATAAAAAATACAATTGATTTTAAGCCCAAAATAGATTTCAGTTTCAATTATGAGCATAGATAGAGAGAATAACATACAAATGTAAATAAATGTGATTATAGAATCTAGGTTCCACTGGGCATGCCAAAATGTTTCATGTAAGTTTATAATTAAGTTCTAAAGAAGAAAGAAAAGAAACTCGATATGGGTATGGTTGAATTAACTATTTGGTTGTGCATGTGTTGAATAAGAAGATTGTGAATAGATCCTCTTTGGGTTGGGAGGAAGACCTATAGATAAGAAAGCACTAAAGCAAACTCATTCATTAGATAGATAGTTGGGAAGATTCCCTAGTGATAACTATATCCCAGAAGTGAGATATTCCTTAGGGATCAAAAATCCATATGTTTTAAACAATTAAGTTCACAAAACTAAAAATAAAATACTTGAATCAATAATCAAAAGGTACTAAAACCAAAAAAAAGAATGCTTGTTAAGAAAATAGACTAAAAATGATATAATTAGCTATAAAATGATTATTACTAGATTTGGTTGGGTGTAGGTAGGTGAAATTAAATTGCTAGTTTTTTGTGCCACAGGTGACCATCATAGGTTGTCTAACCATCACCAATCAAGGATAACCATCAATGGTAACTTAACCATTGCTGGTTGAGTCTAACCATCATCAGTCAAGTAACCATCACTGATTGCCTATTAGTGGGATTGGGAGTGGAATTAGGGTTGGTGTTGTTGATTAACAAGATTTAGAAGGTAAGTTCTAAGAGGTAGATAAGGTTTAGGCTGATCTGGAAATGGAAATACAATAAGTAGATTAAAAAAATCAAATACTTTCCTTACCAAAAGTTGGTTGGGTGGATGGTTGAGATGAATTGCCTATTGGTGGAATTTGGGTTGATTCTAGAAGAGTAACGGTACCTGAAAGCTTGGTTGAGAGGCAATGGTGAGTCAACTCCCAATAAGATGGTTGATGGCACTTGATAATTCTGATGATGTTAATTGAATTTAAAAAGAGATTATGGACACACAAAGTTATTGATAATAATTATAGATCTATTTGGCCTCCTAAGCCTCTCTCTCTTATGGGCATAAGTAAGAGGTGGAAGTGAAGGCGTAACTAGGCCATTTAAATATAAATTGTCCATTCAAAGGATTATAACAAGATTTAGATGATCTATATTTATAAAATTAAAGTGATGGTTTTCATTTGGTTTGCATGCTAAGAGTCCAGGAAGTGTAACCTAACTGTCATAGATGAGGGTGACCATCATCAGTCAAGGACCTAGGGAAAAAAGTGGGTTAAAATGGTGAAAAGGTGAATTAAGTTAGTCAAGTGGATAAATTTAATTTGGGTTAGGTAGGTGGGTTATGTCAGGTATGTTTTTCAACCTTTTAGGTGTATTCAAAAGAGGTTAAAGGGAAACCCAAGACATTTTGACAACTATGACCGTGTGTGTGGTTTTCTAGTGTCTATAGAGACCTAAAGGATCAATATTGCAGTTGAAGTTTGATACTTAATAAAATAATAAAGGGATTGGTTTATTATCATTTTAAGTGATGTATAGTACATCAAAAAATCATCTGGTTAAGTCTCTATAATCATCTTGTATAGGCAATCGTAGGTGTTAGGCTTAACGCCATTGATATAGTGTTCTTGAATAGGGTTTCAAGTGTGAAAAAATAAGTGCTAGACCTACATTCAAAAAATAGGTATAAAATATAATCTTGGGATGATAATATTAATTCATCTAACCCAAAATATATTACAAGCATGTAAATAATATATATGACAAGGAAATAGCTATAGTTATGCATGCACAGGTGGACTATATTAGGTGTGTAGTCTAGAATGATAAGTTATTGGCAAACCATATATGTTTTCTCCTTGGGGAAGGTACTCAAATAAGATAAAAATATTTCAAATTATTTATAATATCTATTGAGATCATCAAAGGTATGAGAGTCAATCTAAAATCAATTTTGAAATTGTTTTAAGCTTGAAATAGGCATCTATAAGCATGCACACTAAAATATGAAGGAAGAGTGAAAGTTTTTAGTTGAACTAGAATTCTAAAGGTTATTTTAGATTACGAGGGACATTTAATAATGTTTATAAATTAATTATATGAATTTTAATGAAGAGAACAGACCAAAACTATTAGTATGGGTAAGGGGTAAGGATATTTAGTCTTATTTGACACTAATTGTAAAAAGGAGAAAATGAATATATGAGGTGTCAAAGAGGAGTCAAAAAATCAAAAGGAATGAAGAGTCATATAGGAATTTGAAGAGTCATTTGAAAGCCTTTATAATTATATTGTACAAGAAAATCTAAGGAAAGACATTAATGAATAAAGAGTTATATTTTATGGTCTCATTGAGTTTCTATTATATTTTACTTTCATTGTTCATATTTCCTGTCATTTAGTGGTGTATAGTTTATAAACATATTATATATTTCTTATAGATCTAATTTTAGACTTTTTGATAATATAAAACTAAAAATGGTGTGGCTGCTATCAAAAAGAGTGTGGGTCTCACGTTTAGAAGAAGAGGATTTTGAATCCATTTGTATTCATTGGAGCTTATTTTTTCCATTCTAGAGTTGAAATTTCAGCCAAAATTAATAGTTACATTGAGCTAGTGAATCCTAAATGGCATAGAAAGAGAGAGAATGATGTTAGAAGATCAAAATCAAATGGTGTCATAGGAAGCTTTAGAGAGATAATATTTAGGATAATACCAAGCCTGCAATTAGGTTAATTGATTATAGAGGATTAAAGCATATAATCATTTTGTGGGACTATTTCATCCTTGGAAGGTAAGAGGAGGATGTGCACTCAAAAGGAATTTAAGGTTAGAAACAACTGATCACTCCCTACACATTTATATCAGCTACAAAATTTAGATTTTCTAAGTTTTAATTAGGGTTAACCACATGGTGAATTTCTTAAATCCATAAAATGGTCTCAAGATGGCCAAAGAATGAATAAATGTTGGCTATAAGTAGGTATAAATTAAACAATGATTTCATTCTAGGAAATTATATTAATGCATTGGGTATAATTGTGAAGAGACAATGGCCATTTTTTTCACTAATTATCTTATTCAAACTGAGCATGTAAGAATGGGAGAGTAGGTGGTAGGTTTGCACTGGGAGTTGATACTATAAATACTGCACAAAATTTGAAATTACTATTAACCTAATGTATAGTGTGGTGTGATTACAATGATAAATAGTGAGCCAATGGTGTAACATAAATTTGTAATTTAGTATAGGTGATAGAAGTGTTAGATATGGTTGTGCACTAGAAGTGGCTATGAAGAATATAAATTTGGACTAGTAGGAACTAGTCATGGATTAATACCATAAATTTATGAAGACCATGATTTTTGATGTAGTAGTTGAAATAGCATTTGATGATAATATTAATGATGAAATAAGTTTCTATGGAGACACTACCAATAAAACAAAAGATCTTGACATTTTGAGCCCATCTGTGAGAACCATCCTTAGGAGATAATGATTTTTATTTCATAAACAATATAATGTAAAATATAAATAAGATGAGCTTCAGATGTTGACCTTTCACCTTCTGAGAGTTATTTTATTTTTTCATTAAAGTTAATAGGGGTTTTCAAGTATTACTAATAATTAAACCCTCATCCTTATTTAGATTATTGGGAGTCTTTTATATTTAAAGTGCTTCTCATATCCATATTTCCTTCTAGGGGTCAACCTACATAATAATTTTGGCCTCTTCCATGCAAATATAGTGTTTAAAAATGGAGTGTTCTGCTAGTGTAAATTTTTCAATTTGTTCATGTAGGATATCTTTGTTATGTTCCTTTAGTATAATCTATAAGGATTTCCCTATTTCACCTATGTATATTTTAACACATGAGCAAGGTATTGAATAAAATCCATTGAATAGTAATGGGGTTTGAGGTTCTTTTTCTCTAGCTAGTTTATCTCTCATAATATCTAAATGGTTGAAAATTATTTTGATTCCATTCTAGGAACTGATGCAAGAAATCTTATCTATGGTGCCTTTTATGTATAGAATCAAAACCATATGTCTTCTATCTTCTTATTTTGTTTCTCTAGTAATATTATTTTCTTGAGAGATCGCCCTTTCAAAATCCTTTTGAATTTATCTACTTGTATAACCATTTTCTTGTAGAACCATGGTGAGATATTCTAATACTTGTCCTAGGTGTTATTTATCTAAAAATCATATTTCCCTTATTTCCAAAGTGTTTATAACAATAATGTTTTGGTTGGGGTGTTACTATGAGCTACTACCCAGATAAATATCCATGTGTGTTTTCTTTTTGAACACTTGATGTGAGAGGATCCCATATTCTTTCTTATAAATCAAAATATATAAAGATGGAAGCTTCCCATCTTCTTCAATTTCCATAGTGAATTGGATATTATTATAAATTCCATTAAGGTGTATTAAGAAAGAATTCATTTTTTCTATGCCATAAGGCCAACAGACATGTGTGTCATCAACAAACCTAATCCACCACCAAGGTTTTTGTATTGTTGAATGCAGAGCTTTATTTTCAAAAATTTCAATGTACATATTAGAAACCATTGGGGATAGAGGAGATCCCATTGCCACTCCAACTTTTTATTCAAAAATTTCACCTCTAAAAGTGAAAAAAGTGGACTAGAGGCATATTTTTACTAGATTTTTTATTTCAAAGGAGGTAGCCTTGCCAACTATTTCAATTGATTCTTCAATGGGTATTTTGGTGAATAATTATGTTACATCAAAACTAACCAAAATATCATCTTTTGTAACCTTTTAATTTTTTACCCTGGAGACAAAGTGTACAAAATATTTTATAAATGAGCTAGTTTGGCCTATCAGTTGTTTTAAATTTTTAGCCAAATATGCATCTAGATTATATGTTGGAGAGATTTTGATGTTAATAATAGGTCTTAGTACCTAATTTATGAATATTTAGAGCTCCATAAATTCAAGGTACAATGGGTGCATTATGCATGAGTCTCATTTTCATAAATTCAACAAATTTGGAGTCCTTAATGGCCTTTCTTATGTCTCCCATTACTCTTTCCATATGATTATGCTGAATATTTTTATAGATCCCGCTTTCCATAAAATGTTATTACATTCTTCTATTGTAGTCTCTTTTATTAATAAGTATAATAGAAATTACCCTATCATATTTAACAATTATGATATCTTTATTCTTTCTCAGTTTATTGAGAGCCTTTTCTTCTTCTTTCATGATATTCCTATTAGGTGGTTTAACTTTTTTGAGAGTACGGGTGCATTCCATTCTTATTTATTATACTAAGTCTATGGGTAGGATTATTACTATGGATTTTATGTTGATAATTAAATTTTGATATGGGATTCATTTTGGTGCTACAACAAAGCCCAGGTCTCTATTAAAAAATTTTACTATTGGCACATCTAATTCTAGGCTAGATAACTAGATAAATTAACCACACTATTTTTTAGCTTTGATAGATTGTTAAAAAATGTATTTAGTTCCTATTATGGAACTCATAACATTTTATCTATTTTCCCATGGGTCAATTTTTTGTCTTCCACATCTAGCTTTTCAGTTGTTCATCCATGAAGTGATGGTTGGCCTCCCATGACAGGCATTGTATATTCACATTCATGGATCAATGGTTGGCCTCCAATGTTAGGTGATGTATCTACTCATATATGTATAAATTCAATATTCTCTCCCTATCAACGTTAATTATCTTTCAATACTTGAAGAGAATGGCTCTATCGATCTAGTGCATTGGGAATCTATAGTTGTTTCTGTATGTGAGCCCACATTGTAATTCTATCAATTTTATATATAGATTGATGTGATTTTAGAAGATTTTGGAATTTTTTGGCATGTTTATTCTTACATTCCATGAGTATCTTATCATCCTTTCTAAATGAAGATGTTTCTATTATTTTCTATATCTCTTCATTCAAAACATTGGCTAATTTTAAATGTAATTTGAATATTTTACCAAAAAAGAATGCTAGATCCCTTAGAGTATGCTAAATATCATATTTTATTAATTCTACACTTAGTATTAAAAATATCTTCTCATTGATTTTATTGTGCAGGAGATGTGTTAATTTGGTAAAAATTGGCATGATTTTGTGGTCTTTGTATCACTTTAAGAAAGACTGATCTGAAATCCTTCATGAAACTTTCAACCTTAAAGAATCAAAAAGTATAATCTCAGTGTACAAAACCCTTCCATGGAGGGAGATGGTTACCTATTTTATGATTTTATAAGGATAATCTAATGAAATAATATTTTTTAGAGACATTACCAATGAAACAAAATATCTTGATGTTTTGATCCCATTGTGAGGAGAGAATGGTTTTTATTTCACAAAGAATACAATGTAGAATATAAATAAGATGAGATTTGGATGTTTGAAATTTAACCTTAAAATAGTTATTATAATTTTTAATTAAATTTAAAATGGGTTCCAAGTATTACTAATAATAATAATGTTTCAAGTGGTAGTGAAGAAATTGAAAGAGGTATTGATCAGATAATGATGCAGTAAAATAATGGAGTTGAAAATTAGGAACATCATCCTTTATATCTATCACATTATTATTATTATTAATTTTCTCCTTAATATCCATTTTTGGTTTAATTTTGGCATGATTTCATGTCAAGTGTTTATAATTTTTGTAAAATTGTAAATGGATTTGAGGTTGGTAGAGTAGTTAGCTGTAGAATAATGGTAATGGAGCTTCAGGAATAGGCCATAGAGAGTAGGAATATGTTTAATTTAGTTAGATCACATGTATTTTTAATTTAATAAAAATTGTAAAACCTAAGATTTTAGGATCTTTTTATGTCTTGCGGCGAGACACCTATTTGGTCAGGGTGAGTGTTAACATGGGAAACGTGCAAGGATATTTAGTATTTTTTGAAATTAATTGTAAAAAGGAGAAAATGGATATATGAGGTGTAAAATAGAAGTAAAATATTCATTAGGATTGAAGATTCATAGAGGAATTTGAAGAGTTATTTGAAAGCCTTCATAATCAAATTGTATGGGAAAAAGTAAGGCATGCCATTAATGAATACAAATTTATATTTTATGGTCTCATTGAGTTTATATTGTATTATTATTTTAGTGTTCATGTTTCCCATAATTTAATGGTGTATATTTTTCAAACATATTATTTATTACTTGTAGATCTAGTTTTAGTCTTGCTTATTAACTACAACTAACAAAAAGAAGCCCATTAGGGATAAAATAGTCAAACTACTGAGAAACCCTAGGCATGGACACATCAAGTTTCAAGGCTATTTGAGGGGTAAAATATTCTGGAGGACTATATGAATACCTTTTAATGGATTAATAAGACCTTGGGTAGGCATTTCCAACTAAAAACAAGCACTTGGAGATCTTTTTTGCACAAAACACTTGTCTTGAGTTGCACCTATACGTCTATAATGCCCAAGAAGGTAAATTTTTCATGCAATAATTGAATGAGAAGATGCATGAGACAAAATTAAATTTATGGGATGTTGATAAGGTATATGTACTACTATTTTATTGTATTTTTTGATCAATCAAGGTTCTATACTCTATGAATAATTGTTAAGAATGTATAGACCTAAAAATCGCATTTATGACTAGAAGAAAATATCAGTGATTGTAAATGATGTATAATGATATAAAATGTAATATAAATGTATTTAAAACACAATTATTACATATAAAATCCTCATTAACAACTGTTGGATCAATGATCTTGGCATGTGTGGAGTAAAAACACAATCAAGTGGTCTAAAAAATGCCTTTTTAGGCCTAATTTCATGGTTTTGGCTATGTAGAATATTTTGATGAGTTATAAAGTAATCTAAATATGTGTATAAATATAATATAACTCAACCATCCATAAAAAATACTTTTAAATAATACAAGTTGTAATAAACTAAACCAAACCAAGGTGAAGACTTTCTTTGTTTGCATTGAATGGTTGAAGTAGTTGACCTTTTTAAGGTCATAAATGGCATAAAGACACTTCATAACATATAGGTAGGTATATAATGGCACCAATAGATGCCTATTAAATTCATATAAAATACTAATCAAATGGTTCTAGGAAGAATTGAAAGGTTTACCCACATGCACTCCACTAGATTCATGTTGTTGAGAACATCCAAGGAAGCATACAACTCTCTATCAAATTTTCAAACTTTCCTCAAGATATAAATTATATTAAAAAATACTAATAGGACCTAAAACACCTTTTACAATACATCCATGAGGTTGATAAGTTGTTATGGTAATATTAAAATAAAGACTGGGTCTTGGATGAAGAGATAGACTTGTCTTCATTGCTTTCCTTTGGATTAAACAAGTTTAGACATGAAGTTACAAGTTATAATGATAGAGATAAAGTGTGAACAAGTTTAATTTTTAATTTTCACTTTCATCAATATGAGATATGGTAATGGCATAGAAGGATGCTAGAAAGGGCAAGCAAGCCATGTGTTAAGATATCAACTTGTAACTCAATCAAGAAAGGGTAATTACAATAGAGAAAGGATGAGTAATAATAGGTGAAGATCCAATTATATGACACCTCTAATGAGTAAATCATCATTATAATCCTACACATGTTGAATATGAATGATAGGAATATTTTTCACCCAGTATTGTTATTGTAACTAGTTTCATAATAGATGACAGTCATATGGACTTCTTAAACATCTATCCTAGATATTTATTCTTCATTATTATAAAAATAATCCTAAAAATGACATTTTAAATGATATATTCACATGATTATGGTGAATCCCTGCTCCTTTTTCATGCCATTTAATCAATGATGACTAAATTTTACCTTCTTCTAATTTGTGTTTAGTGTAAAATCATGGATAATTGATCTAATCATGTGGTGATTTGTGTTCCACTTAATTTTTTTTCCCATTATTCTTACCTCTATGAATTTTTTGTCTCTTTTATAGGTTGTAATTAGTGTTATATAGATTTTATTTCATTGACTAGAGGTGGAAAATAAACTATCCCTTTGAATCTTGTTTGAATCTATAACCTGTCTAAAAATTACTTATGGAATAAAACCAAATTAGGAGTTATGTATCTAAAGTTTAGTCCCATGGTCCATTTCAAACCTTCAAATAAGTGCAAAAGATCAAAAAATTTGGTGCATCACCATTTTTACTTTCATATTAATCTTTTTCTCTCTTTTCCTTGTAGTTGAGTAGGTGTAGTGTTAGTCCTAGGTATTGCATCAAGGGAACTATCCCTATATATATGTTTATCAGAGTTGTTGCCAAAATCTAGATAATGTGAATGCAATGGAGACATGATCACATGAGATGAAGCAAGTGCATACCACATAGATGCTAAAGAAATTTTAAATTATACAAGAAGATAATTTACACAAGACAAAATGGAAAAAAACAAAATATGATTAGCATGAGATGGCCAAAGTGAAGAATACATATAGGAGAGCACGTAAGTAACTCCTCCAAAAAAGGTCGCCAAGGCATCCCAAGAATAGACTATAACTCCTCCATGAAAGGTGGTGACAAGGTGCTAAGAATAGAGAAGTAACTCCCATCAAGAGAGTTACTTATGACATTCTTATGACACCTATGACACATCTATGACACACACCTCCACATAAGGTAGCCTATCCCAAAAATGTAGGAAAACTCCATGTATGCACAAGAAATATAGTTTTCCTAATTAAAAAATAGGGAAAAATAAAAACCTACACTAATACCACCCCATAAGTGTAGCTTTGGTTGGGTAGTGTGGAAATATAAAATGGTTCCCGACAACTAGGCCTGATGAGGTACCTATGTACAAATGTAATCTCCCATAAGATAGAGAAAAGGAGAAAACCTGTAGGAAAAAACTCCCCCAAAAGAGAGACATAAAAGAAAGGAAGAGGCTAGTGGGCCTCCCTCAAAGATGATGCTACTGTAGATGTGGACTATACCCCAATAAGAGATCGTAGATGATGAACGTGCTCTCAGTGAAAGGTTTGGTGAAGATGTCTGCAGCCTGCTCCAAAGACTATAAAAATATCAAGTCAATGACTTGAATATGAATAAGATCTTAAATGAAATGCATGTGAATCTCTATGTGCTTAGTCTACTGGTGCTAAACTGGATTCTTACAAATTTGAATGGTACTCTGGTTATCATAATAAATGATGGTGGGCTGCCTGATAGGAATGCCAAACTCAAAAAGTATCCCTAAAGCCAAATAGCCTCAGTAGCTACATTAATAGCTCCCCTATACTCTACCTCTATGGATGATATAGCAATAGCATTTTTCTTCTTGCTAGACCAACTGATAAGACTAGAACCTAGAGAGAAATTTTAACCAGAAGTGGAATTGCAAGTCTGTGAATCGCTAGCCTAGTCTGAATCTGTATATCCAACCAAGTCAACCTCTATGAAAAATCTATAATGAATCCCATATCTATCTGAACCCTATATGTAATGCAAGATCCTCTTTGCTACCTTCTAGTGTAGCTCATGAGGTTCCTGCATGAGTCTAGAGACAATTCCCACTGTATATGATATGTCAGGCTTGGTGTGAGTCAAGTAAATGAGACTACCAACAAGTTGTCGATACTGAGTGGCATCAACCAATACTGAAGAAAATTCATCCTCAAGCTTGACTCTTGATAGAAAGGGAGTCAGAGATGGCTTGTAATCAGCCATGTGAAACTGAGCCAATAAGTCAAGAGCATATTTAAGCTGTGCAAGAGAAATTCCTGAAATTGACTGTGAGATCTTGATGCCAAGGAAGTAGTGCAAAAAACCCAAGTCTATCATGTCAAATCTATCTTGGGGAGATGCCTTCACCACTGCAATAGCTGATGAATAACTCCTGGTGATCAAAAGGTCATCAACATATAGAACCAAAATCAAGATTGAATCATCTAACTGCAAGAAGTACACATTGGGGTCAGAATGGCACCTAGTGAAACCCACTATGAGAAGGAAGGAATCCATCTTGGCATACCAAGATTGAGGGGCCTATTTGAGGCCATAGATAGATCTCCTAAGTCTGTATACTAAGGAAGAATCCTAAACAAATCTTGGCGGCTGCTCCATGTAGATCTCTTCCTCTAGGTCTCCATGAAGAAAGGCACTCTTCACATCCATTTGGTGCACATCCCAAGCATGTGCTATGACAATAGCCAAGGTGATTCAAATAGAAATCATATTTGCAATGGGTGCAAAGGTATCTATGTATTCAATTCCTACCACCTGTGAGAAACCCTTGGTGACCAATCATGCCTGATACTTATCAACCGACCCATGTGCTGCAAACTTGGTCCTATATATCCACCTACATCAAACCATCTTTCTTCCTTTAGGAAGTGAAGTCAAATCCCAAGTGTGATTTTTGATTAAGGAAGAATATTCTTCCTTCATAGCACTATCCCACTCAGGTAACCCCGATGCCTCTCAAAAAGTCTACGGATTTGAAACTGACGCAAAGAAGGCATGTGGATCTCTCTGAAAATCTCTCATATTACGTCTATCATCTACAAGATCTCCTGCTCAAGTGCCAACACTCTCAAGTGTCTATCTGGCCCAAAGTGGCCTAAAAGTAGGTGAGTCAGGTGCTAACTCCTCATCTTTTAACTGACTAGAGGTGGATGACTCTACATCATTGTCCTTGCTGTCTAAACTCAAAGAAAAAGAAGATGTCTCTGGCTCAAGAACCTACTGTGGTTGATCTGAATTTGATGAGGAATAATCATGAAGAAGTAGATCTTATGAGGGAGAAGTGTCAAGTCTTGAGTCTCTAGGACTCTCTTCAAAATGGACACTTCTCTTGATGAACAACTCATGAGTGACTGGATCTAGAATGTGATACCCCTTAATACCATCCAGATATCCTACAAAGATGCAAGGCTTGGACTGACATTTCATAGCTTTTTGTTTCTTCTTCAAAATGTGCATAGCTAGGGATCCAAAAACCCTAAGGTGTTCAACATCAAGTTTCCTTTTATGCCAAGATTCAAAGGGTGTTATCCCTTTCAAAGCTTTGTGAGGACCCCTGTTTTGAATGTAGCAAGCACAATTGATGGCTTCAGACCAATATTGTGGTGCTAAGGATTTGGAGTGAATCATATAACTACCCATCTCTTTCAAGAACCTATTTTTGCATTTTGTAACCCCATTCTGTGAAGTACTATAAGTGACAATGTGCTACAAATCAATCCCCTCTATGGTGTAAAACTACTCAAACCCGATGTTGAGATACTCCCCTCCATTATCAGTTCGAAGAACCTTGATGGATTTCTCACTCTATTTCTCAACAAGAGCCTTGAAGTCTAGAAAATTTTCAAACACTTTAGACTTTTGTTTGAGAAAATATATCCAAGTGTACCTAGAGAAATCATCAATGAAAGTGAGAATGTACTTGGCCCTTGTGAAAGATGGTTTGGGAAAGGGTTTAGATACATTACTATGGACTAACTCCAAAGGTTGTGAAGTCCTCCAAACTTTGACTTTGTCAAATTTTGCTTTGGGATGATTCTCAAGGGAGCACCCCTTACAAAGTCCTTTTGAGAATTGGACATGAGGCAAACCAATGACCATGTCATGTTTACAAAGTTGCTCAAGGTAGCGGTAGTTAAGGTGGCCAAACCGCTCATGCCATAATTTTTTATCTTTATCTGAATGAGTCAACAATGCTATTAGAGAAGAATCAGGTGCAAAATGTGAGAAGGTGTATAACCTTGCTTGGTTATTTTCCCTACCCACTGCCACTGTAGTATCACTAAGAAACTCCCTGATAGCCACTGAATTTGGTGAAAACTCAACTCTCATGCCCTAACAAATGTGAGTGATTTGGTACACTAATAAGAGATTGGTTGAAAGAGAAATAACACTTAGAACATTATTTAATGTTCCTCCTTCCATTTCAAATGACCCTCTCCCTACAACAAAAACTGATGTGTCATCACCCAAACTAATTGAAGTCATGCTATAAGGCTCTAAAGATGAAAACTCAACTAGTGAAGAGCCCATGTGGTGAGAAGCACCTAAATCAATGACCCATGATGTTGTAGAGGCTATAGTAGCTACAAGGGCCTTTCCCTTTTCTTTCTCCTTACCCTTGCCTTTTGCCTTGGTAGAATCTTGGGTAGATGAATTTTGCTTGATGGACTCAGGAACACCTATGTTGTGCTTCTCTAGAAGATGAGTTAGGTGATCTATTTGTTTCTTCATGCATTTATGTTCATGATGCTCTATCTTTTTACAATAGGCACACTTAACCTTCTCCTTCTTAGGTTTAGCATTAGAGGAGGAAGACTCAGTGTTGTTTTTGGTGGGATTGTTGTTTTCTTTCTTCTTCTCCTGGTCCTTGTTCTTTTTCTTCTTCTCCTTTGTTGAAGTCTTATCCTTACCATTTCCAACTATCAAATCTTGGGGTTGATTAGACTTCATTTTTCCCATTTGAATTAGCTTATCTTGCTCCCTAGTCAAGTCGGCAATGAATGAATCCAAACAAGGCATTTTCCATGTAGTGTCAAGGGCACTTTTTGTGGCATGGAAAGTGGAGACAAAGATTGAATACCTTGGACCTATCTTTATGAGAATAGAAAGGATGAGTTGATCATCTTTCTTCTCTATCTAAAATTCTTTCAATTTCAATTTAAGGGCCTTAAACTTAGTGAAGAAGTCCTGTAAGGTGTCAAAGTTGCTAGGACATAGACTTATGAGTTCATTTTTAAGCTCATGTCCTTTCATCTCATCAAGCTTCCCAAATAAGAGTTATAAGGTGTCCCATATGTCTTTGGGAGTCTTGGAGGTTTCTAGATGGAAGAGAAGTTCTAGAAACATAGACAAGCTCAATAATCCATATGCTTCATCACTACAGTTGTACCACTTGACCTTTTCAGCATCAGTGTTGGGTTCTACTTCAGTACCCATGGTGATCCTATACAATCGTTTACTTTTAGGAATGATTGACATTTTAACCTTCCATTCATGATAGTTGAAGGGTGTTAGGGGTTTAAGTTGAAAAAAATCTATTTTAAGCTGAATTTAGGTGAAGTTGTGTTGATTGCAAGTTGTGAAATTATGCAGAAAGGAAAATGAAAGCAAAGATTTACAAGTTGTGAAAAGTAATCACACCCCCCTAAAATATTGAGCCCCCCCCCCAAAATATGAAAGTGCACACTTAATAGATGTTGAGATCAGCTGAGAATGTGTCTTGGAGCAATCAGTACAAGACTATAAGCAAACAAGACGTTGGACTCAGCCGAAAATGCGTCTCGAGAGACCCAAATTTTTGGCACTTTATAAACTAGTGAATTTTTAACAAATAACAAGCCTACACTGTGGAGAATTGAATTACAAACACTTTTATAAAAAATGGCACCCAAAACCGAGTTACCATTTACAAGATATTAAAGGTTCAATTTTCTTGTAAACTAGTGTTTTTGCAAAAAAAGCACTAAAACATTAAAAAAATGCTTGTTTTGAGAGAGAAAGTGGCCTTTCAACCACTCATTGGATTTTACATGGAGTGAGAAATCCAAAGGAGGTCTTTGTAAGGGGGAATTGGCCTCCTACCAACCCGGGCCTCACCCTTCGTCTTCGTAGGTTGAAGATACAAGTTTTAAATGTAAACCCCCAAATTATCAAACTATCTAAAAAAATTAATATTCATCAAATTGACTGATTTTTTTGTACAAGTCAATTTTTTAACTGAAAAAAAAAAAAAAAAAAAAAAAAAAAAAAGACAATTTGATGGATGCCAAGTGTCTAAGGGCCCACATGGGATGCCAAGCAAGGAAGGGGCACCAAAAAAAAAGTTCAAATTTTGCTTGTAGAAAAAACAAATGAATAATCTACAGACCTACACACTAGATGCCGTACAGTCTGATGGCATGGCTGTTGTTGAAGGTGTTGCTGTTGCTTGGCATGGTGTTGCTGTAGAAAGGATGCTTGACCAGAAGAGTGTCCAGTGTGGCCTTGGGGTGCTGGAAACCAAAAAAGACTAAACTCAGAAAGGACAATAGTAGAGATAGGGGCATAGAGCTGGACTGTGCCCTACTAGAGTTTCACACCTCATCCTACCATATGCCCCACACTGAAAGTGGTGACTAAGAATAGAAACCAGATTGCAGAGATCTATCTTTTCCTATAGAATGACCAAAAGAAAAGGAATTCTACTGCCTTTGCTAAAGCCACAATAGATCTATAATATGTCTTGGCAAATTTTAACTCAGAAGTAATTTTTTTAAACAAGTTTCCATATGGATTTGCATGAGTTTTTAAGAAAATCTACCAAAGCTCTCAAATGCAATGGAGTTAAGAAAAAAAACTACTAAGAAAGCAAAGTAAGAGTTTCAAAATAAACTAATATCATAACCAGACACACGATTACCAAAGTGGCTCTGATACCATATCAGAGTTGTTGCCAGAATTTGGATAATGTGAATGCAATGGAGACGTGATCACACAAGATGAAGCAAGTGCACACCACATAGATGCTAAAGCAATTTGAAATTATACAAAAAGATAAATTGCACAAGACAAAATGGAGAAAACCAAAATCTGATTAACATGAGATGGCCAAAGTGAAGATTACATATAAGAGAGCACGCAAGTAATTCCTCCACAAAAGGTGGCTAAGGCACCCCAAGAATAGACTGTAACTCCTCCATGAAAGGTGGTGACAAGGTGCTAAGAATAGAGAAGTAACTCCCACCAAGGGAGTTACTTATGACATTCTTATGACACCTATGACACATCTATGACACACATCTCCACATAAGCTAGCCTATCCCACAAATGTAGGAAAACTCCATGTATGCACAAGAAATACAATTTCCCTAATTAAAAAATAGGGAAAAATAAAAACCTACACTAATAACGTTATCTTTAGTTATAGGCCACCCACAACCTTACATAGCTCAAATTGTGTTAATTAAGTGAGGAGACCTGAAACACCTCCTCAAAGTGTGAAAATCAAAGTGACAATAAGAAACACATTAAATAATTGTGTAGACACATCACACCCTTAAAATCATGATTGAGACCTTTATGAAAACCTATCTTTAAACCTTATAAGAGAGTCTTGAGACCATAAAAAGTGATGCATGTCTATGTATAAGTATTTATATCTTGGTATGATGAATTGATATGAACTTTGAAATATGATTTTAGGCCTATATATGAAATTATTTGGTTTAAAAGATCTTATATTCCACTGAATCATCAAGAAATCATTTAAGAAACTATAGGGTGCATACAAATTTGTGGATGTATGTGTATTTATTGAAAACTCATTTCATAATCCTATAATAATTAATTTTACCAACTCTACTTGAAACTTCCATGCTAGAGCATTTTGGATGCAAGGGAAGAGTTTGTGGGATTGTTCATGGAAAAATGTTTTGAATCATATTTTGAAAAAAAACACCTTGAATGCTTGTTATAGTCTTATTTAGTTCCCTGATGATGGATTTAATCTCATGGAAACCTTGGATACTTTAAAACCTGGGCTGTGGGGACCTCACTAAACTTGAAAACCTTTCTCCCCATTTTTGTAGCCATATAAGTGAGTGTTTAAAGCTTGAAATCTATTGTTAATCCTAAAAAATCATGCAGACAACTTTTGATGCTTTACCTCTACATGTCCATAGGAATATTATAAGGATTTAGACACGTGTTGAAGATTATGTTATAGTTAAGGATCTTGGTGGGTCATTTAAACACCTCACACTTTTGAAAATCTAACCGTAGGAGCTTGTAGGAGTTTATTCCTATCCTTGAAGACCATGACCCTAGTTACATGTTTGAAGGATCTCATAGTGATTTTAAAACTTTGATACCTTTTTAGGATGGTCTTAATGTATCTCTTGAATACATTATATGGGTTATAGGTGGATTTTTTTGATCTCTACAACATCAAAAATATTGCTCATAGACCTAGGTCTTTATATACTTTTGAATGGTTTGCGGACTTTGAATACTTGACCTACATGAATGTAGACATTATAAAAAATTTGAGAATGTGTTAAAGAGGTGTATGTAACTATTTTTATGGTTCTAGAGCCTTGAGATGGCTACAAATTATACTTCTTCAGGTTGGGATTTTAACAAGATTTTAGACCTGTCTATAGTTTTCTAATGAAACAACGTGCTTCTTTAGTTCTTGATCAATATAATAATTATTGTTGGAAGACTCAAAACCTTCTTAACTCTATCTAAGACTTTATTTTAGGCATACATCAATACGATGAATATAAGAAATTATTGTTATCTATAAATAACCCTACAAACATGGTTTCTTAGATATGTTCTATGATTTAAAACTTGGTCTTCTCTTTCAAGGGTCATCACTTGACTAGGGATGATTTTGTTTCCCTCTCCAAACCTTTTTATGCTTTTATATCCTCTAAAAGACCTTGAAATTATACCATAAACTTACGCTATCATGTTCTTCATCTATTTTCCAAATGATGTAGACTTGTTTTTCAATCCCTTGAAGGCCTTTCCTTGGAAGGATTGGAATCATTCATGGTTTTTTGAATCATTAAATCTATTTTGTCATTATAACCTCCTTATACTCTTAGATAATGATTGAAACTTGTGTTGCTTAGACTATAACCTTATGTTTTGAATGTTAAGGCCTTCAAGGATCTTTAAAACCATACAAAAAACCTTGTATTTAGTGATTTAATCTGGAGAGTTTATCCAATAGTCTTGATAAAAATATATTGATAATCTTACGACCTGTAACATATTTCAATGTTTTGATTTCTTCATTAAAATCTCATGAAATCTCTAAACATTACTACATTCTCTTAAAATAGTGAAGACTATCATAAATAAGGGCTTAGTGATAGGTAACAGTTTATTCATCATCTGAAAGCACTCCTCCCATGTTGGGAAATGAAAAAGGCCACCAGGAAATAGGAGTAGAGGGAAAACCAAGTCAAATGCATTTTTGACAATATGTATGGACATTGAAAGCTTGTTAATGAGTTTGAAAACCTCCAAATGAATATTATGAAAAATTTAGACCTTTATTCATTTTATGACCTTATGAGTGTTTTTAAAGACCATTTTATCTATTTCACATTGAAAAGTAATTGAATATGGCTCTAAAAGGCTAACATGACCCTAAGGCTTAAGAATGCTTATTAGGCCTTTAGTGAGATTTTATGGTGAGAGGCAACTTGAATGCCGTTATTCATAAAAATGGGGATTTAGAAGGTTAAAAATAACTTATAAAATACTTTTGATACACATTTACATTGAAAACCATCCCAATATGCCTATTACAAGACTAATGCCAACCCATGAACTCAAAAAATGATTGTTAGACCTCATATAATGAAGAAAAAATGCATAAAGACCTTAGATGAATACAAACATGCCTGCCCTTAGGCCAACATAGTCATCATGAAGAAGCATATCATGTGTTAAAAGACCAAGGTGACATGAATAGTCAATACTAGCCACTTCTATGGGCTACTTGTCTACTGAGAAAGAATCTAATAGCCTTAAGCATCCATTAGGCATGGGAGTCACATAAGCTTCAATTCAACTCATTATAAAGTTGAAACCATAGCTACTAAATAGGTTATACTAGCCCTTGAATGAACTAAAAATGCCTCAAAAATCAAAATAAGAAAGTAAAGAACAACAAAAAACTATGCAATAACACTTATAGGGATTGGAAAACCACTAAACTACTCAAAATAAAATGTGAAACAAAACTTGGAGGAATAAAAAAACTAAACTAATTATGTCAAATACTTGAAATGAATTCAATAACAATGATTTACATTGATCCCTTGACTAGGATAGGAAGCTCCTCTCCATTCAGATTTGAGAAGTGAAAAGTATAGTCTTGCTTATAACTAGTTATGATTTCGGGGACTCTCCATATGACATCAAACTTTGTGTGTTTCATAGCCTTTTCCCTATCTTCATCCCATTTCAAAAATAGATCTCTTTCTTTGAAATACATATCGACAACCTTCCTGTCAAATTCCCTCTTCATCTAAACTTGGTGAAACTAAAAACTATGCATTGCATGATTCCTAGTCTCCTCTAACTCCATCAACTCTTCTAGTCCCATTACCATGGAATTACTTTCCATAAATTCCAAATATTTAGTGAGCTCAAGATATGATAGTTCAAGTGACTAAGGAAAACATGATTTTCTCTCATAGACTAGTATGAAAGGGGAGTTACCAATAACCCTTTTGGTTATTATTCTATCAACCCACATTACTGTCTTTAACTTACTGTGCCAAGTTCTTTGGTTCTCCTCCAAAATCTTCTTGATTGTCCTTATTAGATTCTTGTTTTTAGATTCTACCAAGCCATTACCTTGGGGGTATTTGGAAGAAGTGATCAAATGAAATCCATACTTGACTACCTATTCACTAATTTTGGTTTCAACAAAAGCCATTATGTTATAAAATTTTATAGTAGATATAACACCAAATCTAGTAAATATAACTTGATATAATTCCAATATGGAGGTCTAATTTTCATATCTAATTACATCCTCTTATCTACAATTTGTGAAGTAATCTATGATAGTTAACAACCACTCATGACCAACTCTTTAAGGTGGTTTAATCATCCCAATGAAGTCTAAACCCCATTAGCATTAAGGGATGCTCTACTTGGATGGGATGGAGATAGAGAGATGCTAGGTTATACTTACCTATAAAGAAATCACACTTATTTTAGTTTCTAACCCACACATTTGCATCTCTAAATATATCTGGATAATAATATCTAGTCCTCATGATTTTAACAATAGTAGTCTTGGGAGAGAAATGGCCTCCTAATGGGCTATCATAAAACTCTTATAGCACTCTATCCACTTGGTTAGATTCAATTCATCTCAAAATTACTCCATTTATATCATTTATAAAAAATATACCTTCAATAATGACATATGGAGTTGACTGTAGTCTAATATACCTCTTTTAAGCTTTGTTGAGTCCATGAGGATATTCACCAATTTTCAATAAGCTAACCATGTCTTTATTAAAACTATTGAGAACCTCATGATCAGTTTATTGATCCTCTTATAACATAAGAACTACCCTATTATTAGCTTCTATGTATACTTACAACTTCTCATATAGCCCTCTTCCAATCACAAGTTTGGTGACCTTGATGTAATGTCATACTTTATGACCTTTGTTATCCCACCGGCTCGCTTTTTAACTATATCTTTTTTTAACAAGAATTCCTTTATGCTTGATTGTGAAACCATCAACTGTATTTTATTATTAGAAAGCATGTTCCTAATTTTTTAAGGGATACTATGATAAAATGACCTATTTTTGCATAAAAACATACCTTATATTATAATCCTGAAGTGTTTGACTGAAAAATCAATGAGCGTCTCCATTAGATCATTATTTTCTTGTATTAGTATCATTGATATACTCTCATTTCCCCCAAAAGCATAAATACTAGAATCCTTATCATAGCATAGGTTCATGAGTGTAGGGGATTGAAAAATTTATCTTTTAATTGATTCAAAGTTTTCCTTACCTTATCTTTACTAGATGAAACTAACATTCTTATGGAACATAGAAGTGATAGGTTTAACCAAAATATCAAAGTTTGGGATGAATCTTCTTGCAAAGTTCATCTTACCCAAGAAGCTTTGGAAAGACTTATTATGGTTTGGAAGTGAAAGAGACAAGAATTATTCCACCATTTTAGGATTAATTTCAAGTCCATATTTGGAAACAACATGCCCTAATAAATTTCCTTAATGGAAAAAAACATGCATTTGTTTGGGTTCAAGGATACCCCAAACTATCTACACCTATCAAAGACTTGCCTCAAATGATCTAACTGATCAGTTTCATGCTTAGATAAAACAATTATATCATATAAATATACCAAGATAATATCATTAATGAGACCCATAAGTGTCATATCCATGGCCATTTTAAAGGTTTCACTGACATTGGTTAACCTAGAAGGCATCTTTTTATAATCAAAGGTACCCCATTTGGTGGTTAAAGTCATCTTGAGTTGACTAGATTCTTGCAATATTATCTAGTTATATCCTAGATAGCCATCTAGGAGTGAAATTTTTTTATCCTCTACTACTATTTGAAGGATCTATTCCATAATTGGAAGGGTTAATGATATTTTAAGGATGTTCTATTCAAGTCCCTGTAGTCCACATGTAGCATCATCTCCCCATTCCTATTTCTAACTAGGCCTAGGTTGGCCACCCAAGAAGAATGTTTAATGAGGAATATGATGTTGGATTATATGATTTTATTTATCTCTTTTCTCATCACGGGTTCAAGCTTGGGGTTTATTGGTATTTTATTTTGCCTAAATAGTTTTGCAGTTGAGTCTAGCTCAATGGTGTGTTGGGCCAAGTTTGGATCAAAACCTCCAAGGTCTTGGTAAATCCAAACAAATATATTGTCATATATTATACAAATACTAATAAAATATTATTTTTTAGATTGAGTGCATATCTTACCAACCTTGAAATTTTTACCATTGGAGATGACAACCGGTTCATAGTTCTCATCCTTGATTGTCATTTTCATTTTCTCACCTTCAAGCTAATCATTTGAATTAAACATGCTTTCTAAAGTGACCAACCCCTTAGATATATTTTTAAATTTTAGATAAATAATATGATATCATATTACTCTTGAATCCTATCCTTGTTTTTTGTTGATAATTATGCCTCCTCTTGCAAAAATTTGATGATTTGCTCATCATTCCCAAACACTTTCATCTAACATTATTTTCAATAATTGTAGGTCTAACTTCATCTTGACAAGATATTTTTAATCCTTCATAAAATCATAAGGAAGGTTATCTTGAGACCCCATAGCATCAATCCTATCAACATCAGCATTTTATGTTCTTGGTACAACTTGAATGTTTAAGGCATCAAAGCCTTCAATGAGATGACACAATCTATGTTTTTAGGCCTTCAACAAGTTGTTATTTACTACATTTTGGCCTCTAACCTAATTTTATAACTATCTCACTATCACCAAACACTTTAAACACACTTATTAATATTATTTATGTCACCTAGAGGCCTTGGATGAATACATCATATTATATTACTTTTTTAGTATAGCTAGAATATATCCTATATGAAAAAAGTACTTCTCCTTTTGAGGGGAGATCAACATAATACATACACCAATAATATTTATGCTCCTTAATCCATAAAAAAATAGCTTCCACATACCTCAAAAATCCTCTTATGATATCTCAATAACTTTTAGAGTTGAGTCTTCCTCAAAGATCCAATAGTTACCCAATCCTATATCCTCTACATGATCATATGGATCAAAACAATAGTGCTCATTTTACCACTCATCAAGTAATATATGAAACCTCCTCCAAATGTGTGGTAGTCTCATGAAGGAAAAAACTCTCCTAATGATCATACATGGTGAATTTCATGGGGGTTTGACAATAATATGTGTTAATGTGGTCTCTATAAATTATCATAGCTCTAATAGTTACTTTGGTAGCATACCTAGTGCTAAGCAATATGTGTATATGCATAATATTTTTAAACTTTATCAATTATTTATTTTTTCTATCTTATAGTAACCCATCGAGTCTCAACCTCTCTAAGTGCATGCCCTAAGTGGTGTGTTAGGAAAAGGGTGGGAAGGCCATTGGTGCTTTTCAATATTTTTGTCCCTTTTTTACACATGATATATACACACGTCTCCTAAAAACCATTCCCCTAAGATTTACATCCTATTTTTCACCCTCCTCTAATAATTTACCATATTCATCACTCCTTTCCCTAACCTAAACACCTTTTTGGTTTTTTGCATAACTATGTTGGCCACATAGACCTTATATTGGTATTTACAAAAGCTTACTAAGAACTAGGTAGACCAGGGCTGACATAGCTCATAACCTAGTTAGTTTTTGCCAGTTTCAATACTAGGTCAACCTTGTTAGCCTAAATATTCAAAAGGGTTTAGGGTTAGATCCACCTATATAAAAAAATCATTTAACCATTTCTTAGAAAGTAGAAGAATAAGTAAGATATTCTATGCATCTACTTATCCACCATTCTACTTGAGGAACAAGCTTAGGGTTTCATACTTTAGAGATACAGATCTTATCTTGTGAAGAAGTATTTTGGATACATTGATAGTTTGTGTAGTTATAGATGATTTATCCTTGTCATCCTTATATACCATAACAAAATCTTACCAATCACCTTGTCCAAGGGAGAGATTGAGGCTTAGTGGGTTTGTCTTCAAAGGTAAGTATTCTTAACTTTGTTCCTCCTTTGTAAGAGTAGATAGATATGTTGGTTCATGGACTAGTTAGGACTCAAACCTAGGACCATCCATACGCTACTGGAGTGCTCTATCACTGAGCTACTAGTCCCTCTTTGACCAGTCCATCTTCGGTCTGAGTGTGGCTTAACACCAACACCCCCCCTTAAGCCACACCTCTTGTGTGCTTGGGGCTCCTAGCCTGAACCTGGCTCTGATACCATGTTGGTTCATGGACCAGCTAGGACTCGAACCTAGGACCATCCATACGCTGCTGGAGTGCTCTACCACTGAGCTACTGGTCCCTTTTGGACCAGTCCATCTTCGGTCCGAGTGTGGCTTAACACCAACAAGATATGCCTTTGTACTTTTCTTCCATGAATTAATATTTTATATACACTAATGTGAGTATATGTATTCTATGAATGTTTAATTTTTGATTTTATTACCCCCCCTCACTTTGTGCCATAAGCTTTAGTGAGCACTAGATTAAATTTTGATTTACTTGTTACTAGTTTAGTGAATATGAAAACATAGGACCTAGTTAGGTTTATTGCATAGTTTTGATTTATTAGAGCCTTTATAACTCTCCCTAGTTATATTATTATGGTAATATATCCCTTAGAAAGGTATAGTAGATCCATATTTGTCATAACCTTGATTATCTAATGTATATCAAATCAAAAATGTAAGTAGGATCTATCTCCTCTAAGTTAGGATTGATTTGTAGATCTACTACATTTCCCATTCCATACATTCTGGTGAAATTGATGTGAATATAACCCTTGTAGGTTTTCTTTTATGATTTAATTTCTATCATTTTATTATTTTTCTATATTTGTGATATTATGTCGACCAAGTTGGTATAGTTATAACTTTTGTGCATAAGTCTAACACATAGTCATATCAAAGTGAATTTATTATTTCTATGCCGGTCTTCATCAATTACAAGTTAATGGATTGGAAAAATCAACACAATACTCTTTTTCAGTACTAGATCAACAAATTAAGTTGAATATGTTGACTTAGGCTTTCAGTCGACATCTAGATTAATAAACTAAGCTGGGTAGGTTGATAGAGTCTTTTATTTAGCATCCAAATCAATAAACTAAGTCGAGTATCTTGACTTAGTCTTTTAGTAAACATCTAGATCAATAAAATAAGTTAGATAGGTTGACTTAGTCAACCTATCTTGATTCAACACAATTTTTTTTAGAACTAGGTCAAACTAATCAACTTAGTTGGCATAATTTGAAAGCAACATTTAAGGCACTTTAGCAAAAAATTGCAATCTTAATCATCCTCCATCCCACTAAGGTTCCTCTATTTGTCTCTCTCTATCAATTCATTAATTCATTACAATTCTATTTTATGTAAGTTTGTGGTCTTTAAAACTTCAATCTTACAACAAACTAAGTCGACATGGTCGACTTAGCTCCATATCATAGCTTCTATCTAAAATACTAGGTCAACTTGGTCAAATTTGTCCTTAAAGACTCTTGCTTTTTCAAAATAGTAGTTACCTAGTCAACTCTTTTCTATACTATTTTCATATAGTGTCATCGGAACTAAATCTATCCATTATTAATTTGGGAATTAATAACTATTTGCTAGTAATTAATTCACACTTTCATTTTTAGTTGTTTGAATTCCTAAAGTAGCTCACATAGTATAATTATGTGGTTTTACAAATTACCATTCAGTTACTCTATTTTCATCTTTTTTCACACATTACCAAATTACACAATACTCAAAATGCCTTAGAAATTTGTCCTCCCAAGGCCTACCCACTTGGATTTCATCATAAAGGGGGAAGCCAAATTGGTTTTCTAATCAAGTATAAACATGTCATTAATGGTATATATTGGAAAATCACCTGACACCCTTATCATTTTGGGATTGTGAAGTGAGGGGTAGGCCCTAATACCAAGCCAATACCATTACCAATAAAGATCCCTTTCAGCCTAAACATCTTTAAACCATCCATAGATGGCTATCTAGTTCCCTATTTTCAGCCAACTTTTCTATCACACTTAAAATAACACTTTATAATAATATAACAACACTCAGGATGACCATGTAGTTGGCATTTAATTTTTAGTTAATTTCTTTATCTCTAATAATTATTTGTTGTATTGCAAAAACTTCCATTGACCAATGTTGGTGCAAGGTTTTATGTTGTGTGCCCCTATTAGATCATTCTTATTAATCCAATTGTTTATGTGTTTGCTTCCATTTATTGCTTTAATTACATTACAAATTTTCCCTTCTTTTAGTATGCTATCATTATATTCAACATAGTCTCTTACAAACTATGTTTTTCCCTATCTATAGTATTGAGTCAACCTAGTTGACTCTGCACTCTCATTTTTTAGTCGGGTTATAGTAATAACTCAACTTGGTCAACCTTCTATCCTTATCAGGCTATGTTTCCCCTATTTGTAGTACTAAGTCAACTTGATTGAACTTGTACCCTTTTTTTATAGTTAGGTTACAATACTAAGTTGACTTGGTCAACCTTGTATCCTTATCAAACTATGTTTCTCCCAATCTATATTACTAAGTCAACCTGGTCAACCCTATACTTTTTTCAACCAATCAGGTTACAAAATTAAGTTGACATGGTTGACCCTGTATCCTTATTTTCTTAGTTTCCTACCCTATTTATAGTACTAAGTCAACATGGTTGATTATATATCTTTCCTATCTCTTTGATTTTACATCAAATTCATCTTCTTTAATATTTCTCCCTCATCATGAACTTCATGTTTGAAGATAACACTAAGTTGAATTTTATATATATGATGCACTTTACCAACACTAATAGGTTATCGCATAAGTAGTTGGTGGCTTGTACCCTAGATGAAAGTAATGTGTAAGTATTCACTCACACTACAAACTATGGGACCCCTCATCATTCCTCTTTAGTTCTCAATCCTCTCTTCTCATTTGAAAATCAACCTAAATCAGGGTATAACCCAAAAATTCTATTCTTCATCAATGAGTTTCCTAAACATCAAGGAACATATACTTCTACTATTTACCATCTCATGATAAGTGGTCAAGTTGAAGAGCCCCATTCACCTTTTCCTACATTCTCACATGGATTTGGGGACACTGATTTATTTACTTCTCAACCTATTCCCTCTCTTCTGAGCCCTTTTCATAACATGGCATCTTACTCTTTGATTTCTTCCACCTCTATGCCTAGTATCTCTTCTAACATGGTAGGTTCTACATTTAGTGGTCCTCTTCAAAGACCTATAATTCTCAATTCTTTCACTAGTGTATCTATTTCTATCCATGGTAATCATGCCTCTAGTGTTGATTCTTCTCATCCCTCTCTTAGTACATATTTTACCACATAATAAAATCATGATACTAGTGCCTCACTTACCAAAAATCCTTCTAAAACTACTACTAACACCAATAGTGGTACCCAAGCCACTACTACTAATTCAAATTCTTCAAACAATGCCCATAATACCACTTAAACCCATTAAATTATATTAAAATTATTAATCAAATAAATTCTTTCCAAGCCAAAAATGCCAATCAAATGATGCAAATGTAAAATCATCTTATCCATATTCAAACTCACCCTCAATAGGTTCCATAGAGAATGCATAACCAAAATCCCCCCAACCTCATATTTAGGATTCCCATGATAATAACATCCCTCAACCTCCTCTTGTTAATAAAATAATCAAGAACCTTCAAAATGATCCTCTTACACCTCAAATTACTAATATTGATATAGGAGGCATCAACCCTACCATTACATAAAACAGGTCAACTAATCTTAAACTCCACTTTAAAACATTTGGAAATCTATACAAATACTAGTTCAAGTTGAATACTTTTATTGCTACCAAGATATTATAAAAACTCTCATGGGTGATTCTTTAGATTAGTACAACCAAATGAAATCTCACTCCATCACTAGTTTGGAAGATTTAGTCAATTCTCTCATCTAAGAGTTTCAAACTAGTGATCTCCTTTAAAATACCTTGGCCCATTTTATCAATTGTAAGGAACTTGAGACTAAAATGGCATGAGCTTTTATCAAATGGTGGAAGACCTTGTCTAAAAATGTGAACATAATATGGCAATTGATAACCTCTTTCATCTATTTACCAATGCTCTTTTTCCCAAGTTACAATATCAGGTCTAGACTCTCTCACCATGAAATTTGAAAGAGGTAATTAACCAAGAAAAGCATCAAGATTTACTTGTGCATAAATTTTATCCATCCCAACTTTCTATCGATACTCACATGTTAATAAAAAATAAGAATCATCATGCTAAATGATTCCTATGATACCATTGATACTATTCAAGATATTATTCCCAATCAGGCTCTGGAATAAGCATCCTCTCCCAACCACATCACTAATCCTCATTTATATTCAAAAAATAACATAAATGTTCATAAACCATTATCCTTAGTGGAATTCAAAAAAAATCTATCAGTGGCTCTTTCATTATAAATTGATCCCACTCATCTCATGAAATCTTGGTATGATCCCAATAAATTTTGTTGGTTTCATACTAGTTGGGGTCACTCTCATGAGAGTGGTAGGTGGATTCATAATTTGGCTATGTATTTCCTTCTAGGTCCAAATTTTGACCATGATTCTACCATTTATAAATGTCAACAAGCCTATGACATTTAATTCAAAGCCCATGAAATAAAAACTAAATCTTAAGCTTTAAACTAGGCTAATGCTCATTTAGCCATCTATAAAGATCCTCTTCTAAATCACCAAGACAACCCAAACAAGCCTACCCCTTCTACCAATAATGTTGATAGTCTTCTTGATCAAAATATATAGGAGAATGTGGTCAATATGACTAATATGTGAATGGTGGTTTCCTTCATTGATCCTTATCCCATCCACACTCCTTAATTATCTTGCACTTTGTATGTTATCAAAGACTCTTACCCAACTCACTTAACAGAGTTAGGGCAAGAAGACGTTATATATTTTGATGAACAAATTACAATGCCTCCCTTAGACTACACTTCTCATCCATTTCTATGTTGGCATGTTATTGTCATTGATGTCAAAAGGGTGCATCATGCAAATGCATAATGTTCATTGATGTCAAAGATATGTTGAGAATGGTAGCAACTTGTTAGAGTGTGTTCTCAATTGGAAGCATGATGTTGTCAAAGGTTTTGACTGATCAAGATTGATATTATCATGAATGTTGTGATCATGGAAGGTATAAATGATAGAAGGGTAAGCCTAGATGGCAATATGTGATGAGACAAGATGCATTGAGAAGAGTGTGGTCAAGAAAGAATTTGAAGGTAAGAGATAATTTTAAGGAAAATAATGTATTTTGTATTGGTTGATGTCAAGGTTTAGGTCAAATCAAAGTTGTCAGTGTTATCATTGAAGGTTCTTTTGAAGGTATGATGGAAATTAGGTCTATAAAGAGTATTGTTATGAATAAAGCTAGTTGGCAGTGTGTGTTGTGACAAGCTTATGAAAATTTAAGGTATGTACTATGAAATATAATACTATATTGGTTATTAATGTTGTTTTATTCTTTCCATTATTGATAAAAGGATAGGTAGCAGGTCTTTGAGGTCAAGTGCTTAAGTAACCTAAGCCTAGTCATGACATGAAGAGACCTTATGAGACTGTATGAGCATGGTGGATTGGTAAGATGAGTGAACATAGGCATGAGTGGTTTTATTAGGTTTCTTGATAATGCATGTGAGGCATTGGATCATTCATGGGAGTCTTAGGGTGAGCCTACAGGGGTAGTACCTTAAGATCAAGTCTGGACCTATGCCACTTCTAGACCCTACCTGGCCTAATGAGGTATCATAACCTATTGTCAAGGCATGTGAAGGAAATATGGAATTTTTTGAGCATGAGAGAGGCTTATTGAGTATGTGAGTGAGGTGGAGAGTGATTGGAAAGAGGCATGCAAGTTAATTTTAAGGCCTAATGTGTTTTCTAGGTCAAGTTCCAAAGATCAAAGAGAGAGAGAGAGTGTGTGTGTGGCATAATGAAGGGTCATGATCATATTTCAAGGTGTTTGAGCTCATGTAAGCATTTATAAAGTGATTCAAGTTTTTTTAGACATGTGTTTGAAGTTTGAGTTTATATTTTGAAGGAAAAGGCATGAAAAGTGGTTTTTTGGCCTCTTTAGTGAACATAATTAAGGGTTCTCAACTTGAGAAATATTTTCTTATGATCATTAGCTCATTAAAAATTTGCATTAAAAACTAATTAGCTTGTGGTATATGGGTAAGGTTCATAGTTCAGAATTATAGGTATTATTTTTTGGTTTGATGGTCTATGCTTTATGAATGATTGTTAATAATGGAAACATGTTTAAACCCTCTTACAACTTAATAAGGACCCGATGTTGAAGATGTTGATAAAAAATGCCCATAATGGATTGATATGCTAAAGTAAGATATTGTATCTTATATTTTAATCTCTCAGGTACCTCCAAGTGGTATTGGTTAGAAAGAGGAAAGAGAAAATGCTGAGTTATAGGTTTGTTTCTAAAGAAGTTATGTAAGTCAAAAGTTGCATTGAACATAGTAAGAAAATGGATGGAGGAAGAAGGTCGAGACTCATGTTTTATTTAAATGAAGGTTTATGGAAAATTTTATTACTCAAGTGTGTTAAATCGGTGATCTAAGTTAGCCAGTCACTAACAGACCTAATGATGCAAATAATGAAAAACTCAGGTAGTAGTGAGAAGATAAATTGGAATGTGTTTTCATGATAGAATGATAAAACAATGTTAATGGAGATGTTTTCTGAGACTGGTATGCATTATTAATTCTTTGTATAAATCTTGAAAGTAAGTTATAGTGGTGAAAATAATGAATCCAAAATGGCTTGTCTAACTTAGTAAGGTCTGTGTGTAGTGAGGTCAACAAATCGGTCTATAAGACTAATAGTTATCACTAGATGATATGATTCTTATATTTGAATATGGTTTGGATATGTCAAAGGATCATTTTAATGTATTTTAAGTATTTTAAAGTGTTTATATAGGTATTGGAAGTCTGAGTCACCATGATTGGTCTTTGAGGAAAATTGGCAGTTTTGAGTGAGTGACTTGCAGTGGTGTTATTGGAGGCTTATCTTCTAAGTGGAAGTATCTAATGCAGTTGATGATGACATCAAGGTCATGTAAAATCTATTTATATACTTATTTGATCATATTTGAGTGTATTAACTAACTTTACACTTTAGTATTGAAAGGCTTATTTTTTAGTGTACAATGGCCTAATAGGAATGAGTACTAATTAGGGTAAATTTTAGTGGATATTATTAATTAATTCAAGAATATTTCAATTTTAAAAATTAACATTGGCTATTTTATGGACTGGTTAATAACATGGATTCACTTAAATTATTTGGGTCTAGGTTAGTTTTCTAGGTCGATTCACCTAATAATTTAAATACATTTCATACATATAAATTTATTTTGCATCTCTATTGAAAGTCAATATGAGCTTATTATCCGTTATATATAAACAAACATCCACCCATATACACATAATAGAAAATTTTAGTGGTAGGAAAGTGATGAAGGAAGTGTCTATAGGTTTTCTATATAATCACATAGACATCTAGATTCTACATCTTATTATGATTCCCCTATCCATTACCCTTCTCACCTAAACCCCATCTATTAAATTTCTCTAGAGTTTTGAAACACATACTTAGAGATTCACCAAAAAAAAACCCAAGTCAATTTTTATATGGGCCACTAAAATTGACCCTGGTACTAATGAGGGGTTTCAAGTAGTGATTTTTAAAAAAAATTTCTTATTAATCCTATAAGACATTAGTGGGGGTCTATTTGACTATTATATGATATGTTTATTTTTTGTGTGGAGTTTTAAAGTATTTTAAGGAATTCAAAGTGTAACATGTGTCTAAGAAGGCCTAATAGGTCTCCATGAGACAAAAAGTGAATTATAACTTAATCGAATCATTTCAAACCAAAAAGGGATTATAATCTTGGTTGATTCATTTCCAAAAGATGTCATAAGACATATTATATGGACTAATTAAGAGGTTAAGTGTGTATGGCTGACTAAGTGGTATATGAACAAGGAATGATATATATACAAGGTAGTTTTAAGCCTATTTTAGTAAGAAGAGAGTATGTGAATGAAATAGCACTTTATTGAGCACAAGGAGGTATTATAGACCATCAAAGGAGTGTATAATATTTGTAATGAATATTAGATAGTATGTCTACATATGAAGATTAATGTCATATGACCTAATCAATCTTGAAAAGACCTAATTGAGTGAAAAGGCCTATAAGGTAGTTTGAGAGGGATAAGAGTGTGAATATATGAAGAGGTGGTCATCATCTATGTTATAAATGTGATCAAAGCAATTAGGAGGCTGAGTTTGTGTTAATTCATCTAGGTGGTTGGTGCTTCCTTGCAAGTAGGTGTTTGTTAAAGCCTAGTCAAGTGGGTGTTTGGCTAGTTGGGGTTGGTGCTCCATGTGGAGTTGGTGCTTCACTAAACTTGGTTTTTATTATTATAATAATATAGTCCATTTGAATAATCGGGTTTTCTTCCCTTTGAGGATCTCCCAAATATGTTATGTGTTCTTTTCTTTCATGTTCATATGTATGGTTACTTGTGCTTTGATTGATTTGTATATGAATGGCTTAGGAATGTTAAGTGGAATTTAATGAATTTTTTAAAGACTAATTCACCCCCCTCTCAATCATTGTGCTTCTAACATTCTACCACTCCTCCAACCTCTTTACCCATCACTAATGATACTCAAACTTATATCAACATGTCTTCCAATCTATCTCAAAATAAACCTGTATCTACTAACCCATCTTCTTAAGTCAATCAAAAAAGGTGTCCTCCAATTAAATATTCTACATATTATTAGTATAAATTCACATACACTTCAAATCCTCCTTTTTAGGACCTCATTAAAAACTATAAACCTCTTTCTATTAGTCCTCTTATGGGTTATGATGTGTGGGATCCTATTATAGAGCTTAATAATCTCCCATCTCAAATCTCATTTCTCAAACTTATGCAGACCTCTCTGTATCACCATAATTGTCTTAAACAATCTTTTTCAGAATGAACATCCCTCATCCTACCCGAGTAGGATGCAAAGCCAAATTATTTAGATTAGAATGTATTATTTGATAATAGTGGGAAGAGATGTCCATACATGTCGATGAAATAATGGACACTTCTCTTTACCTCATATTTCCCATTACTTCTATGATCCCTAATGAGATTATACTTTATGTAGATGATCGTCCTCTTTTTATCAATGTCCAAATTAAAGATATCCAAGTCAAACATGCCTTGACTGATGAGAGTTCAGGAACTTGTATTGACTTTCTCAGTTTTATCAAAACCCTTAGATATTCCTAATGTAATCTTAAATCCACATGCAACATGTGTCAAGGCTATGATTGAAGGCAAATGCATTCCTTAGGTTGTGTGTGGATCCATATCATGGTCCCACTTATCACCATTTATGTGAAGGTGATGATATTCAACTTTAATCTATCCTATAAGATTTTTCTTGGTAGACCATGGGCTCATGGCATGAGAGTTATTGCCTCTTTCACTTGCCAATGTGTCAAATTTACTCATAATGGATCAATATATAGGATTCAAGGTGACAATAACATTTGGAATTTTGAACAATTTCAAGATCATGGTGTATTCAAGATTCCCACCCTTGAACCATTTCCAAGCATTCCATTACATGAATCTCAATAGTTTAACCTTCCTATCAATTTCACTTGAGGTTATAATGGTCACCTTGAAATCATCAAGAATATACCCCCTAACCTCCTAAATTTTGATGATGATGAGCCTAACAAGATCAATCTCAATATTAAAACCTCAGATCTCTTACCTCATCTAATTTCTCATCTTCTCCCATGTTTTCAATCTCATTCTCATCAACCACATAGTGATGATCTACCTATTGTCTTAACTAAGACTTGGCATTCCATTCATCACACCACATCAGATGACAAGGTCATCCTTACCTATGCCATCGATCTTCATGCACCTGATTATGATGATGGATATACCATAGATGATCTATAATTAGGATGTCTTGTTTAAGACTATGATGATAAAATTATTCATCATCATTCCTCTTTACTTCAGTCTTTTAGTATTTCTTCTAGGATTCCATCCTATAACATTTATAATTTTAGAATTATCCCTCTTGATCAAAGGGTAGATATGGTGCACAAACCTTCAATTTTTAAAGATAATTATAGGAGTATGATTATGGATCATGTTATGATTAGTCCCTATCACTCTGATCGATACCAAGAACACATTAGCTAAGTTATCCCTGAGATTCTTACAACTTTTTTAGCCTTCTTTGTATCCCTCCCCTCCCTAAATAGATCTCAAATAAAATCTTATTCCCACTCCCTCTCTAGACGAGTCTCTTTTAGTTTCAGATCCTATTTATGCTTTAGTCAAGCCTTGCCAAGTATCTCCATAAGCCCTACCATCTATTAGTGATGGTTTGCTCCCATTAATGTAGCTTGCTCCTTTTCCTACTAAATAGGTTGATCAACCATATTAAGATATTCATAACATTCTTAGTCCTTAGAAAAGAGATTATTCATTACACTAGCCTTTATTGGCTTCCATTTCCACTCCTTCAATTAGTATACCTACAAAGATTACTAACAAGAGTATTTATTTCTTCCATGGCAAAGATAATCATTCATCTATGCATTGTTGTAAGTTACAAAAATATATCAACACCTTATGTTTAACCACTCATTATCCCATAAACAAGTCTATACCTCCCCTAGAAGTACTACCTGAGTACCTTCCCATATATGGAGAGGTATATTGTCTCTAATACCAATGTAGTATACATCACATTGATCATTGATGTATCCTTCAAAAACTTCTCAAGGATTATCTCATGACCATTCTTTCACCTACTACCCTTCCTACCACAAGTATCGCTCATAATAAGGATCCCCACTCTTCCCTCATGACTCCACCACCTATCAACCCCTTTCCACCTATGATTCCTTCACCCATGGATCCCTGTCCATTGGTGACTCCTTCACTTATGACCCATTATTTACCAATGACCCCTTCATCACCCATCATGTCCACTCCCATTCCTTCTCCTGAGTATCCCCTACACAATAGCCTACATTAGCATGATCCTTTAGGCATTCCTACATTTTTCATTGAGGATATTCACCATGAAGTATATTCTCAACTTTCCTTAAATATTGATGATACTTTAGCTATAGTTTGAGTTTAGCTTCATAGAGACTTATTATATGTTATGGATAATGTGTGTCGACAAATAATTCAATATTTATGAACATAAGTAAGGTGTTATTTCATTTCTTTCTTCATTTGCATTGGATGTGTTCTTCAACTTTACATTTATCTATTTTATATAATTTTACATGGTGTCAAATTCTTATCTATCTTCCATGATGACCTTTTTTTCACACAATATGCTTCTTATGATGCCATTATTTTCCTTATATTCTATTATGGATTATTTTTCAAAATTAAATACTTGTTCTTCTTAAGTTCCTTTTAATGGTTATCTTGTTCTCTTTCATGGTTTTTTTTCTATCTTATCTCAATACACATGAATAATTATTATTTTGAATTGATTATATAAACTTTGTTCCCTTTACTCATTCCTAATTTACCATGTGATCAGTTAGCAAAAAATTCATCTCATTATAATCTCCTTTTACTGGTCCACCTCAGATATACCCTTATTCCCCTCTATTACATTTCATAAACTAAGCATACACATGGTTGAGACTTGAGATAACATGCTAGTTCATAGTTAAGCCTAAGTGTTTTAGTCATTCATATCTTTGGATACTTAACTTCCTTTAGCCTAAGCCTAAATATTATTCATGTGTGTCACTTTATCTCTCATGATTGGTCATTCCAAGTCCATATGGAGGAGGAATATTAAAATCCATAAACATTCTAAAGCTAAATTATTTAATAAAATGTAAAGATCGAAAAGGCAACATTCAAAATATTCAAAATTCAAATCATACTAAAAGACATGATTCTAAGCACATTTCTATTTTATAGTTTTCAGAATGATGGAGTTTTATTCCTAATTAAATAAATATTTCTAAGAAAAGTAAATTAGTAAATAATATGCAAGAATTAAGATACTAATTTGTGTAAATAGATTTATATTTTTGCCTTTTCTAAATTTAGTAATAAATAAGAGAAATCTAACTTATCTTATTCTAAATGATCCAGACTAAGACAAGGTCTAATACTGGAGAAGTAGGATTGGTAAACTATCAAAAATTAGATCCTGAGGTTCATTTATGGATTGGATAGGAGCATCAAAAGAGGGAGACATTGAAATTTGACATTTTAGTCCTTTTATAGAACTATTATCCAAGTGGTTTGATCTTTTTGGGTTTTGTTTGAGAGGCATGTGTTACCCTATCAATGAAATATCAAATCTTGGAAGACTATAGAGCTCACAATGCATCTATTTTTAATCTTCAAAGTCTTAGGGGCTCTTTGTGCTTGATCTTAAATGGAAACATGGAAAAGATAGAGAATGGGTTAGTGTGTAAAGGATACATTGGATGCTCTTCACACCCCATGTGCCAGCATGCTGCCTACATACCAATACTCTGAGGAGGGATCAAGCTAATGTAGTTCTTGCATTGAAGTGTTTGGTCAAATTTTATATGATAAATTCAACTAGATGTAAAATTTTATGTACTTTATATGGATAAGGACTAATCAAAAGGTTTGGATAAGCTTTAAATTATTTTGGAAGGCTGTATGCAAAGAATAGGGAAGAGTGTTTGAGTGTACTTGCTTTTATTCTTGATTTTCTCTTGTAAATGAGTGCCAACCCTTCTAAATAGACTTTGAATGGCATTTTATAGGGAAATTAATGATCATGGGTTAAATGAATTCATGTTAGATTGACAATAAATAGGATAAGGATACAAAATAATCTGACTGTTAGGACCAATTTTACACTTGGACAACAGTGCCAAAATTAGGACACCCTGAGTTTTAGTGCTCTTGTCTAGGTTGGGTACTACTATATAGAGTGAATGAGACCTAGGGGGATGGATTTAGGCTTGAAAGAGCTTCTTGGGTCTATAAGGGTTAAGTTTAGAAGGTTGTGGATGACTAATAATTAGTGAAACAATAGCCTAGAAGGGTTATGTAAGCAAGTAAGAAGACCTATGGATTGGGTTTCATTAGCCATGCTTAAGTCATCCGATTTTTCATTTTATATGACTAATTTTACCCACCCCTCCCCCTTTAATTCTATGGATGAAGTAAAAAATAATAATAGGATAAAGGAAAGTAAAAAGCATACTTGAACTTACCTATACAAGAAAAGCTCATGAAGTTGTGTGATGTTAGATGTGTATAGAGAGAACACACTGTGAAGTGTAAATCTGTAATGAAAACATGAAATTAGATTAGTTATTACTAGATATTCTATATCTAAAATGAGAATATAAAAAATATAAGTAAGAGGAAGAGAAAGGAATGCATACACCTCATTGGGTATGTGAACCAATACAAAACCTATTGTGATGTTGGATTATGCTTGATGATACTGGGTATGTGTTGAATCAAGAGTAATATCATGAATGGAGTTGATTTCTCAGTTACCTAAAAGTGTTTAAAGAATATAAAGGATATCCCTGTGGCTCCATCATCACCAACTGAGTGAAGCTAATGAATCATGTGTGTGTTAATTGATGTCTAGATTATGTGTCTAATCCCTTTGAATAAATGGCTCAAGAATGCAAAGGATGGCCCTTTGGCTCCATCATTGCCCCATGAAGTGAAGATATGAAGTGATACCAATATATAATATATGTCATATGAGATGGATCATGGGGCCCATGGATGTTATATAAATCTTACAATGTGGCATGGATAGCCTGAATTTATGCTAAAAACTAGGCCACTCTTAACCATTTCAAAAGATGGAGGTTAGGCTTATATGAAAGCCACTCCAAAACTGATATACTAGGCTTATGTGAAAGCCAAATAATGAAATTAGGTACTCAAAAAGTTAAACTTTTATGAAGGTTGAAATTGAAATTGATGCCAACCACCTATAGATGGAGTAAGGCATGAAATTGTTGAGAATGCCTGGATAATAGACTGAACTCAGAAAAAAAAAGAAGACCAATGTGCCAAACACATTACCCCAATCACTAGTGTCTAGAACATGGATTCTAATCTAAAAGTTATGTAAACTACCCAATCTAAAATTTAAAGTGGGAATCATTATATTGTGCATGATAAACCCTATATCTAGATTCTTTAAGAAAACTATGTTAAACTACTAATTCTGACTAATCTAGATGTGAGAAAATTGTATATAAACTAAACTTTTTGCCTATTTTTGAAAAACTTGAGTGATTTTCTACCTTGATATGAGCACAAAAATGAGGAAACCCCTATTTTTGGTGCTACTATCCATTTTTGGTATTGTTGTCCTATGCTAAAACTACTTATTGATCTAAAATGTCACTATTTTGTACTTTGTTTTGACTAGTTTAACTTATGGATTTTAAAATGGGTGATCTAAATGCTACTATTTTGAAGATTAAAAGATTTGATCTCTATGAAAAAACCTCTATTTATTTCCCCTACTTTTGAGGGTAGGAATGATGAACCTATAATGACTACCCTTAGAAGAAAGAGTCTTGTAAGTGTGTTAAGCTATATAGATATATGATATATCAGTGATATTTAACAAGATATTTTGTAGATATAGAAATTTTTATATTGATATATTGTTAGATCAATAAGGGTATGCCTAGATAGATATAACAATGTAAAATCTTGGGAAAAGTACTAAACTAGAACTACATATGTTAGATGTTAGTTGTTAGTTATTAGTTGTTGGTTGTTAGTTGTTAGTTGGAGGGATGGAGCATGATGTCCATCAAGGCATCCAAGAAAGCAAGAGAAAGGCATGATGTAGATCATGGCATTACACACACTGAGAAGGAAACAAGCAATAAATAAATCAATCAAGAAGCATACTTGGATAGCCAAGGGGCCATGCAAACAAGGGAATGGGCACATGTCACTCAAATCAGAAAGCAAGCATAGAAGACATGTTCAAATTCCACATACACATACAAGTGATACAAGAGAAGATAAAATAGGGTCTATATGCACATAGAAGAGTATAATCAAAGGACATTGGCAAATGTCCTAAGGAACACACATGAATAGAAGTAAATGACATTGGCAAATGTCTTAAAGCACAAATAGGAAATAAATAGGAACTAGAAATGCAATCACACAAGCTACACTAAGCAAGAAGAGAAAGCATGTAATAAATAGAAAGGTATAATCACATCTAACTAATCAAAGCAAATGTGAAAGTATGTAAAAACATGTGTAGTACAAGACTAGGTATATGCTAAGAAATACACAAGTAACATGTGTAGTACAAGACTAGGTATATGCTAAGAAATACACAAGTGCTAGATACTAGTGAAATATCAATATAGTAATCTATGTAATCTAGAAAGGAATGTACATCAGCATGACAACACAAAGTGTGTAGTGTAGGAATGATATAACCTAGATGGTATAGTCAAGTAGAATACAGCCCTAGTGGGTATGTATATTGATGTATGTCTTGAATGTAGAAGTATGAATGCCCCATCAATGGGTAGAGTGAAGAAATAAAGTAGCTAGATGTCACTGCACACACTTAAAATAGATCAAGTGAAGCATGATAATGTAGAAAAATTTACATACAATAACATGAAATAACAAATGTAAGTCCTAGCACGATAGTAGTAATGCAAAGCATGGATGATTCATACAATCAATTTTTTTTTGTATGTTTGGCATATTTGAATGTTTTTATATTTTTAAATAAGCTATGTATAGGTATAACTAGGAAGAAATGATATTAACCAATGAGTCTCAAATGAGACTCCCTGTAGTGGTATCCTATAGTGAATAACTAAATCGTGCATGATTGGGAGGCACGATGGAATGTCTGATATTATGAAAGCTAAAATATATATATATATTGCAACTAAACTAAAATATATAAAGTGGAAACCTAATGTGGGGTCCCACTATAACTCTAAGAAGTGGATGCAACTATAGGGCTCTTAGGAACCCATTTAGAAGTAAAATAATCTCTCTGAATAGGTGTTGTCTATGTAGCTATATGAGACCTTAATGTTACTACTCTGGGCGTCAATACTGTAACTAGAAGCTATCTAGAATACTAAAACTATGGAGGTGTGTGAAACCTCTATACTAGTGATGGATACCACAATTTTGGATGGATCTAAAGTGGAAGTGGAACTAAAACTAGAGGAGAAACTAAAATAGGTGGAAGAACTAGAACTAGTTTTTATAAGCTGGTAGATGGATCTAAAGAGGGGAGTGGTGACTCATGAATAACTCCACCAATTCTAATAACTTGATTAGCATGAATGAATTTCATGCATACGTGAACTATAGAGGGTACTTCCTTGAGTTTTTGAATCCATGGTTGACCAAGTAATATGTCAAAAACTCCTGCATTGGGAACTATAGTGAATGGTGTTGCCAAATATGTGAGACCAACCTATAATGGAATTACTATCTTGCCCAATTAACTCTATATATACCCACTAAAACTAATGATACCTATGTTTGTCAGAGTGATATCCTACTTTGAATAACCTAAATGTTATAATAGTGTCAAGGTGCACATGTTAAGAATGAAACCATTGTCAATATACACACTGTGAATAAGATGATTATGAATATGTGCTCTGATAAAAAGTGCATTAAAACCTATATTATCCTCCATAATATTCTAATCTAAAAAAGATATTGAAGGTCTAGCTAGAATTCTAGACTCATACACACTTATAATACCTCTCAAAGGATGTGCCTTAACTAAAGGTTCTTAGTATGTATAGTGAACACCTGAGGTGTCCCCTTTTTCCTATTTATAATGCTATGGAAATGGATCTGACAGGATTTTGAAAGATTTATCTTGTGTTGGATTTTCCTTTTTTAGGCTCAACTGAAGTGCCCAGATCAAGTAGATTGTCATCTATCAAGTCATATATATTATGTCTCAAACTGATGCATTTGTTTGTTGTGTAGCCTAGCGTCCTATGAAAATCACAAAATGCATGTTGATCATATCCATATGGAAGAGGATTCACTAGGTTAGCTTCCTAGATAGGAGGAATATTGATGATGTTACATTCCAATAACTTCTATAAAACCCTAGGTAGAGAAACTGGTATATTGGTAAATGCACGATGAGGAGGTGCTAATAAAACCACATGTTGAAGGGGCTCTAAAGCCATATTGACTATTGGTTGATTTTGATTCTTATTGTCATTAATTTTGACATTGTATGGGACTTTGCTATAACTATTGTTTGTTGTATTTGACATACTTTATTACTTAAGTTTGCCATTTGAAATTAGCTTGACTTCTCTTTCCTTAAGTGTATGACACAATTCAGTGAAGGAAGAGAATCATTTAAGAATGATTGATTCATGAAGTACTAGTATAAGACTCTATTTTAAGAGGTATTGTAACTCTTGATTTGCCATGGGACTAGTCATCTTAGCCAAGATGGTCTTATACCGAAGAACATAGTCTGTGAGATACTCATTTGGTCTTTGTTTTTATTGATCAATTTGAGTATACGAAACCTTATCATCAATTTTAATGTTGGAGTGTGCTAATAACATGTCAACTAAAGGTTTAAATGTATGAATTGATTAATTTGGTAGACTATAGAACCATTATAATGCATAATCCTTTAGACTCCTTAGAAATAACTTGTTAAGTAGTTAATCATTAGGTACATAGTCCAAGCATGCTATGTGGAATGTTCTCAAATGTGTCTCTAGATCACCCTTTCCATCATAAGGAGTAATCTTGGGCTGAACAAAACCTTATGGTAAGGGTGTAGAATCAATATGATGTGCCAATGGTGTATACAAATAACAAAAGAAAACAAAGCTTGTGTAGGTCTAGTGGTACCTTGCTCAAGATATTGCACCTTAAATTGAAGAGATTTTATCTCTTGCACAAGGGATACCACATTAGGAGATAGGTATGTACTATTTGTAGATGGTGGCATAGAAGAAGGTTGGGCTACTATAGGGGGTTATTGAGACATAGTTACCCTCGTAGTGTCATTTGCAACTAGTTGTTCTATTGTTTGAGAAGATTTCCAATTGGTCACTTTTTTTTTATTATTGTAGAGTTTTAAGCATGTTATATTGCATATCTAGATGTTTATTTAAGAGTTCTTGAAGTTCTCTTTTATCAGTTTCATCAAAATCGGTATATCAAGCCATTAGTAAAATAGGGAAATAATTTGAAATGTGTTTGAATGTTTTATAATAATATTTAAGAGGCAAAGTGATAGAAAGGGAAAGTAATAAATTTAAGAAATATAAAGTCCAAAAAATAGTGAATTGGAATTTGTGCAAAAAGTATACTAAGCTGCGAAACATGTAAGGTGATACCTCAAAAAACAAAGGAGGAACTAGTATATGCAACTAGAGATTTTGAATGAATTTTTAAAATTAGTTTCATAATTTTAAATTTTTGATATATATTTATATAAAATTTGAATAATTTTGATTAATTTTTTTTGTAAAAACTATAAAATATTTCTAAAATTAGCAATATATTTTTCCTAGTGTTTGGAATGTGTTTATATGCAAGGAGGACCTAGTATGTGCAAACCAGGGTTTTAAATAAATATGTAATATTTTGTAAATTAAATTATAGATTTATAATTATTAAATGTATTAAAAATTATAAAGTTACATCAAAAAATCAAAAATAATTATACCTAGGGTTTCTAGGGTTTTTTTGTAGAATTTGAAGTAAGTCAGGTTCACCAAATATTTTATTATTTTCAGAATAATGGAGTTTTATTCCTAATTAAATAAATAGTTCTGAGTAAAGTGAATCAATAAATAATATTTAATAATTAAGCTACTAATTTGTGAAAATAGATTTGCATTTTAAACTTTTCTAAATATATTAATAAATAGAAGAAATATAACTTAGCTTATTTTGAATGATACAGACTGAGACAAGGTTTGATATTGGAGGAGCAAGACTAGGAAACTATCAAAAAATAGATCATAAGGTTCATTTCTATATTAGATAGTATCATTGAAAGTGGAACACCCTGCTATTTTGAACTATAGTCCTTTTTTGATGCTATTGTCTAGGTGTTCTGAGCTTTCTAGATTTTGTTTAGTAGGTTTGTGTTACCTTATCAGTGAAATATCAAATCTTGGAAGCCTGTAGAACTTGTTATGCATCTATTTTTAACATTTAAATCCCTAGGAGCTATTTTTTCTTGATCTTGAATGAAAACTTAGAAAATATAGAGAAGGGGTTAGTGTGTAAAGGATACACTAGATGCACTTCACATCCCGTGTGTGGGCATGCTACCTACATACCAATTATTTGAGGAGGGATCAAGCTAATGTAGTTATTCCATTGAAGTACTTGGTGCAATTTTGTATGATCAATTCAACTAGATGCAAAACTACATGTACTTTATATGGCTAAAGACTGATGTAAAGGTTTGAATAAGCTCGAAATGATATTGGAAGGTTGTATGTAGAGAATAGGAAAGAGTGCTTGAGTGTACTTACTTGTATTCTTAATTCTCTCTTGTAAATGAGTGTCAAACCTTCTAAATGGAATTTGAATGGAATTTTATAGGGAAATTAATGATCATAGGTTAATGAATATGCATTAGACCTATAAGAAAAAATATAAGGACCTAAAAGAATCTAACTATTAAGACTAATTTTTCACTTGGACAATAGTGCCAAAATCAAGATACCTTGGGTTTCAACATTCCAATCAAAGTTAGGTGATATTATATATAGTGAATGAGACCTAAGGGGGTGGATTTGGGCCTAAAAGAGCTACTTGGTTCTATAAGGGTTGAGTATGAAAGGATGTGGATGACTAGGAATCAATGAAAGAATAGCCTAGAAGGGTTGTGTAAGCAAATATGAAGATATATGAATTGGGTATCATTAGCCATGCTTAAGTCATCTAATTTTGTATTTTATATGACTGTGATATCCTTCTTGTAACCAAAGATCAAACTCCATAGTTGGACTCATGATAAAGTTGAGGTCTATTGCGGTGTGATAGGCTAGTAGATTGGAAAAGGAGAATAATTTTTTGTGCTACCTACTTTGTCATGCAAGTACCCATTCTTCATAGCAGACCGATGGCTCTGTAAGGGGTCCTGAAGAATGGGGAACATGTTGTGGGAAGGTATGCCCATTTTAATTTTCTTATTAAAAAAACCAACATGATTTTATCTTATTACCACACTTGTTTTCTTACGTAGCTTTATGCCTATAGTGAACATGTATCCTTTGTTTATTAATGGTCACTAGTCCCTTAGTGTCTTTCTATGTCCTTAGTGTGCCTCATGTCTCCTAAGGTTTTCTCATAAAATTGCTATGTTATGCTTCTTACATTCTTTATTTCATTCACTACAACCCTAATATTTCCCCATGAAAAATATTATCTTGTTCACTGATCACTCCCCTAGGGGTTCTATTTATGAGTTGTATTGTAAGACCTTAGAAAGGACCAGGCCTTCCTCACAAATGACCAAATTTGCAAAATATCATTCCAAACATCCCCTTTTACCATATTTTTCACATTGTTTTCACCTCATTGGTGTTACCTTTGTGATTTGTAGTGTAAGACCATGGATAGGACCTAGCCTTCCTCACAAAATTTTCCAATACCCAAGTCACAATGAAATTCCATGTGTCAAATATAAGATAAGATGTGATTGATTATGTGTTACCCATCATTTACATGCTTCCCATCTTGAATTAGTATTTTTTATGTTTATTTCATTAATCTTTCACTTTTATCTTCTTATTTTATGATTGCATTTAAGAATCCAACCATTTTTATTAAGTTTCTCATACTTCCCAACTTGAATTAGTGTGATTAATTTAAGATCATTTTGCCAATTTTGTTTTTGTTTTATACTTCCCAATATGATTTAGTATGATGGATTGACTTAATTGTTTTTTTATGCCATTGGTATTTCACGTGATTTTCATTTTATTACATTATTTTCATACTTCCCAGCATGATTTAGTGTGATTTTACTTGTTTTAATTTGGTGCCAATCTTTTTCATGGTTTAAAAACATTTTGCCCTCTTGTTTATCATTTTTTGGTTTATTATACTTAGTCATATTTTGTTATTACACATTTACCATCATGATATAGTGTGTAGTGTATTTTGTTTATGATTAATTATACTTTTCCAAATCTTTTTCATTTATTTATTTTTAACCATGTATGTGTACTCCATAATGCTAGAAAAGAAAACACTCCACATATATTTCTTATAAAATATACATCAAAATAATATATACATTTGATAAAAAGAAATATATCCATGCATCAATATCCACAACCAAAATAGAACTCATGAGACCACCATCCAATTGTAGAAATAATATATCTCTCTATATAATGTGTTTTTATACAAAATATAAAAATATATCACTCCAGCTCTATGTTTAAGATCCATCATGCCTATCTCAGGGCCTAGCCATGTTTCCCATAAATACCTCAGACCATCCCCTATGCACAATACACTTTAATGTGGTAGTTCATGACCTTAACCTTGTTTTTTGTCCCTATAGGCTGGACACCTAGGCCTATACCTATTGTAGATAGATTATGGTATCCATGTGTTCAACTCTCTCATAAGTTAGTACTTTTTAAGCCTATGCCTCTCCTACTCCCACCCCTGATGGTGGCTATAATCCGTCATTACATGTCTATATCTCCCACCCTATTGGTGTCTACAATCCATCCCTATCTACTTGTCTTCCAAGTATGGTCCCTCTATTGGCCTATCCCTAGAGCACCTCATCCATGGGTTGCCTCCTAATCAAAGTAAATATTAGTCACCACCCATGCACACCTCAGGTCCCTCTATTGGAATATTAGATGAATCTTTGTCATATAATATTCATCTAATATGTATACACATCTATCAGCCAACTTTACCCTTGGCTAATTATTGGGTCATCTTGCATGACAAATTTCATCTATGATTGATCTCACTGATGGCATATCTATCACTAGTGTGCTTGAGGTGGCCACCACTCTTCTTACTATGGTGCTTGTTTTCATAGTTGTTTCACCCCTACATCCACATCCATGCCCTCTCCTCCTCTAGATACCAGATGTCATGCTTGAATATTCCATGGTATCACATGTCACAATTTTGTCTTTGGTATATTGATTAGCACTCCTCCTCTTCCTATCCCCATCATATCTCTTGCATGTCATGCCAAAATATAGGAACTAATATATGAGTTGATAGGTTTAGGAGTCCAAACTATCCTAAAAATCATGCCACTAGCTATGTCTTACCCATCAAGTAGAGTGGCTTGTGATCTGATCTCAATCTAGTCTTAGTACCATGGTCAACCAACTCAACCAATTAATAGTAATATGTGTATATGAATACCACATGATCTCTCTTCATGTGAATATCTACAGTGCTAACATATGGGGCACAACTTATGATACCTAGTCCTATCTCCATCTAGTAACCTAAGGTAACCTATCATAGACCACATGGGGTAACCTAGCTAGTTGATACATCATAAACCTCCCATATATCCATAAGCTTAGCAGTACTACTAGTCCTAAGGTCTTCTACTCTTTGGTCTCTCACTTAGTCTATCAGATCTCTATTATTCTTAGAATAGTAAATAATGACAAATGAGTTCTTTTTCACCCTATTTATATTCACTATTTAAAAAATTATTTACCTTTCAATTAATTATCCTCATATTTCTTATTTTGCTCATATCTTTGTCTCTAATGACTCTATTTTCAAACCTTAAAATGTTCTAAAATCTTAATTTCATAGAGAAACTTTTCAGCTATTATATGTACATGTAATTTTTTTGATTTTTTGCTCTTTTTCATTGATCTCTATAGATTCATCTAATATTCATCACATTGGACACCTTCACATTTATCACATATCCTTCTTTGTCTAGAGCACTAAGGTAAGTAAAGGTATGAATTTATAAATTTTATCCTTTCATTTCTCTTATTTTCTCATTACTAAACCTTATTCATCTTTAACATTATGTGTTGTTATGTTATTTTCCTGAAGCAAAATCTCATGTTACACCTACAATAAACATGATGAGATTCAAGTGGAGAATATGTATACACATAATATTTTCATAATTTATCAATTACTAATGTTTTCTATCTTGGAATAACCCATCGAGTCTCAATATCTCTAAGTGCCTGCCCTAAGGGGTGCATTAGGAAAGGGGCACTTGCTATCTGTTGTTCCCAAAATATATCAGTTATTTTTGGGGACAACATGTTGATCATTTTGGTCCTACAGGCCAAAAATGATCTCTTCCTTTCTCAAGAATGTTCTGAGTAGTCAAGTTTTTTAGTTAATCAAGCCTTTTCAGCTAAGGAAATCCTAGGTTCAACAAGTAGGCTTTCAAAAGGAAAAAGTTCAGAACACTTAAGGCATTTTCTAAAAGTTACAAGGATGGTTCAATGCAGAGGTTCAACCAAAAGGTTCATCAACAGGGTTCAAAGAGCTAGAATGAATCATTGAACCGTTAAACCATTAAACTTCATTTCAATGAGTTCAAAGGGTTCACAAAGTTCAAAGGGTTCACAAATTTTAAAGGGTTCAAAAGATCTCAATGATATGGAATGAATCACTGAACTGATGAACCATTGAACTGTTGAACTTTAAAGAGTTCAAAGTAGTTCAAATGATCAATTTAATGTTATTTTGAACATATAAGAAGACTAAGTGATTGTGGCTCTTTACAAGAAATATCAAACCGTTGAACCATTAAAATATTGAACCACTTTGAACTATTAAAGGTTCAAAGGTTCAAGGTTCAAAGTAGTTAAAGTGACTGATGACATCCCCATGGACGTCAAATTTAGGGTAATGAAATAACCATTGATTGTCAAAGATGTAAACCCAGGAACAAACTCAGTGATCTACTGAGGAAAGAGCCAAAAGAGCTAGTAGAAAGTTAGAAGATAGCCTCAATAGCTCAGATCACCAATAAGAGACAAAATATAGCAAGGAAAGATGGAATGTGATAGAAAATCTAGAAATATCTGTAGGAGAGTTATTCCAGTAGGTGGAGTAGTACGCCAGGTGGATATTAGAGAGAAAAAGCATTCAATGGTGCAACCTATTTTTCTTCATTGAGTAAAGGTGAATGGATAGCCGTGTAAGCATAATAAAGGAGACCAAGCAACCCATGATTTGGAGGAGACAGTTGAGATGAATTAAAAAACCAAAGTTAAGGCTGATAACCTATTCCAGCAAGGCCCCTTCATAGAATTCCCAATGCATTGAATGCATTTAATGCAATATGGGCCATTTCATGAAAAAAAGTGCCGAAGTATTTATTTTGAAGGCTATATATTGTAATCTCTCATTTTATGCAAGGGGGATCTCTCTGTTTTTAGAAGTGAAACTCTACCTAATTGAAAGGCATTCCTAAGACTTGGAGCTCAGACTGTTAATCATATTTTATCAAGTAAATGAGAAAGCAAGTGACCTTTCAAACTTTATACTAAAATAGCTTGTGTTATCTAGGAAATCATTCTTATGTCTTTTTGCTAAATATAGTCTTGTCCATTTAATCAAATAACCATAACAAGTGGAAATAATCTAGAAGCTGTCTTGAAGTTGACTGTGGGAGACTTTGTGCTACCATAATTGTCTTTAGCCTGTGTGTTTTATGTTTTAGGATATTGGAGAGACTTTGAGCTCCCATTATCCTTTGTAATCTTTTATTCTGTTGTAGTTTTTGATGGAGACTTTGTACTACACTTCATTCTACTATGTTACTTTATCCCAAATCAGTAGGAGAAACAATGAAAGACTTTGTGCTTTCATGGGTTTCTTGTGGATTTAGTTACTACCTTGGAAGAATTCTTGCTGTTTGTTGAACATCATTTATAAAAGAATAGAAACACCTTCAATAATTACACAAGAATTATCCTTTATTTTGTGAACATCATCTCTAAAAAAAGAGAGATGTATGGTATGCTTTCACCCTTGAGTCTATTTTCAGTCTATATTAGTATATAGTAGTTTATAGGGAACCTCCCTTTGATGAGAGGAGAGATTTATCTTATTATGCTATGGTAAACATACACATTTTTTTGTATAAATCTCTTTTATTTTTTGGTTGATATACCCATTTTTTTGTTAGTTAGTTTATGACAAAATATTCACCCAACATTTTTTTGGCTACTTGACTGGGCACACAAATACACATTTTAAAGCCTTAAGCTTCAAATTGAAGCATTTCCAATTCTTTTCCATTCTACACTCTAACAAATCCATGGTATACGTGAAGCCAAAGAGCTCAAGGTATTGTTGATCCTATATTTGAGTTGGTGCAACAATATAATTTTGATATTTTTCCTCCATAATCTCGCCTTCAGCGGACTAGGAGTTTTCTTCCTACCAATGTCAGATCTCCAATACTAGATGAAGCTTCTAGTTTCAGTGTTAGCCAGGTTTTATCTATACACACTCCATAAAGGTTTATTATCCCTCCTTTTAATTTTTCATATCATGGCAGCCCAAGGTCCTTGGGGTAACACTTTTGGCCCTCTCAATCTAACCCCACCTTTACATGAACTACCTTGCAGTTCAAGAAAGAATTTTGCCAAATTATATGGTGATGGGAAAGTTCATGTAGATTAGCATATTTTGGATTTATGAATAGCATGTGATGTAAAATGTGTGAAATATGAAGATATAGTGGTAAGACTATTTTTAGAAACTTTGCAAGGCATTACTGTGAAGTTGTTCTATCACCTTCAAGCTCAGACTATAACTAATTGGGACACTCTCAAAGCCAAATTTGAGGCTAGATTTAAACCTATAGAAGATGCACATGCCTTTTTGGCTCAGCTTATGCAAATGAAGAAGGAACCCCATGAGCCTATGCGAGATTTCATTGCTAAATTCAATAAGCTAAGGAACAAAATTCCTATAATTTCTCAACCAACACCAGAGAACCTTAAGTGCCTTTTCATCAACTCTCAACTTCCTAAAGTAAGTTTTCTATTGAGGTGGCTTGGACCTATAGATCTTTCTATAGACCAAAATTTGGCTACTGAGGTTAAAGATGACCTTATCTTAGTAAGTAAGATTTGAAAAGATTCTAATAAAAATAAATTTTCCTCATCTACTGAAAGTTCTTCCACAAGCACCACAGATCCTATGGTGCAAAAGTCAGAAAATGAATTGCTAGCTCTATAAAGGCAAATGGCCCAAGGCATGTATGATTCTCCTTCTTATCCAAGGATGACATTTCCTAGCCATTCAAATCAAAGGAAATCCAATCATCTTCCCCCTACATAAGGGAAGCTTACCATTGAAGTGGCACCAACTAACTCGGCAGTTGGGTACCTAGAAGCTGAACATGACTTCTCTTTCTAACCTGAGTTGGACCAAGAAGATGATGCTAATATCTTTGTAGAAGGAGAGGAAGAATTAGCTGTCGACTCTAATATTGGTTTTTTACAATACCAGGATGAAGCTAGAAGCTAAGGAGAAATGTTTGATGGATCATACACTATTCTTACGAAGTCTCAGAACTAGTCAATGCAACAAGTTGATAAGGGAAAAGTAAGAAAAGAACCTCAGCCAGTAGTATCAATCGCTAAATGGGAGACTTCACCACCTTTTCAATCAAAGGACCCAGTGACCAATAAGAAAGCAAGTACTTCAAACCATCCTCTACCTTCTACTTCTATTTCTTAGACCAATGCCATACTAAATAAAGACCAAGATGATGGACCTCCTTCCTCTATTTCTAGTCTATTTCAGTTATTTGACATAATTGATCATGCTAAAAAGACCAAGATTCAAATGACTGAAGTTGAGTACTTGTGAGCCAATTCTAAGCAGTTTGATAGGTTGGCTGATTACTTAAAAAATAAAGCTATCCCTATGGCACAAGATTTTCTAAAGGTGACTCCTGATTCCTCAAAGAATAAATCCACCTAGAATAATCTTATTGCTACTATATTTTAGGTGGATAACCTTTCTATTTTTTTCTGTTAATAAATGGCCATAAGTTGTGCAACTATATAATAGACTCTAGAGCCTCTAAAAATGTTATGCCTACCAAAGTAGTAGATTCTCTTGGTCTTACCTTAACTAAGAATTTTGGGATATGTTTCTCCATGGAGAATAAGCAAGTCCCCCTCCTGGGTCAAATCAAAGATGCCCAATTTGTGTTGGTAGCTTTTCTAGACAAGAGGGTTAAAATGATAGTCTTGGTGGCTGACATTCCAACTTCCTATGGCATTCTGATCAGATGTAATTTTTGTAAGGATGTAGGTGGAGAGTTGAATATGGATCTATCTAAAGCAAGGATACCTGTTAAAGGTGTCATGCAAAAGTTGCTTCCTGAGAAAGAGTCAAAATATATTGTCACCCAAATGTCAGACCCTGATGCTCAAATTTTGTTTATATCATCGAGAATGGGTAACTATTTTTTGACCACTAAAGATGTTTTTAGCTCATTAGATGAAGTTATTTTAAGGGAAAATTTATAGAAATTAGATAGAAAATCAAATTCCAATGATGCTTGGATTTTAGAATTTGATGGTAGTTGCTCTTCTACCTATTCTAGAGCTAGAATTGTTTTGATATGCCCTCAAGGGGAAATTTTTCTTTATTCATATAATTTATAGTTTAACAATACCAATAACATTGCCAAGTACAAATCTTTGCTCCTTGGATTGAAATCCACTCATGCTAAAGGTATTAAGATTCTTCATGCCTAGGGAGATGCTAGACTAGTGGTTTGCTAGGTAAGGAATCTATACAAAACTAAAAATGAAAGACTGTGACAATATCACAATCTTGTATGGGATTGTATTGAGGATTTTGATGCTTTCAATATTTATAATGTGCTGAGAGAATTCAATGATCATGAAAATTCATTGGCTATCTCTGCAATGCTCATGGTTCCCCATAAGGATTTCAAATAGAAAAAATACACTATTGAGCTGCTCTTTCGACCAAGTGTACCTGATAATGCCAATCATTGGTAGGTGTTTAATGATGACAATCAAATCATTGATTTTTTGGAAAAGGTGGACAACTTTGAGAAGCTTTATTTTGAAGGTAGTGAATCTCCACCATGGGAATCAGTTCTCAAGATAGATTTAAGAACTAGTGAAGAGTTTCTTCAACTATAAGGGAATAAAATTCCAAAAGGTTTGGTTTCTCTCAAAAAATTATTTGATAAGCATGACAAGTATGTCAAGAAGTGAGAAATGGATTCAAGTTCCTTCAAGGAGTTTGATCAAGTAAATTTGAGAAAAGTAGATAATCTCAAAATGGTCAACATTGGGAATTGTTACACTCCTAATGAAAAACTCAAATTCATTACTCTACTTTGCCATTACATTAATGTTTTGGCGTACTCTTATGATGATCTAAAATCTCTCAGACCTAAAGAAATTTAACATGAAATTCCTCTCAAGTTTAGGTCATTACCTCACAAATAGAAACAAAGTCATTACAACCCCAAGATATCAAATACCATTCTTTTTGAGATCTAGAAAATGTTAAATGTGAGAATAATTTTTCCAATCCATCATTCCACCTAGATTGCAAACATAGTCCCTATGAGAAAAAAGAATGGATAAATTTGCCTCTATGTCAATTTTAGGAATCTAAATCAATCCTCTCTGAAGGACAACTATCCTTTGCCCATCATGGACCAAATACTACAAATAGTGACTAGCTCAGAGATGTTATCAATGTTAGATGGTTTTTCAAGGTACAATCAAGTGGAAGTTGGTGAAGCAGACCAACATAAGACCACTTTCACTACACCTTGGGGCACCTTTACATATCACAAAATGCCTTTTGGTATGATCAATGCTGGTGCCACCTTTCAGAGAGTAATGGATCTTGTATTTAGAGATGAAATGGGGAAGTTCATTATGGTATATCTTGATGACTTGACCATATTTTCCAAGCATCATTCTAATCATATGCACAATTTGCAACAAGTGCTAGAATGATGTCAATAAAATGGAATTTCCCTTAATCCCAAGAAATCAATTTTTGGGATAACAAAAGGGAAACTTCTCAGTCATGATGTATCTTATGAAGGCATAAAGATCAACTCAAAAAGAGTCAAATCTATCCAAGAGCTTACTCTTCCTACTAGTAAGACTACAATTTGTTCTTTCTTTGGAAAGGTGAATTTTTTTATGAAGGTTCATCCCTGAATTCATAGAGAAGACTCGCCACATTGTCAACATGATGAAGGGTAAAGCTATTTTCCATTGGACTGTAGAAGGCAAGTCAACATTTGAAGACATCAAGAAAGTGATCACCCATGCCCGAATCTTGATTTGTCCAGATTATACCAAAGAATTCATAATATACAGAGATGCATCTGAACACACACTTTCAGCCATTTTGGTCCAACAAAACAAAGAAGGTGTGGAATCTCCCATATCATTTATGAGTTGTCCCCTCAAAGCTCATGAATTTAAATATTAAAACATGGAGAAGCATGCTTATGTCATGGTTAAGGTGGTAAAGAATTTAAAATTTTATATCTTGAATTCACATACCATTATTTTGGTGCCTAATACAATAGTGAAGTCCATTCTAACTCAACAAGATTTTGGTACCATAAGGGGAAATTGGATTGCTAAAATCTAGGAGTTTGATCTTGTCATCAAACCTATGAAGCTTGTGTGAGGAAGAGGTCTTTTCCAATTAATTACGAATAACTTATCAGATGAAGTAAGGCATGAAGAAATAGAGGTTGAAGACATGCCTACAATTCTCTTTGTCACTACTATGAATGAGTGGTATTCAAATATCACCCATTTCCGTATCTATGGTGACTGTCTTGTCTACCTATCTCATAAAGAAAAGATAACTATTAAGTTGAAATCCGCTAACTATGTCCTATGGGAAAATGGTTTGTACAAGAGAAGCCTTGATGGGGTATTCCTTCGTTGTGTGGATAAAGTGCAACAGAGTAAACTTCTAGAGTCTTTCCACAATTTGGCTTGTGGAGGACATTTTTTAGCACCTATGACTGCTCAACAGATTTGATGAGCTAGGTACTATTGGCCTACTTTAATTCAAGATACATATGCTTGGGTACATAGATGTGAACTGTGTCAATAATTTTTTGGGAAACCCAAATTGGCTGTGTTGCCTCTCAAGCCGGTGGTGATTAAAGAGCCATTTCAACAATGGGGTATTGATTTCATTGGCATTGTGAACCCATCCTCAAGTGCTGGACATGACTATGTTCTCATAGCCATAGACTATTTTACCAAGTGGGTGGAAGCTATTCCAGTCAAGCATGGTACTTCAGAAGTGGTATGCAATTTTCTCAAGGAAAATATTATTTCCCAATTTCGAGTCCTAACCAAGATTGTAACAAACAATGTAGCTTGTTTCTCTTCTCATGAGGTTACCTAGTTCTACTACTATTATGGGATTATCCTCTCCCAGTCCTCTGACTATTATCCACAAGGAAATGGTCAAATAGAATCAAGTAACAAGAACTTGGTGACCATTATTAGGAAGTTGGTAGATGACAATTAGAGAACTTGGCATAAAGCATTGTTCGATGCTTTGTAGGTAGACAAGATTACACCAAAGAGGGCAATATGTATGTCACTATTTTAACTTCTATATGGTTTGAATGCAGAGATGTCAATCACCCTAGAACTACTAGCACTAAAGCTAGCAAAGGAAATTGAAGATCAAACTTTACAAAATTTTATTGACAAAAGGATCATGTGCCTAACCAAACTAGATGAGCAATGAACCATGGTAGTGGACCAGATTACTGCACATCAAAATTAGGTAAAGAAACTTTTTGACAAAAGAGCAAGGATTCATGATTTTCAGATTGGAGATCAAGTCTTGTTGTGGGACAAAAGGAGAGAACCAAAAGGGATGCATGGCAAATTTGATTTTATTATGGAGAGGTCCATTTACCATTCATCAGGTTTGTGGTGAAAATAGTTTCTTACTAAAATACCAAGATGACATGCCATTTTCACTACCTCATAGTCAGCATCATCTGAAGCACTTCAATCCTTGAAGTATTAAATAAGTCCATTTGTACATTTGTATAGTCTTTATTTGTTTCATGTTGTTCATTTGGTTTTTGGCATCTTTCTCTTTTTGATGGCATGACTTCATAGCCCAATGGCATAGATGAAGGCACTTAGAGTCTAGATTCTACTCCCTTTGATCATTTTTACCATCAATGGAAGTTCCTTAACTAGAGATAGCTGTTGTTCCAAAAATCCATCACTTATTTTTGGAAACAACATGTTGATCATTTTGGTCCTAAAGGCCAAAAATGATCTCTTCCTTTCTCAAAAATGTTCTGAACAGTCAGGTTTTTTAGTTAATCAAGCCTTTTTAGCTAAGCAAATCATAGTTTCAATACGCAGGCTTTCACAAAGAAAAAGTTTAGAACACTTAAGGCATTTCCTAAAAGTTACAAGGATGGTTCAACATTGAGGTTCAATCAAAAGGTTCATTGGCAGGGTTCAAAGAGCTAGAATGAATCATTAAACCATTGAACCACTGAACTCCACTTCAATGAGTTGAAAGAGTTCATAGAGTTTAAATGGTTCATGGAGTTCAAAGGGTTCACAGAGTTTAAAGGGTTCAAATGAGTTCAATGATATGGAACAAATTGCTGAACTGATGAACCATTGAACCATTAAACCATTAAACTTCAAAGAGTTAAAAATGGTTCAAATGATTGGTTCAATGATATGTTAAAATTATAAGAAGACTAAGTGAATGTGGCTCTTGGCAAGAAATATAAAATGACCGAACCGTTGAACCATTGAAACACTTTTAACTATCAAAGGTTTAAAGGTTCAAGGTTCAAAGTAGTTCAAGTGACCGATGATGTCCCTAGAGAAGTCAAATTTAGGATAATGAAATAACCATTGATTTTTAAAGATACAGACCTAGGAACAAACTCAATAATCTACTGAGGAAAGAGCTGAAAGAGCCAACAGAAAGTGAGAAGATAGTCTTGAGAGCTAAAATCACCAAGAAGAGACAAAATATAGCAAGGAAAGAGGGAATGTGATAGAAAATCTAGAAATATCTATAGGAGAGTTATTCCAGTAGGTGGAGCAATCCACCAAGTGGATATTAGAGAGTGCAAGAATTTAATGGCATGGCCTATTTTTCTTCATTGAGTAAAGGTAAATGGATAGCCGTGTAAGCATCATGAAGGATACCATGTAACCCATGCTTTGGAGGAGACAGTTGAGATGAATTAGAATGCTAAAGTTAAGGCTGATAACCTGTTCTAGCATGGCCCCTTCATAGAATTTCTAATGCATTCAATGTAGCATGGGCCATTTCATGAAAAAAAGCACCCAAGTATTTTTTTTGAAGGCTATATATTGTAATCTCTCATCTTATGCAAGGGGGATCTCTCTGTTATTAGAAGTGAAACTCTGCCCAAATTGAAAGGCATTCTTGAGACTTTGAGCTCAGACTATTAATCATATTTAATCAAGTGAATGAGAAAGCAAGTGACCTTTCAGACTTTGTGTTGAAATAGCTTATGTTATCTAGGAAATTCTTCTTATGTCTTTTTCCTAAATACAGTCTTGTCCATTTAATAAAATAAGTAGAACAAGTGGAAATAGTTTGGAAGATGTCCTGAAGTTGACTGTGGGAGAATTTGTGCTACCATAATTATCTTTAGTCTATGTGTTTTATGTTTCAGAATATTGGAGAGAATTTGAGCTCCGATTATCCTTCGCAATCTTTTATTCTATTTTATTTTTCATTGGAGACTTTGTGTTTTACTTCATTCTACTATGTTACTTTGTCCTAAATTAGTAGGAGAAATAATGAAAGACTTTGTGCTTTCATGGGTTTCTTATGGATCCAATTACTACCCTAAAAGAATTCCTGTTGTTTTCTGAACATCATTTTTGAAAGAAGAGAAATGCCTTTAGTAATTACACAAGAATTATCCTTTATTTTGTGAACATCAACTCTAAAAAAAGAGATATGGATGGTATGATTTCACCCCTGAGTCTATTTTCAGTTTATATTAGTATATAGTAGTTTGTAGGGAACCTCTCCTTGATGAGAGGAGAGATTTATCTCATTATGTTGTGGTGAACCTACACATTTTGCCATATAAATATCCCTGTGCTATGTTTGATATACCTATTTTTCCATCAGTTAGTTAATGACAAAATATTCAGCCAACACTATCTACACACTTGTCTCTTAAAAAACATTCCTCTATGCTTTGCCTCATATTTTTCACCTTCCTCTAGTCAATTACCATATTCATTATCCCTTTCCATAACCTAAACCACTTTTTGGTAGTTTACATAACTATGTTGGCTAGATCAACCTTGTATTATTATTTACAAAAGCTTACTAAAAACTTGGTCAACCATGGCCAACATAGTTCATAACCTAGTTAGTTTTTACCAAATTTCAATCCTAGGTCAACCAGGTCGACATTATCAACCTAAAATTTTAGAAGGGTTTAGGGTTATCTCCACTTATATAAACACATTCATTTCAACATTTCTAAGAAAAGAGAAGAATAAGTAAGATATATTGTGCATATACTTATCTACCATTCTACTTGAGAAAAAAGATTTTCATTCTTTCTTTGGAGATACAAATCTTATCTTGTGTAGAAGTGTTTTAGATATATTTGATAGGTTGTGTAACCTAGAGCTGATTTATCTTTGTCATCCTTACATACCACAACAATATCTTGCATAACACCTTGACCAAGGGAGAGATTGAGGCTTGGTAGGTTTATCTTCAAAGGTAAATATTCCTAACTTTGTTCTTCCTTTGTAAGAGTAGATAGATATACATTTTTAATTTATTCCATGTATTAGTGTATACATTGACGTGAGTATATGTATTTTATGCATGTTTAATTTTAGTGTTTATTACCCCACACTTTTTAAAGCAAGATTTGGTGAGCACTAGATTATTTTTTATTTTATTTATTATTAGTTTAGTGAATATGGAAACACAAGACCTAGTTAGGTTTATTATGTAGTTTTCATTGATTGGAGGCTTTGGAACCCTCCCTAGTGATATTATTATGGTAAGATATCCCTTGGCTAGTTTTAGCAGATCCATATTTGTTATGATCCTGACTATCTAATGTATCCCCAATCGAAAGTGTAAGTAAGATTTATCTTTTTTGAGATAGGATTGATTTGTAGATCTATTGAATTTTCTATTACATACAACATATATGACCAATATGAGATAGATACCCACCTAATGCATGGGAATCCTAAAAGGACCCTAAGTTTGATCCATTTTTGGTATAAAGTTAGTCCTATAGTTATCTTATAATTTTTAGAGGTTAGCAAAAGTTCATAGGAGTCTTAGTAGTCCATAGGTGCATAGAATTTGAATATGTAAATTTCTCACCAAAACCTTCTTTGAGAAAATTTGAATTTGTAAGCCTTGTATAAGGATTTTAATGCATTATTGAAGGTGAAAAAATGTGTTAACTTGTCTAAGGGTCTTGGGAAATGTAAAATGTTTCTAAGTGTTCATTATACCAATGCCATAATGCTAGATGTTTCATATTATGTAAACTCACAAATAGTGCAATGTAACCAACCTCCACATAGTTAAAGGCATCAAGATTAAATTATGCCTCTTTGGAGGGTAAAAGGGAGTTAGTTTTTGGATGTTAGATAATTATTCCATTCGAATATGAATGAATGATTAAGGTAATTAAACATGCTTGTACGAATGGGGAATTTGAATGTTTGAACCCCTATTTTTAATGAATGAAAATATAGTTCATGTTAAGGTCTGGTGTTGCTAACTATATGTGATATTGTTTATGAAAGAATGATAACTTGTTTTCAAGTGAGTCTGTAGACTAATACATGAATATTTGATGAGAAACCTCATAGAGATAAAGCAAAGATGATTTCAAATATGGTAAAAGGATTGTTAACCCTATTTTTTGGGTATAAACAAATGTGAAAGATAATTTAGTGCATGTGGTAAGTTGATGCTTGAAATATAATTATTGAAATCTTTTATTATCATTTGAAAACTATAATTGGTATTGCATGTGATAGAATGTATGTGTGTTTGAGGAAAGAACTTGAATAAATACAAGAGAAGGAAAATAACTCAGGTTAAAGATTATAACACAAACCCCTGTATACCAAATATGCACTAAAAAAAATGATAAGAGGTTAAGTATTGTATTGATAAATGAGAAGGATGCATTATTAGTGGTCAGGAAGTTTGAACTGGTGTATACTAGAGTCATGTCAAAATAGTTCCTTTGAAGGTAAAGTGAGTGATTGCATGTCGATGAACTAACTATACATGTTACTTTAAATTTTGTAAATTGATACACATGATAAGGAGTGTGATTAAAGTGAACAAAGTAAGTAAGAATTGATAAGTATCTATTCACAATCATCAAAAAGGTATTTGGATTAGTAATTCAATAGTTTCAGTAATATATGTAGAATGAAGTTCTAGTGATTGGTTTGTAAACCACAATATGAGTGAATGTAGTCAATAGGAATATGTGAAATAAAATACAAAAATATGTTGATAATACAATCTGAGTATGAGTTTTCATGATGTTGATGAAGTAAGACTACTGTATAAAGTTATGCGATTGTGTATTCTAGTAGCGTACATTATATTTTATGAACCTACACACAAAATTAACAAATGATGATAAATCTTGGCAAGTATTTGATATAATGTGTCTGAAGGTGCCTAAGATAATTACATTCATCTAAGTATCCATTTTTTATATCAAAAGGTATTCGAATAGTGATTATGTTATGTCAATTCTGCATTGAAATAAAATTTATAGAATTCAGTGCTAATGTATGAAGGAAATGAGTTATAATAGTTATGAAGGATTTATTTAATGATTAAATAGTTTTTAGGTTAATTATAGTGATATAGACTTTGATTTAATATCATAGAGGATTGATAAGTTTTTAAATGCACAGATCAAAAATCCAAAAAAATAGGGCTATAAGGACTGTTAGCAAGTTGACAAAATTATGTAAAGGTGTGTGTAGAGTATTTGGAAGTGTATTAAGAGTTGTGGAATATTAAGAGAGGTGTTGAAATGTGATTTATATGTCAATGAGACCCATATAAGCATGATTGAAACATTTGAAACCAATTCTTGCATGATGATTGTACAGAATAACCCTTAACAAGAAGTGTAAACCATTGTTGTTGAATAAGTGTATCTTCAAGAAAGGTGTAGAGTGAGTGTATTGGGTATACACTCTACATCATTTTGGTATCAAAGCCAAGCTAAATATTTTGTGTATTGTGAATGAGATTTATAATATGTGTTTTGAAGTGAAATATAGGATAAGTGATCAAAGATAGTGTTTCATGGAGAGAGCTATTAGATATGAGGATGATTTGGTTAGGATAATGACCCAACCAATTACTCCATTTGTTATGAGAATGGAGGCTATTAAGGATAATCTTAGAAGAATATAAGAAAGAGAAGAAAGATATGATGGACAACAAGGTCAAGTAGTACCTTTGCAAGTAAGGATGGAAGAGAGAAAAAATAAAGAGGTGGTTCAAGGGAGACCATAAGAGAATGCAAAAAAATGTTAATATGGCATGGGATAACACCATGCATGGTAAATTAGACCATTTTTAGGTAACAAAATGAGAAGAGTTGAACAAGGTTACAAAGTCACAACAAGTAGTCTTTAAAAGAAGGAAGACATGACACTTATGAAATTACTTAAGAGATGAGAAAACTAAAGAAAATATGGTAGCCAAGCTTATGTGACAAAGGATAGCAAAATAGAGTTATATATAATAGTTGAGTTGGAAAGGAAGTGGTTTGGGATTGACACCAAGAAAGTTAAGAGGCTGGAAGTTGAATCATTTAATTATGAGGTAGACCATGAAAGAGCCATGAATTCTCCAAATTATATTGACAATAAGTTCATTTGTGATGAAGATGTAAGGTTGGAGTAGGTAGCTAAAGAAGTGGTGGAAGATGAATACAAAATTTTGCAAGAGAATCTTGAACAAAAGAAGGATGTGAAAGAATTGACCCATATGCAACAGGCCCATGAACAAGGTAATATTGAAGGAGTGAATAATCAAAGAGATGAGACAATGAAAGAGAATATGCAACCCATAAATGTGTAGGAGTTAAAAAAATTCATGAAGGTGTTGATATATAATATCAAATTAAGAATCTACATAAGAATGAAGCATGCAAGGATAAAGCACAAGTTGTGCATAAAGTGGAATGGGAAGCACAAGGAACATTGGTGAAGGTAGATAATTACATACTTGAAGTAGTTGTTCAAGATGGAGTTAAGGAGAAGGAGAATTAGTTTGAAGAGAAGGAAGATTGGTACATAGATGGATGGTAAGAAGAAGAAGGAAACACACATGTTTTCTTTAACAATCTAGTTTTGTGTGTAGGTATGTTGATTTAAGAGATGAAGAAACTAAGGAAGAAATGTGGGGCCCAATAATATGTATACCTCTATGAGATGCAAGTGGAATCAAACACCTTCAATAAGAAGGTTCAATGCATTCAATTCGCAACATATACCAAGTGTATCATTCAAACACTTGATGTAAAGCTTTCTCTACTTGGTAGTATGATTCAAGGGCATCCTATAAGGACCCCAAGTTTGATACATTTTTGGTATAAAGTTAGCTATATTTATTTGTACTGTTGTTAGAGGTCAATAGAAGTCCATAGGAGGTGTATTGGTATAGACATAAATTTAGCTATGAATGGCTTCATATTCAACTTTAAAACAATTATTGTCAATCATTGAACACCTAGCCCAAAAATTTCTATTAGTCTTGAGTTTGGCTTTATAACCTTGCATTAAATCAATTTGGCCTATTAAATCAATTAAAAAAGGCAAGTACACACATTTAATTAATCAAAATCAAACAAATGACCAAATGCCTAAAAAAATTAATTAAATTACACACCCTAATCAAAATCAATTAGAAAGTTAAATCAATTTCAAATCTTAATTGAGTTCACCCATGATATAATAAATCAATTATTAAAACCAAAATCTAAGAACATCTTAGAAAATTCTAGAATACAGTCGTTACCTTTGAGAGTTTTCACTTTTGAAAAATATCTAAAAGAATATTCTATGTCTATGCCAAACTCAATAAAGATTAATATACTCAACCATGGTCAGATTTAACCCATTTCAAGGGATATGAAAGCCTATAAAATCAAGCCTAGATCTTTTCATTTAAGGAGCTCAATCAAAGTAGGGTTATAATGTAGGAATAGATTCATGAAGCTAAAAGCCTAGTGTTATAATGTTGAAATTGAGCCAAGCATTAAATAATGGTGAATATAAGAGATGATGTTAGTCATATCTCATTGATGAAGACTTCTTATGCATAATCTGAGCAATCCAAATGAAGAAATCATTTGGAGCTCTCAAGGAAGGTAAAGATGGTTGTTCTTTGCATTTTAGTTAGGTTTTCAATTATTGTTTATTCATTAAGCTCCCCTTAAGATCTAATATTAGAGATGCTAGTATGTTCGTGTGTTGATTTAATGGTTTTATGGACTAACACTTGATCTAACCTTCTCTCTTTGTCAAATTTATTGATCATAAATGGCACGCCCAATGGGACATGATTGCATACCCCACATCTTTGAAAGAAATGGATATTAAAATCACTATAATTTTTACTATATTTAATATTTTATTCTAAATGTTTATTTGATTTTCTTACTGGTTTCATATTAATTCTCTCAAAATTTAATTAAAACAAGATTTGTAGTTTAGAATTTATGAGTATTTTAATGACTATCACTTTTTATTTATTAATTTTCTAGTAAAAATGGTTAGTACAGAGCTAATAACTTTTTTTTATTCCCTTTTTTGACCTGAATATTTTGAGAGAGGTGCACCCTAGACTTGTAAATAACCTCCAAATATTTAGTGACAAATGGATGTATATTTTAAAAGTTATGGTTAAATTATTGACTGTAATTTTTTATGATTTTTGTGTTCAGTTTCCTTGTTTTTAACCTTCTAACTTGTTTTCATGTTTCATAGGTTTATTTTTTTATTTTTATTTTTATTGAGATTTTTTATAACATTTGCCTAACCTAACATGTTTTTTTTTTTGAGGTTTTGCTTTTAGATCGACAGATTTTACCCTTCAAAGTTGCTTGTCTCATTTGATAAATAAGCTTCAAGGCTAAATGAAGTTTTGACCTTTTCTTTGCAAGACCTATTTGAAGAAAACCATTGCAATCTAAATTATTATTTTCACGCTTCATTTGGATGTCTGAAAGTAACTAGGAATCCTTCATTTTGGTGTTAAAAAAACTTTTTAAGGTGTTTTACTAGTTAAGTTTTTGTGGTTTCTTTCAAAGTTCACAACTTAAAGCCAAGGGGTTAAAAGAACACCACCACACATTTTGTTTAGTGTTATAAAATTGAATACACTTCAAAGTTTTTGCAATTTGTTTTCATTATTTATTTATTATAAACTTGTTTGAGTAAATAAGGAGTTGTGCATGTATTCTCTTCCATCTGTCCCCTTTAAGGAACTTTTGGAATCAAAAGTGCCAACTTCTTTTTGGATGGTTTACAATTATTTTTATTTTCACATCTTAAAGATAAAGGGCTAGTAATGAATATAATCAAACACTTTCAATTTAGTGTAATGAAATTAACCTCATTTCAATTATTTACAAACTTGCTTGTTGATTGTGTATTTTAGTGAAAAGAGATGTGTGTGTATCCTCTCCCATATATCCCCTTTAGCGAAATTTTGGGATAAAAAGTGCCATCTCATTGCACTTCAAGCCTAGTCCAAGGCATGAAAATAATGTCATTTAAATCCCTCCCCAAAAAATTTCAATAGTATTGGGTGATCTTGAGGCAACCATAAAGTCTTTCTATTGTGTCATTTATTTCATGCATCTTGGCTTGTTAGGAGGACTTCATTACCTCCCATGAGTTATTTAGGGAATATCTGACCTAATTTTCCATCTCTTGGCATCGACTTCATCACCTCCACTATGATTAGACATTTGAGTGGTTAAACTACCTTTTAGTGTTGGGGTTAAGCATCGAGATGTATCTGGATATTGGACATTGCACCACACTAAGCAAGTGATGGATATAATGGTTGTAAAATAGGAAAGACCTTTTTACAACAATCCAAGTGGCACAACCACTTAATTAAAGTTTTCTTCCTTTGCATCATTTGACATGAAATTCATTGTGTAATTAATCCATCTAGAACAGTCACAAAATAATTAGTTTTATTCAACCCCACTTTGCCACACCCTTTATAAAAATTTGGATGATTTACTTATATTTTGTCATTTTATTGCTTGGTGTTTTGAGACTAAAACTAATATGTTTATTTATAAACCATATCCAAACCAATTTGTTTAAACACCACTCTTTTGTCTAAAAGGTGTTATGATAGCCATTTTGCACCACAATTGTGCCTTGTAATTTTTTCTAAACATGTTTGTGTGTGTGTTACTTGTTTGAGATGGGTACTGTTATGTTGCCTAAATCATTATCAAATTTCTTCCTTGAATTCTTTCATATAAAACATTGATCACATCATTAGAGCATGCTTAGTTCATTAGGTTGCTCATTTTATTTCAAAACTTATTTACCATTGTATCAAAACCATTGTTCAAAACCATTAACGTATACTATTTGGACCTTATTCTTGCATTGTCATGTTGTCCAATCTTGTCTAGCTTGTTTGGTCAAATCCTATTCTTCAACAGTTGAGTTTTCAATTAACCTTTCCAAGTTCAAATTCAAACATTGATTGATTTCTACTTAGAACTCACTTCATAGGGGATAATACATATATCTTTCTCTTTTGGGTTGTGTAACTTAGGTTAATCAATTTCCCAAATTTGAAAATGATCACTTATTTGTTCATTCAATATATCCTCATCATTGTTTGTGCCTTTATTTAGGAAAACATAGTATTTTCTCTAGGTGTCTTTTTCCTTATGGATTATACCAACTGATCATGTTTATGTTTGATTCCATGTGTCAGGTCTATGTCAAAGTTGTTCTAACCTTGTTAGATTAAATCAAATCACATCAGCCTTTATTTCAAAGTCTATCTTTTGACACCAATTGGCGAAAAGTCATAGTAGATCATGTTTGTTTGAGCCTAGCTTTTGACTACGTATTTATATGAAAGCCCTAGCAACTCAAATTTTTCCTTTCCTAGTTTAGACCTTGTTTGGAAAACTTTGGACTAGAATTTGACATACTAATTTTTATTCATTGCTTGACCTTTTATGTTTATGACATGTAACATTAGACATTTGATGTTAGACTATTTTATGTTAAGTCTTAGCACAAACCATTTTGGAGATACAACTCCATGCTCAAATCATTGTTTGGAGATACAATTCCACCCTTTTGATTAAGTTAGATCATGTTTGGACCCTTTGTCTTTTGGACATGTTGGTTGAATATTTTGTCGATCAACGTACTGATAAACAAAATAGGTTTAATCATCCAAAGTAGGAAGATTGCTCATCCAAATGTGTAGGTTTACCACATCAAAAGGGGACTAATCTCTCCTCTCATCAAGGGGAGGTTCCCTATATATACATACATACATACATACATATATACATACATACATACATACATATATATATATATATATATATATATATATATATATATATATATATAAACATAAAATAATACTCAATGGTAGGGTAAACCATCCTTCTCTCTTTTTTCAGAGATGATGCATGCAAATCAAAGGAGAAATCTCAAGGAAAATGACAGAAAACACTCCTCTTTTTTTAGAAGTACTATTCAGCAAACCACAAGAATCTCCCAGGTAGTAATTGCAAAATGTAACCAATGACGTAGTAACCAGTAGATTGAGATGTAGCACAAATTATCCACCTCAATTGTTGAAGAATGAGATATGAAGAACAATAAGGGCATAAAGTCATCCTAAGGTCCTTTACATAGAAACAAAAAGAAAACACACTAAAGGCAATTATGAGGGCACAATTCTCTCCACAATTGGCTTCAGGACACCTTCCTGATTACTTTCACTAATTCTGCTTATTGAATTAAAGGAACAAAAAATATATTAAGGAAAAAGACATAAGAATAGTTTCCCCAACAACAAAGATATCACAACACAAAGTCTGAAAAGTCACTTGCTTTCTTATTCTAATAACAAAATATGATTAACAATCTGAGCTCAAAGTTTCAGTAATGCCTTTCAATTTGGGCAGAGTTTTGTTTTTGATAATCAAAGAGAGAGATCCCCCTAAAATAATAAAAGAGAGTCCCTTATATAGCCTCTTCAAGAAGGACTTGGGAATAGTAACACATCATGTTGCATTGAATTTTGTTAAGAAGACATGCTAGAATTTAGGGGCATTTACCCATTTGCTTTTCTCAATGCAGAGAAATGAGTCACGCTATTAAAATTTTACATATTTCAATATCCACTTGGTGGTGTACTTCTAAAAACATATCTGATGCATAAATGTTTTTGGTCATTCCTCCTTTTTTTGTTATTTGAATCAGGTCCTCGATTCAGTTTGATGCTTTGTTCCTTAGTCACTTCCTGCTGGTCTTTTGAGAACCTTGCAGAAGATGACACTTAGTAGCTTCCACTACATTTGATACTCCATCTCAATAGATGACATGTGGTAGCTTTCATTATGACTTTGAAGATGACATGTGGCAGCATAGTGGGTTTTTTGTTTCTTCAAACTTTTCTTTTAGAGGAAAAAGTCTGAAGGAATTCTTTCGAACAATTTGTCTAAAGGAATTATCTCTTTGTCACTTTTTCCAGGGGAACTTTTCTAAAGGAAATCCCTTTGCTCTTTCAGCCTTTGAATTGGTCCATTTACCCCATTCTTTCCCTCCACAAGGGCTATTTGAGCACCAAATTAGCCTTCCAAGTTTTTACAATGGTTCACTTCAGCTTCTGAGTGTCCTCCAAAAGGGTTGTTTGTCCCTTGGAAATTTACCTTAGTCAATTTTATGTGAATGTCAAATTGTGACACATGGCAGCATCTATTGTGAAATAGGTGAGGACACATGGTAGCTTTTACTGAACTTTTAGAAGCTTTGGATGCCTTTTGAGTGTCTTGTGGAAGATGACACTTGGCAGCTTCCTCTGCATTTTGAAAACACTATAGAACCATGTGGGATTCATTTTAGATTCATGTAGACGATAACACTTAGCGTGTTCCACTTAACTTAAAGAGGACACGTGGCAACATCCACTACTCTTAGAAACAAAGTGAAATGAAGCTCAAAAGATGACACTTGGTAGCATCCGTTGAGTTCTATCAAGTTTGTATTTCCTTAGTCACTTTTGCCATGGAAATTCCCTCTACAAGGTCACTTATGTCTTTGATGCTTGGGGAACTCCTTTAAACTTGTCACTTAAACCGACCGACTGAACCAACTTTGGTTCAATGGTTTAATGGTTCATTCCCTTGTTTCTATTGACTGCTTGAACCAAGATTCTTTGAAACAAGCCTCGTTGAACTTGTTAACCCTTTAGTCCGTCACTTCCTTGTTCTTTCTAAGCTCTTTGATCTTCATCACATTGGTTAAACCTTTAAACCTGTAAACTTGTTGAACCCTTTGGTTCAAGGTTCAATAGTTCAATTGGTTCATTCTTTTTATTTGGCTAAGTCCTTTTGATCTTTTTGAACCAAATGGGTTCAACCATTTGGTTGTTGAACCTATTGAACCATTGAACCCTTTGAACCTTTGAACCAAAGCGGTTTAATGGTTCAAGAATTCAATGGTTCAAGCCTTCTTCTCTTTGATAAGTGTTTTGAAGCCATTGAACCTTGAAGTAGTTGAGCTTTGAACCTTGAAAAATGTGCTTAACTCTTGCTGCTAATGTTGAACCTTTGAACCCATTAAACCCGTTGAACCAAAATGGTTCAAGGTTCAACGATTCAATAGTTCAATCCTTGCTTAGAAGCTTGCTGATTAACTCTTTTGGTTGAACCTTGTCATTGAACCAATTTTGAAATCACCTAAGTATTGAGAGCTTGCTTCTTTCCTACAGAGTCCATAGAAATCAACCTGTGAAGCCTGTAGAACTTGGCATGTAGAGTCTGTAGATTTTCTTCTTACATAGTCCATAGATTCAAGCCTGCAGAGTCCATAGATTTCTAAGAAGATTGAAAAATGAGGAATTTGAATGATCAGAATAAATTTTGACAAGGGAAGAGATTATTTTGGTCTGTTGAACCAAAATAGTTCACATGTTGTCCCAAAAATAAGAAGTCTATTTTTGGGGACAACAACTGGCTCTAATTGGGGAACTTCTATTGATTGTAAAAAAAATTGAAGGGAGTAGAATCTAGAATCTCTAGTGTCTTCATGTGTACCATTGGGCTATGGATTCATGCTACCTAGAAATGGAATGGATCAAAACTGGAAACAAACAAAATAAAATAGAATTAAAAACTATACAAATATACATATGTATAGATAAAATGATCTGATACTTCAAGAGTTGAAGTGTTTCAGATGTTGCCCACTGTGAGGTAGAGAAAAGAATGTGCCATCTTTATATTTTAGTAGAAATCTACTTTCACCATTATGTTGATAAATTTTAAATGGGCCTCTCCAAAGGGAGTCAAACTTTCCATGCATCCCTTTTGGTTCTGTCTTTTTGTCCCATAGTAGGACTTGATCCCCAATCTAGAAATCATGATTTTTGGCCTTCTGGTCATAGAGTTTCTTTACCAGACTTTGATGAGCAAAAATTTGGTCTACCACCATGGTTCTCTATTCATCTAGCTCAGTCAGGCACATGATTCTCTTATCCAGAGAGATTTAATATGTCTGATCTTCAATTGCCTTTGCCAATTTCAAGGCTAGCAATTCTAAGGTGATTGGCATCTCAGCATTGATACCATAAAGAATTTGAAAAGGAGACATACTAATTGCCCTCTTTGGTGTGATTCTATCTACCCACAGAGCATCAATCAATGCTTTATGCCATGTCCTTTGATTGTCATCTACTATCTTCTTGATGATAGTTACCAGGTTCTTATTGCTTGATTCAGCTTGTCCATTCCCTTGTGGAAAATAATTAGTAGAGTGAGAGAGTATTATTCCATAATGGAAATAGAATTGTGTAATCTCCTCTGAGGTGAAACAAGCTACATTTTTAGTGACAATTTTGGTTGGAAATCCAAACCTAGAAATGATATTCTCCTTGAGGAAATTGCATACAACTTCTAAAGTAGCATGCTTAGTTGGGATTGCTTCTACCCACTTGGTGAAATAGTCAGTTTCTGTAATGACATAATCATGTCCAACACTTAAAGATGGGTTTATAGTCCCAATAAAATCAATTTCCCATTGTTGGAATGGTTCTTAAATGATCACTAGCTTGATAGGTAGGGCAACTAACTTTGGTCTTCCAATAAATTACTGGCAGAGTTCACATTTTCTCACCCACTTATATGTATCTTGGAAAAGAGTTGGCCAGTAATGCCTAGCTCATAGAATCTTGTGAGTAGTTATAGGAGCAAAAAAATTTCCTCCACAAGATAGATTGTGGAAATATTTCAAAAGTTGGCTTTGTTTCTCTTTGTCTACATAGCAAAGGAATACTCCATCTATGCTTCTCTTGTACAAGACATTGTCCCAAAGGAAAAAATTGGTAGCTTTCAACTTGATAGTCCTCCTTTCTTTATGAGATAAATGAGAAGGACATTCACCATAAGTAAGGAAGTGAGCAATACCTGAATACCACTCATTAGTAGTGGAGACAAAAAGGATTGTTGGTGTGTCTTCCACTTCAGCTTCTTCATGCTATGTATCTTCTAGCTTGTTGTCAGTAATTAATTGGCATAGGATTTTTCCACTTACCAGCTTTATTGGCTTGATGTCTAGATCAAACTCCTAGATCTTTGCAATCTAATTGACTCTTTTTGTGCCAAACTCCTACTGAGTTAATATGGACTTGATTGCAGTGTCAGGAACTAAGGCAGTAGTGTGTGAATTTAGGATATAGAAGCGGAAATGTTTGACTGCTTTCACCACTACATAAGCATGCTTCTCTACATTTGAATACTTCATCTCATGGGTTTTTAGAGGGAAAATCATGAAAGAAATGGGAGATTCCATACCTTCCTTGTCCTATTGAACAAGAATTACTGAAAGTGTGTGTTTAGAAACATAGCTGTATATGATGAAATCTTTTTTGTAATCTAGACAAACCAAGGTAGGGGCATGGGCAATGGCAGTCTTGATATCTTGAAATGTTGACTTGCCTTCTTTAGTATAGTTGAAGGTGGTATTCCCTTTCATCATATTCACAATGTGTCTAGTCTTCTCAGCAATTTTAGGGATGAACCTCCATAAGAAATTCACCTTTCTGAAGAAAGAGTGAACACCATTTTTATTTGTAGGCAACTTAAGCTCTTGAATAGACTTGACTTTGTCTGAGTCAATCTTTATGCCTTCTTTAGACACAATGTGTCTGAGGAGTTTCCTCTCTATTACTCCAAAAATAGACTTCTTAGGGTTGAAGGAAATACCATTCTGGTGGCAGTGTTCCAACACTTGTTGTAAGTGGTGTACATGATCAGAATAATGCTTTGAAAATATGGTTAAGTCATCAAGGTATACCACTATGAATTTACCTATATCATCTTTGAAAACTAGGTCCATTGCTCTTTGAAAGGTGGCACGAGTATTTATCAAGCCAAAAGGCATTATTCTATATGAAAATGTACTCCAAGGTGTGGTGAATGTAGTCTTGTGTTGGATTGCTTCACCAAGCTCAAATTGATTATATCTTGAGAAGCCATCCAAAATTGATAACGTCTTTAAACTTATCACTATTTGAAGCACTTGATCCATGATTGGCAAAGGGTAATTATCTTTCAAAGATGACTGATTCAGATTCCTCAAATCTACACAAATGCAAATTTCACCACTCTTCTTCCTTATAGGCACTATGTTTGCAATCCATGTGGAATGATGGATTGGGAAGATGATTCTAGCATTTAATATTTTTTGTATCTCAGATAGAATAGTACATGATATTTTTGGATTATACTATCTAGATTTTTGCTTATAGGGCATTGAGTCAGCCTTGAGAGGAATGTCATGATGGATTTCATCAGGTCTGAGAGACTTCAGGTCATCATAAGAATATGCTAAGACATCCATGTATTGAAGGAGTAAAGTGGTGAACTTGAATCTTTCTTTAGGGGTGCAACACTTACCAATGTTAACCATCTTGGGATTTTATTTAGTAGTCAGATTTACTTGATTGAATCCCTAAGAGAAGCTTGAATCTGTTTGTTGTTATTTGATGAATCTATCATGCTTGTCAAACAATTTCTCAAAAGAAACCAAGCCTTTGAGAATTTTATTTTCTTTCAGTTGTAAGAATTCTTCATTTATATGTGAACTAGATTTAGAGGCTAATTCATACTTTTGAGATTCACTACCTTCAAAATGTAGTTATTTGAAATTGTCTTTTCATTTGAGGAAGGCAATGATTTGATGATCATCATTAAATACTTGCCAATGATCAGCATTATCTGGAACACTTGGTCTATAGACTAGCTCAATAGTATACCTATCTTCTTTGAAATTTGAGTGAAGAACTAAGAGAGTTCCTAAAACAACAATTGCATCATCTCTGTCATTAGATTCCCTGGGTATGGTAGAAATGTTGAAAGCATCAAAACTTTTAATTTGGTCCCAAACTAGGTTGCAATATAGGTGTAATATTTCATTCTTGGTTTGGTATAAGTTTCTCACCTAAAAAACCACTAATTCAACATCCCCTTTGGCATGAAGAAACTTTATGCCTTTGTCTTGAGCAACCTTCAATCCAAGTGATATAGATTCATATTCAACTATATTGTTAGTGTTGCTAAATTGTAATTTATAAGATGAAGGAAACATATCTCCTTAAGGAGATATCAACACAATCTTAGCTCCCAAACTGGTAGAGGAGCAGCTACCATCGAATTCCAAAGTCCATACCTCATCAGATACTCATTTTTCTTTAGACTTTCCTTCATTAGAGAGGGAGGGTCCTTCATTTGCATTGCAACCTACTAGTTCTTCTGCTATTTTAGTTGAACTAATTTCTGGGTTGACACTTTCAAGAATTTTATTAGATGTTTCATGCACTTCATCTGTAGATAGAAATTAGTTACCCATACCTAAGGATTCGAAAAGAATTTGAGCTTCAGGGGCTGATTTTTGGGTGACGATGTATTTTTCCTCCTTTTCAGGGAGCAATCTCTTCATTACACCTTTGACAGGGATTATTGCCTCAAATAGGTCCATGCTTAGTTCTCCTCCCATGTCATTTCATAAATTTCATCCAAGAAAAATGCCATAGGATGTTGGGATGTTAGCCACCAAGATAGTCATCTTGATTCTCTTGTCTAAAAAGGCTACAAATGCAAATTAGGCATCTTTGATTTGCCCTAGCAATGGTACTTGCTTGTTTTCTATGGAGAAACATCTCCCAAATGTCTTGGTCAGTGTGAGGCCAAAAGATTCAGCTAATTTAGTAGTTATGACATTGTCAAATGCACTTGAGTCTATAATATAATTACTTAGCTTGTGGCCATTTATTAATAGGGAAACATAGAAAGGTTCTATTTTCCCAGGGGCAGCTAGAGGAGTAATGAAAAGATTATTCAGAATGGGCATGTTCTTTGGGGAATCAGGAGTTACCTTTTTAGCTTCTTGTCTTGTAGGGATGGTTTGGTTCTTAACACATTGGACCAACTTATCTAATTGATCAAGATTGGACTGCAAATATTCAAATTCAGACATTTGTATTTTGGTCTTTTTGACATGATCAATTATGTTAAATGGCTAAATTGGATTATTAATAGAGGAAGGTATTTCAACCTTTTGGGTTTTAGGAGGGATAGGAGGAGGTCTGGTTTGTGAAATTGAAGTAGAAGGTGAAGGTAAAATTAATGTACTTACCTTTTTGGTGATCATCGGATCCTTTGACTGGAAAGGCAAAGTGGTTCCATGCTTAGCAATTATAATTACTGGTTGAGGTTAGTCCTCTGTCTTCCCTTTATTAGCTTGCTAGACTGATTGGCTCTTGGACATGGTAAACACTGCATATGATCCATCAAAATCTTCTCCTTTGCTTCTAGGTTCATCTTGGTAGTTTAGGAAACCAATGTGGGAGACGCCAGCTGATTCTTATTGATTTTATACAAGGAGATAAATGTCATTTTCTTGATTCAATTTAGGCTGGAAAGAGAAATCTAATTTTTCTTCAAGATATCCCATTGCTAAATTGGTTGGAGGAGCTTCTAGGGCAAGTTTCCCTTGTGGGAGAGGAAGATGATTTTATTGCCCTTGATTACTGGTAACATTGCCCTGATATGACTGATTTAGAAATGTCCTTGGAATATCTCTGTATGAAGGAGAAAAAGATATTCCTTGTGCCATTTGATTTTTGAGAGCAAGAAACTCATTTGCCAACTTCTACATCATTGGATTTGTGGTGCCTGTAGATGAATATTCAGAAGATGATGAGGATCTATTTTTATTTGGATCTCTTCTTATCTTCCCTACTAAGATGAGATCATCTTCTACCTTAGTGGCCAAATGTTGATCTATAGTAAGATCTATTTGACCAACACATCTCAAATGAAAACTTACTTTAGGTACCTAATAATAAATGAAGAAGCATTTGAGATTCTTAGTTGTAGGTCGAGCAATTACAGAAATTTTGTTCCTTAGTTTGTTAAACTTGTCTATGAAGTCCCTCATTGGTTCATGAGGTTATTTCTTCATCTATGTAAGTTGAGCCGGAAGTGCATGTGCAAATTTTGTAGGTTTGAATCTGGCTTCAAACTTAGCTTTGAGGGTATTCTAATCAGTTACTGATCGAGCCTATAGATGATAAAACCAATCTGAAGCAACACCTTGTAATGTTTCTACAAATAGCCTAACTAATACATCTTCAAATTCTACTCCAATTATGCCACAGGGTATGTTGAAGGCTGCAATGTGTTCATTAGGATGACCTTTCTCATCACCATATAATTTGGGGAAATTCTTCCTTAAACTGCGTGGAAGCTCATGTAGAGGTGGAGTAAGATTGAGAGGACCAAAAGAATTACGCTAGGGGCCTTGAGCTACCATTATATGACTATTAAAAGGAGGAATAACAAATCTTAGAGGAGTAATTATTGGCAAAGCTTTATCAATAGCAGAAGTGGATACTTCATTTGGCAATGGAGATCTGACTTTAGTAGGAGGAAATCTCTTGGTTCATTGGAGGTGAGATGATGAAGGAAATAGATGAAAATTACTTTGTTGTACCAACTTGAATATAGGGTCAATAATACCTTTATCCCTTTGGCTTCATGTATACCTTGAATCTGCCAGATTTTGAAACAAAAATGAATAAGATTTGACCTTGCTTTAGTTTGAAGCTTGAGGCTTTAAACTGCAAGTTCTTTCCCTGTTAGTGTGGAGGTGAATGGTAAGGTTATAATAAAAATGGGTAAAACATAGAAATGAAATGGAGTCTATAATGGATAATGGTAGAGACTAATTCCATTTGAAACTTGAGGTTTTAGAATGGACATAACTATATCCCCAGTAGAGTCACCAAAAAATGTTGGTTGAATATTTTTTTGATCAGCGTATTGATAAAGAAAATAAGTCTGATCCTCCAAATTAGGAAGATTGGTCATCCAAATGTGTAGGTTTACTACATCAAAAGGGGACTAATCTCTTCTCTCATCAAGGGAAGGTTCCCTATATATATATATATATATATATATATAAACATAAAATAATAATCAACAGTAGGGTAAACCATCCATCTCTCATTTTTCAGAGATGATGCATGCAAATCAAAGGAGAAATATCAAGGGAAATGATAGAAATCACTCCTCTTCTTTTAGAAGTACTATTCAACAAACCACAAGAATCTTCCTAGTAGTAATTAGAAAATATAACCAAGGACGTAGTAACCAACATATTGAGATGTAGCACAAAGTCTCCACCTCAATTGTGCAAGAGTGAGATATGAAGGACAATAAGGGCACAAAGTCATCCCAAGGTCCTTTACACATAAACAAAAAGAAAACACACTAAAGGCGATTGTGGGGGCACAAAGTCTCTCCACAGTTGGCTTTAGGACACCTTCCTGAATACTTTCACTAATTCTACTGATTGAATTAAAGGAACATAAAATATATTAAGAAAAAAGACATAAGAATAGTTTCCCCCACAATAAAGATATCACAACACAAAGTCTAAAAAGTCACTTGCTTTCTTATTCTAATAACAAAATATGATCAACAATCTGAGCTCAAAGTTTCAGTAATGCCTTTTAATTTGGGTAGAGTTTTGTTTTTGATAATTAGAGAGAAATATCCCCCTAAAACAATAAAAGAGAGTCCCTTATATAGCCTCTTTAAGAAGGACTTGGGAATAGTAACACATCATGTTGCATTGAATTTTGTTAAGAAGACATGTTGGAATTTAGGGGCATTTACCCATTTGCTTTTCTCAATGCAGAGAAATGGGTCACGCTATTGAAAGTTTGCATCTTTCAATATCCACTTGGTGGTTTACTTCTAGAAACATATCTGATGAACAAATGTTTCTGGTCATACCTCCTCATTCCTCCTTTTTTGGTTATTTGAATTGGGTCCTCAATTCAGTTTGATGCTCTATTTCTTAGTTGCTTCTTGCTGGTCTTTTGAGAACCTTACAGAAGATGACACTTGGGAGCTTCCATTGCATTTGATACTGCATCTCAATAGATGACACATGGTAGCTTTTGCTGTGACTTTGAAGATGACATGTGGCAGCATAACAAGTTTTCTATTTCTTCAAACTTTTCTTTTCAAGGAAAAAGTCTGAAGGAATTCTTTCAGACAATTTGTCTGAAGGAATTGTCTCTTTGTCAATTTTTCTAGGGGAAATTTTTTGAAGGAAATCCCTTTGCTCTTTTGGCCTTTGAATTGGTCCATTTTCCCCCTTCCTACCCTCCACAAGGGCTGTTTGAACTCTAAATTAGCCTTTCAAGTTTTTGCAATAGTTCATTTTAGCTTTTGAGTGTCCTCCAAAAGGGTTGTTTGTCCCTTGGAAATTTTTTCTTAGTCAATTTTATGTGAATCTCAAATTATGACACATGGAAGCATCCATTGTGAAATAGGCGAGGACACGTGGCAGCTTTCGCTAAACTTATAGAATCTTTGGATGCCTTTTGAGTGTCTTGCAGAAGATGACACTTGGCAACTTCTGCTACATTTTGGAAACACTATAGAACCATTTGGGATTCATTTTAGATTCATGTGCATGATGTCACTTTGCATGTTCTGCTTAAATTATAGAGGACATGTGGTATCTTTTGCTTCTCTTAGAAACAAAGTGAAATGAATCTTGCAAGATGACACTTGGCAGTATCTGCTAAGTTTTGTCAGGTTTTTGTTTCCTTAGTCACTTTTGCCATAGAAATTCCCTCCACAAGGGCACTTATGTCTTTGACACTTGGGGCACTCTTTTGAACTTGTCGCTTGAATCGACCAATTGAACCAACTTTGGTTTAATGGTTCAATGGTTCATTCCCTTATTTTTATTAACTGCTTGAACCAAGATTCTTCAAAACAAGCCTCGTTGAACCTGTTAGACCTTTAGTCTGTCACTTCCTTGTTCTTTCTAAGCTCTTTGATATTCATCACACTAGTTGAACCTCTGAGCCTATGAACTCATTGAACCCTTTGGTTCAAGGTTCAATGGTTCAATCGGTTCATTCTTTTTATTTGGCTAAGTCCTTTTGATCTTTTTGAACCAAATGCGTTAAACCATTTGATTGTTAAACCTATTGAACCATTGAGCCCGTTGAACCTTTGAACCAAAGTGGTTCAATGGTTCAAGCCTTCTTCTCTTTGATAAGTGTTTTGAAGCCATTAAACCTTGAAGCAGTTGAACTTGGAACCTTGACAAATACGCTTAACTCTTGCTGCTAATGTTGAACCTTTGAACCCATTGAACCTGTTGAACCAAAATGGTTCATGGTTCAATGGTTCAATGGTTTAATCCTTGCTTAGAAGCTTTCCAATGAACTCTTTTTGTTGAACCTTATCATTGAACCAACTTTAAAATCACCTAAGTGTTGAGAGCTTGTTTCTTTCTTGCAAAGTCTATAGAAATCAACCTATGAAGCCTGTAGAACTTGGCCTACAGAGTTCATAGATTTTCTTCCTATAGAGTCTATAGATTCAAGCTTTTAGAGTCCATAGATTTTTGAGAAGCTTGAAAAATGAGGAATTTGAATGCTCAGAACAAATTTCAAGAAGGGAAGAGATTATTTTGGTCTGTTGAATGAAAATAGTTCACATGTTGTGCCAAAAATGAGAAGTCTATTTTTGGGGACAACAAGACATATTTTTTTAGAGTTTACAAAACTCTAAGCCTTTTTGTTTTCAAAGCTTTCTTTATTGATGTAGATATGTCTAGATACACTTATTATGGTGTTACAATCCAAATTATGATTGAATGGTTTCAAAAAATGGATTTATTAAAGACCCCTTTGATGATAATATGGTTTGTAAGACAGAATTTTATCCACCTTGCACAAATATAATTAAGGACCAAAGTCAAGACCTCAACTATGATGATATGGTTGGTGAGGCAGAATTGGGTATAGACCTCTATAAGGACAATTACGTTTGGGAGATGGATCCATACCCTCCCTACAATAATCAATATAGAGAACAAAGGCAAAAATCAACTTATAGTCCAACTCAAGACCCTAACTAGGATGATATGGTTTATGAGGAGGAATTGGATGCTTTGGATTATGCAAGAAACCAAGCTCCATAATGCCCTACCATTTTTATTACAAGACCTCATCCTTTGGTTTATGTGATTAATCAAGCTCTATAGCTCCCACCCATTATCCAACCATCAGCCATTCCTCACCTAGTGACTATCATTCCCCACTTTAGAAAACCCTAGTCAATCCAACCAAATATCAACCAACCCAATTATGATCTCAACCAATCATTCAACCTAAACATCATCTAATCATTCAGCCTAAACCTCATCCAATCATTTAGCCTCAACCCACCATTTAGCCTCAACCCCCCCAATCCAACCAAAACCCCAACCAATTCAACCATAACCCCAACTAGTCTAATCAAAACCTCAACCAATCCAATCATTCAAATACCAAGCTATGTTCAAACCTAGTATTTTTCAACTCATTGGAAACCAAGGCCAAGAAAACCAACCAATCTAAGATGCTTTTATTGAACCAACCACTTGTGATAAGTCAACCTATGATGAATAGCCTATTGATCGTATACCAATTGTTGAGGAGTCTCACTCTGATGAGCCAGTCTTTATTGAGTCACTTCTTAATGATTATAAATACCTTTGGGAAAATCATTACCTTGATCATATGCCTATTTTTCAATAGCCTCCCTTTGACAAGTCAATATTTGAGGAGTTGTCTCTTGACCTTTTTACCATCCTAAAAGAGTCTCACTATGACAAACCAATCTTTATGCAGCCTGTTATGCCATCATAAATCATTGCTTGTCTAATACCAAACATTCAACAAGACATCATTGTAATAGATTATCCATTAGTTGAAGAATGAGAGTTAGAGTCAGGTTCTATTATTGAACCAACATTTAATTTAACATCAAAAATAGAATCAACATCAGTCTCGTCATCAGATTCAGAGTCTCTTAAGTTAGAATGAGATTCAAAAATAGAATACATTCATGGTTGTTACAACATTGGTTATGCATGCCTTACAAATAAATTTGAATACATTTTTTATCCTTCTCTAATTTTTGATGATGAGTACTTAAACATTGAAATGACTTATCCTAGTATCTTCTACAAGGATTATACTGCCAACCCCCATCCCATTACCACCAACCAACATAGCCATTTTATTAACATTTCACCTCTCACAAAAGTTGATTGGGCCCAAAAGAATCATACATTATTGAAATGCATTCATGGTGACATATCAGACAAAGAAAAGCAAAGGGACCAAGATTAAATTCATATTGCAGAAGAATGCTCTCCTAGTGAAACCTTTTTAGAGGTGTTAGGGGATAATCAAAGTCATAACTCAACATCTTCTAGTGAAACATTTTTAGAGGTACTAAGAGACAATCAAAGTCAAAAGTCAATGTTACTTAGTGAAACCTTTTTAGAGGCACTAGAAAATCAAGACAAATTCATTTGTAGAAACCTATTTGAGGTGCCAATAGTTGAGCACAAAATTTCTTCACTACTTGATGAAGACATTATCAAAGATCAAATAAAAATAGCTTACACTCTACAACTTAATTAGATAGTAGTTACTTTCATGCCCAAACAATAGAAGATTCTGGTGGTCTTATTGAGAGAATAAGTCTTTGACCCCACCACATCCAAAGTTACGTTGAATTTAGAATCAACAACATTATGTGTGCTTAAACATCCCAATCTTCATTTGTTTCCCATCCATTATTCATTCCATTATCCTCTAGCATTACCTTTCCCAATCAAACCTACCATCCAACATTTATCCATTTTTACTATCTATGGTCACACTTTCCTTTGTAGAGGCTACAAAGATACCTTGTCTTGAAGTTTGAAGGAAACAACATCAGTGACCAATGAAGATTACAATAACATTCTTGGCATCTTAGTCTACAACCAATTCTTGATAGAGAAACTATTCAAATGAGGTGTTGGCTAGAAATTTACATGATTGACTATTCTAGTTGTATCATTTATTGATCAGGACATGCATCTCCACATCAGTAAGACTAACATAATCCAAAATCATACCTAGGCCAACCACATGTACCACATCATATTAAGTTATCACTCTTTTTACCATTGTTACATATCCTAACCATTCACCTTATCACTTGAGGGCAACCCTCTTACCATTTTATCAAATCTATCAAACCAATCATTATCTAAATCAATCATTATCCTATCATACCATTTTATCTTTCCATTCATACTCAACCAAACATGTTTTGAATCCTATCAACCTAGTTTGTTTGACCTTGGTTCATCCATTGGTTTCATGTTTTCAACATACAAAATCAATTAGTTTCAAAATTTATTGCAAACATATTAGACAGAGGCAATATTTTAGAGTAGTATGATATAAGTTTTGGCAGTTTCATCCTTCATTTCTTATTCCCTTCTTATCAAGTTTATTTATATGTGCTTGATGATATCACCTATTAGGGTAAATCCATGTTCACTAGTCTTGATACTAATTATATCACCTACTGGGGCAAATTGGTATCATTGATATATTAGTTATATCCTAGTTATAACTACCTATAGATAAACTAGGGGCAACATTTGTTTATTGTGCCTTGACATATCACCTAGCCATTCCTATGTCGTACTATGCCATCATACCAATTGTGCCTATTTTATTTGAATTGGATATTACACTAGTCAAATTCTTCTATTGTGAGGTAAACTACTATGAACTAAAGCCATTTTAGGACTATGTGGGTTGTGTTTGATTCATATTGATATTATCTTAGTCCCCTTTTAGCCATGTTCTCATCATTTTACGAGCATCAATTTTAAGTTTTAATGCTCTCACCATTTTGTGAGCAACTTCAGCCACACTCTAGCCATTCTATGAGTATCATTTCAAGTTATAACACTCTCACCATTTTGGGATCAATGTTAGCTGTATTCTCACCATTTTGTGAGCATAATTTCAAGTTATAACACTCTCACGATTTTGTGAGCTTGGACCATTTTACTATCTTGTCATTCTCTATAGAGTTGAGATGCTTTCAAAATTCCAAAAACATTGACCACTTATTTGCCTTAAGGATTCTGGAAACTCTCACTAAGTCAGAAATAAACCACTTATTCCTTAGTTTATCCATGTTTTATGGCCTTTTATCCTACATTATCCCCATTTTATGAATTCATCCCTATTCTTCCATCACATCCATCATGTCTTCTATTAATCATCATTTTCTTCCCATTTCCTAGAAGAATTACATTTAGCCTAAAGTTTTGTTAGATCATCATATCCATGAAACTATGTAAGCAGCATCCACTTCCTTAGTGAACATGGAGATAGCTTGGCCACCCCATTCCTTTTATTCTATTCCCCCACCTTATTTATTTGTTTAGTTATCACCTAGTTTCTAGGGGAAATATTCATTATGTTATTTATACTAACATAAATACTAACACTTATTTATTTCTTTCTTTATCTTGTTTATTTATTTATTTGTTTATTTTGTTTGTTTGTTTGTGTGCTTATTTGTTTGTTTTTAGCACTGTGGCCTTGATTTAGTCTATGTATTTTTTTTGGGCTGCAAGAATCAGTATATCACGGTCCCCTTATAACCTACAGTATGCCAAAAACTTTTTAACATGACTAGTGGTGCTAGCGTGACATGCCCTCCAGTACCACAGGGTGGGGGGGGACTAGAACCTGTGACTAGTAGAGCCACAATGGAAATACTTAACCAACCAGACTAGGACCCCTGCCCTCAGTCTATGTGTGTTCATTGGGTGATTCCTTACACATTATTCTTGAATTTATCCATATTCAAACTATTAAGCACACACTTATACTGAGAGGGGGAGTGAATCAGTATAAGATTTTTTTTTTTGCTTTAGACTATTAATCTTAAATCCAAAACCTCAAATTACTCTACAATTAATATATTCAAATCAATCAAAGAATACAATACAAAACCACATAATGTAAATAGACACATATTTACGTGGAAAACCTTTTGGGAGAAAACCATGGAGAAATTCTCTTAATATAAATATTTTTAGGCACCAAATTACTGGAGCACCAACCCCAAAATTTTTTTTGTAGGCACCAACCTACACGAGCACTAACCCTTTTCATCGAGCACCAACTTAGCAAGAGACACCAATCTCTTCAAAATAGAGGCACCAACCTTCTTAGAAAAAATCACTCTTCTATCTCAAATTTGTTGTCAAAAAAATGGATGATAAAACACTTACTTTATCTCCTTTAGATTTGATCTCCACTTGAGTGTTTTTGCTGCTATACTCTTCCTTATACTTGCTAATTTTTTCTTTTTAATATTTTCACAAAAATGTGCCTTTAAAAATTCTGCTCTTCTTTAATATATATTCAAATTTCAAATCTACACTTTTGCCATTCGTTATGCACTTATTTATAACCCATGTAAAGCCACAAATTAAGGTTGTGACTCTTCAAGTGAAAAGTTCCTTTCAAACGGTCACAACTCCTCCCAATAGGTTGGCTAAGGTTGACAATTCCATTGACATTTCCATCTTCAATTCCATTCACTTTTGGAAATCAATTCCATTCACTTCCAACAATAGTTCCATTTGACATCAATGATAATATTCCAACAATCTCCCCCTTTGTCATTGATGGCAACCACATACTGAAACTATTCCCCCTTACTGCACTATCTCTTTTGTTGGAATCCTTCTCTATTGTAGCTCCCCCTTTTTGTGACATCCTCTTTTTGTACTTCTCCTCCTTTGACATCAATGGAAAAGTTTCTATCCAAGAGCTAGTACATAGCTCCCCCTCAGCTGATGCTTCCATTTAGTGGTAAAAAGCAAAAGAAAATACTGCCAACTTATGTTGTAGTACTCAAATATTTCCATTAGAAGTGGCTTAGTGAAGATAGCTGAAATCTGTTTAGATGTGGAAACATATTCTAATTTTACTTGTTGTTCTGCCACCTGTTCTCTCAAGAAATGATACTATATAGGGATATGCTTAGTTCTAGAATGCATAACTAGATTCTTCGAAATACTTATCGCACTAGTATTATCACAGAATATGGATATTAGATTATTATACTCTACTTTGATATCTTTCAAGGTTTGTTTCATCTATAGAACTTGTGTACAACATAACACTACCACTATGTACTCTTCTTCTGCTGTGGATAGAGATACATAATTTTGCTTCTTACTCGACCATGATACTAGGCTATCTCCAAGAAAGAATGCTCCTCCACTTGTACTTTTTTTAATCATCTCCACAACCTGCCCAATCTAAATCCATGTATGCTACCAATGTGAAGTCTTTACCTCTTGGGTACCATAACCGATAATCTAAGGTTCTCCTTAAATATCTAAATATAATTTTTACGACTTGCACATGTGTTTCTTTTGGAGCTGCTTGAAATCGTGCAACCATACCTACTACTTGCATGATATCTGACCTAAATGCTATCACATTTAGAAAACTCCCAATCATTTATCTATAAAGATTTTGATTAGTATTCAAAGATTCATCATCTTTTCTCAACTTCATACTTGTATCCATAGGTGTGCTAACAGGGGCACACTCCTTCATATGGAATTTCTTCAACATCTCCTTTACATACTTGCTTTGGGATATTAATATTCCTTTGTTACATTGAGAGATTTATAAACCAAGGAAAAATGACAACTCACCTAACATGGACATCTCAAATTCCTTTTGCATATCTTCGATAAATATCTTAGACAATTCCTCATTGTCTCCTCCAATGATTATATCATCTACATACACCACAATAATTAACTAGTGATATCCTTCAATTTTGATGTAAATATTACTATTAGCATATCCTATCTTGAATCCTTGGTATTGTAGGTATTTATCAAGCCTACATACCATGATCTAGGAGCTTATTTTAATCCGTACAAAGCCTTCTTCAACTTACACACATAATCCTTGTTTTCTGATAAGAGGAATCCTCCAGGCTATTCTATGTAAACTTCCTCTTCTAAATTGCCATTTATAAATGCTCATTTAACATCCATTTGATAAACTTTGAAATTTTTGAATACTAAAAATGCAAGAAATATTTTAATTGCTTCTAATCTAGTAACAGGAGCAAAAGTCTCTTTGAAATCTACACCTTCTACTTGAGAATACCCCTTACATACCAACCTTGCTTTGTTTCGAGTGACTTGGCCATTTTCATTCAATTTGTTTTGAAAAACCCACTTAGTTCCAATCACATTCTGATCCATTGGCTTGGGCACAAGTTCCCAAGTCTCATTCTTCTCAATTTGATCTAACTCTTCTTCCATTGCTTTTACCCAATGTTTATCATGACTAGCTTCAAAAAAATTATTAGGCTCTACCTTGGATAGCAAAGAGAAATTTACATTCTTAGGTATACTTACAATTCTTCTTTTGGTTTGCACCCCAGCATCAATGTCACCAATGATCTAATATCTAGCATGATTCTTTTGAACAAAGTGAGATGGTGCTTTGGTGTCCTACCTTTTAGATTCACTCAATTTTTATACATTTTCTTCCTCCCCTTCTTCTACAAGATTGGGTATTTATAGAGGCTCTTCTGAAGGTTCTTTTACCTTTTGATTCATGATCTCATATGTTCTAACACTAGTACTTTCTACGATAGTTTGCAGCCTTTTGTATAACATCTATAGGCTTTGTTTTTGATGGAGTAGCCAAGAAAAATTCCTTTGTTAGATCTTGAATCAAATTTTCCCAAGTTTTCTTCATTTCTATTGATAAAACATTTACTTCCAAACACTTTGAAATGTTTGACCAATGCTGGTCTTCCTTTCCACAATTTGTAAGGAGTTTTGTCATTATTAACTCTAATTTACCCTTTATTCAAGATATATACTACTGTATTAACTACTCTCCAGAATCTATTTGATAGCTTAGATTCATTCAACATAGTTCTAACCATTTCTTGAGTGGTTCAATTTTTCCTTTCCACCACTCCTTTTTGTTGTGGAGTCCTTACAGTTGAGTATTGTCTCTTAATTCCATGATCTTCATAAAACTCAATGAATTCATTTGAAATAAACTCACCTCCTCTATCTGACCTTAGGCATTATATTTTCAGCTCTTTTTCATTTTCTACTAATGCCTTGAAAGCTTTAAACTTTTCAAATGCTTCTGATTTTTATTTTAGAAAGGCTACCCATGCCATTCTAGTATAATTGTCAATGAGAAACATAAAGTAGCTCTCACCTTGCATGCTTTTAGTTCTGGCAGGACCATAAAGATCTCTATGAATCAGCTCTAGTGGTTTGGTAGTCAAATATTCCTATATTCTGAACCTTGTTCTGGTTTACTTTTCATGTTGGCATTGCTTACATAGAGTGCTCGAAGGTTTAGTTATCTTGGGCATATCTCGTACATCTTCTTTGTTGCTAATTTTCACAAGATTATCAAAATTTATGTGCCCTAACCTTCTATGCCATAACCAACTCTCTTCAACTTGACTCAGACAACATTTCTCTACTCTCAATTCTCCAAGCATGTATAGGTTATTTGTGGTTCTATGAGCATCTGCAATTAGTTCTCTTGTGTTTCTTTTATGATCTTGCAACCTTTAGAAAGGACCTTGAGTGTGTGTCCTTGATCACACATTTGGATAACACTTAGAAGATTATTATTTAACCCTTTCACATATAACACATTTTTTGTTTTATTTTTTCCATTATCGAGACTAAGTGTACCTTTTCCTATTATTCTGGCTATAGTATTGTCTCTGAACTTCACCGTGCCTTCATTGCCCCTTTTTAATGAGATGAATTTGCTTTTATCTCTAATCATGTGTCTCGAACATCCACTATCAATGAACCATTTTTGTCCTTCATCTCTAACATTGAATGTTGCTTAAACAATCATGGATTCTTCTTTCTTCTTCTTTCAGGTCTTTGATGGTTCTCTTTTCTTTATCATTGGAGCTTTGAACTTTTGATCTTGTCTTTTAGATTAAAAAACACTTCTACAATAGTCTGCTATATGTCCATAGTTTTTTCACTTGTAACAAACTATAGCTTCATCAAATTTTGATAAGGGAGTAAATAAATTATAGTTTCTGTTCGAAGCTCCATAGGTTCCTTTGTTTCTGCTCCTGACTTCAATATCCTTGTCTCTCTTTCTACAATATAATTTATTATGACCAAAATGATTGTAATAATAACAATATCCATCAAAATAATTACCAAACCTAATTTAATTTGCATATCTTGGGGCAAAAGGTCTTCTGAGGTTTTTGTTGATAGAGCTAGTTTTTTGTATTCTAGGCTTCTTCCTTCTTGGTCTCCTTTTTCACTGGTTCCTAAGAGTTTCAGCATAGCTCTTAGCTTTCTCTTTTTCCTTCTCATACCCAATGCCTAAATTTTTAGATGGTGATCTTTGACTCTCTAGAATCTTATTCAAGACTTGAGTGCTATTCTCAGATTTCAATTCACTTGCTATTTTAGAATTCACCTTTTCTAGATCCCTTTTTAAAACATCTTAGATTCATACCTTTCACAGTCTTCTCCTTTCTTCTTTAGTTGATCCATTAGATCTTCTTCAATTTTCTTTTCTTCTTCAATTTGGACTTTTAGATCAGTAATTACCTTGTTTGATTCCTCAAAGACTTGTGATGTCTTCATTTTGAAGTCTCGATTCTCTTTTTCATATTTTCAGAGTTGTAACTTTAGTTTCTGATTCTTCTTCTTAAATTCTTTTATTTCTTCAAATACACAAATAAGTTCTTCTTCAAGGTTCACTTCACCTTCTTATTCCATGTCTTCATCTTCTTACAAATTATTTTTGTTGGTGGTGGCATTTTATTCTATAGCCATGAATAGAATCTCTTCATTATCACTCTCAACATCACTTTATTTTCTTCAGATGAGCTACTATACCTCTTGGATTATAGGCTTTTCTTTTGTTTCTCAAATCTTTGCTTATCTTTTCTTGGCTTGAATCCATTTTTGTACTTTGATTTGTTTCTCTCATCATCTATATTTCCTTTATTTGGACATTTGGCTGCAAAATGACCAATTTCACCACAATTAAAGAATTTAAATGGTAACTTTCCTTTATATTTGCCTGATCCTTTCTTTAGATTCCAAATTAATAGAGCTTCATTTTCATCTTCTTCACTACTTGAATTTTAACTTGATTCTAGTTCTTTGAACATCTCTTTCTTTAAGCCCTTGAATGATGCTTCCTTTTTCGACTATCTCTCAGATTTGGTTCTCATTTCATAGGCTGTAAGAATTCTATGGAGCTCATCCAATTTCTTCATGTCTAAATCCTTCATTTCTTCAATGGTAGAGACCTTCGCATCGAATATCAATGGTAGGGATCTTAGGACTTTTTGAATGATCACATATTCTTTAATTTTCTCTCTGAGTCATCAAATGACATTAACAATCTCATCAACGTGAAGAAGATACCTAGCAATTGTTTCATCATTATTTATTTTTAAACTTTCAAACTACCTCCAATGGGTTTGGAGTTTTTCTTTTCTAACCTTACTATCACCTTCATAAATAGTGTTGAGTTTATCCCAAATCTCTTTTGTAGATTCACAATGCATAAACCTAACAAACTCATTTTTTGAAAGCTCACATAAGATTTCATTCATAGCTTTTGCATTGTTCTCACTAGCCTCTTTTTTGGTGGCATCTATTGGCGCAATTTGTGGCATTATGTATCCTATTACTACTGTTTGCCAAATATCAAAATCTAGGCCATCAAGTAAGTCTTCATTCTTATGATCTAAAATGCATAATTCATTCCATAAAAAAAAGGAGCCTTGTTAGTGGAGAAACCATTTATCACTTTAGATCCTACCATATGTTCTTTGCAAGATCTACCTTCTTCCAGTTGTGTTAACACCAAAGGAACCAGCTCTGATACCAATTGTTAAGCACACACTTATACTGAGGGGGGGTGAATTAGTATAAGATACTTTTTCACTTTTGACTATTAATCTTAATTCCAAAACCTCAAATTACTCTGCAATTAATATATTCAAAGCAGTCAAAGAATACAATGAAAAACCACACAATGTAAATAGACACATATTTACGTGGAAACCTTTCAAGAGAAAACCACATAAAAATTCTCTTACTATAAATATTTTTAAGCACCAACCTACTAGAGCACCAACCCTAAAAATAATTTTGTAGGCACCAACCTACAGGAGCACCAACCCCTTTCACCAAGCACCAACTCAGCAAGAGACACCAATCTCTTAAAAATGAAGGCACCAACCTTCTAAAAAAAATCACTCTTCTATCTCAAACTTTTTGTGAAAACAATGGATGATATAAGACTTGATTTATCTCCTTTAGATTTGATCTATGCTTGAGTGTTTTCACTGCTATACTCTTCCTTATACTTGCTGATTTTTTCTTTTTAATATTCTCACAAAAAATTGCCTTTAAAAATTCTGCTCTTCTTTTATATATCTTCCACTTTTGAATCTACACTTTTACCATTCATTATGTACTTATTTATAACCCATAGAAAGCCATAAATTAAGGTCGTGACTCTTCAAGTGAAAAGGTCCTTTCAAATGGTCACAACTCCTCCCAATAAGTTGGCCAAGGTTGACAATTCCATTGACATTTCCATCGACAATTCCATTTACTTTCGTCGACATTTCCATTCACTTTTGCCAACAATTCTGTTCACTTCCATCGACATTTCCATTCACTTCTATCAACAATTCCATTCATTTTTGGAAACAATTCCATTCACTTCTAGTAATCAATTCCGTTCACTTCTGGCAATAGTTCCATTTCACATCAATGACAATATTCCAACACAAACATCTACATTATCATCATGGTTTATATCATTGGTGCAATTGTTTTCCTTTAAGTATAAAATATCAAGAGTTAGTCCTTATGCATATTTTGGCCAAGCCCCCATGGTGCTCAATCATGAAGCCTACCATCAAATGCTTTATCAAAAATTATCTTTGAGAGGTCTACCATATCAATGCATCATCACCATATCCTCGACATCGACATTATTAATAATCCCAATCCAATATCTAATCATATCCCAAACATAGTAATTAAGTAATGAAATAATTTCAACGTTTGTTAGTCTGGATGAGCATCTCCCTACTAGTAGTTGTCCTAATTCATATTTACCCTCTATATCAACTTATCAATCATCAACCATTAATCATGTTTTTCATTATTAGGGTATACTACATTAGCACTATACACCATCCCACATGCATTCTCAATGATTATATTGCTTGTTGGGGAAAATCATTTTAATATCACCAATTTTACTTTCTTTTTTGTCTATCCTAACTAGGGTAGCTCCATGTTCTCAATGATTATATTGTCTGCTGGGGTAAATCATTGTGTTATCATACCACATCACCACTATTAGGGGTACAATGCTTATAACTACCTTTGGGAAAACCATTGTAAACCATCCCACTTGTATTTCTTAGTGTTTTTTTCCAAAATTTGGGTAAATCATTATGTTTTCACCCCATCATATTCATTTGTGTCGTCTCTTCATTTTTCTTGTTTCTTTTGAGGCATAATTTATCAACCCACTTGCTAACCACTCCCTTGAGGGGGTCGCTATAGTTCAATCATTACCATTGTAGTTGTAAGTATAAATAACCATTTTATTCTTTAAAAATATGTTAATTTTCTTATAGCTTGCAACATCTTCCCAAATAGGGGCAACTGTAGACATGTAAATTTGGCCACTAATGGTTTGATATCCGACTTTAGACTAATTCTTGCTAATCATTGAATACCTAGCTTAAGAATTTCTATTAGTCTTAAATTTATATTTATAACCTTGCATTAAATCAATTTGGCCTATTAAATCAATTAAACAAGGAAAATACACACATTAAATTAATCAAAATCAAACAAATGACTAAATGCCTAAAAGGAATTAATTAATTTGCACACTTTAATTAAAATCAATTAGCAAGTTAAATCAATTTAAAATCATAATTGAGTTCACCCATGAGCTAATAAATCAATTACTAAAATGGAAATTCAAGATCATCTTAGAACATTTCAGAACACATTCATTACCTTTGTGAGTTGTCACTTTTGGAAAATATCTAAAAGAATATTCTAGGAATTTGCCAAACTCAACCAAGATTAATAAAATCAACCATGGTTAGATTTAACCCATTCCAAGGGATTTTAAATCCTATAAAATCAAGATTATAGCTCTTCATTTAAGGATCTCAATCAAAGTAGAGTTATAATGCAGGAATAGATTCATGAAGCTAAAATCCTAGTGTTATAATGTTGAAATTGAGCCAAGCCATATCAATCAAGCCGAGCATTAAATAATTGTGCATGGAGGAGATGATGTTAGTCATAGGTCATTTAGGAAGACTTTTATGCATAATCTAAGCAAGCCAAATGAAGAAATCATTTGGAGCTCTCAAGGAAGTTAAAGATTGTTGTTCTTTGAATTTTAGTTGGGTTTTCAATTATTGTTTGTTCATTAAGCTCCCTCTAAGATCTAGGCTTAGAGGTGTTATTATGTTAGTGTGTTGATTTGGATTAACACTTGATCTAACCTCATCTCTTTTTCAAATTCCTTGATCATACTTGGTAGTCCATAGGTGCATAGAATTTGAATATGTAGATTTCCTACCAGAACCTTCTTTGAGAAAATTTGAATTTGTAGGACTTGTATAAGTAATTTCTTGCATTAGTGAAGGTGAAAAAAAGTGTGTTAAATTGTCTAAGGGTCTTGGGAAATGCAAGAGGTTTATGAATGCTCATTATAACAATGTCATAATGATAGATGCGCCATATTGTGTAAAATCATAAAAAGTGTAATGTAACCAACCTCCATGTAGTCAAAGGCATCAAGATTTAGATATGCCTCTTTGGAGGGTAAGAGGGAGTCAATTTTTTTATGTTAGATAATTATTCCATTCAAATATTCATGAATGAAGAATGTAATTAAAAAAACTTGTATAAATGGGGAATTTGAAAGTTTGAAGCCCTATTTTAAATGAATGAAAATACAAATCCTATTGAGGTCTATATTTCTACTACTAAATATATTTGATATTGTTGGTGTAAGAATGATAACTTGTTTTCAAGTGATTCTATATACTAATACATGACTATTTGATGAGAAACCTCATAGAGATAAAGAAATGATGATTTCAGATATATCAGAAAGATTGTGAACCCTATTTTTTGGGTATAAACAAATGTGAGAGATAATTTAGTGTATCTGGTAAGGTAATGCTTGGAATTTACTATTTGAAATATTTTATTGTCATTTAGAAGCTATAATTGGTATTACATGTGGTAGAATGTATGTGTGTTTGAGTAAAGAATTCAAAATGAATACAAGACAAGGAAAAGAACTTGGGTTAAAAAATATAACACAGACCCCTGTATACTAAATACACACACTAAAAAAATACAATAGGTTAAGTATTGCATTGAATAGTGAGAATGACGTATTATTAGTGCTTAGGAAGTTCAAATTGGTGTATACCAGAGTCGTGGCAAAATGGATGCTTCAAAGGTAAAGTGAGTGATTGTATGTCAATGAACTACCTATGCATGTTTACTTTGAATTCTGCAAATAAATACATGTGATAATGAGTATGAGTGAAGTTAACAAACTATGTAAGCATTGATAAGTATCTTTTCATAATCCTCAGAAAGGTATTTAGACTAGTAATTCAATGGTAATACATGATATGAGTACACATAGTCAATAGGAAAACATGAAATAGAATGCATAATTATGTTGACAATACAATTTGAGTATGAGTTTGTATGATGTTGGTGAATTAAGACTTTTAGATAAAGTCATGTGATTGTCTATCTTAGTAATGTACATTATATTTTATGAACCTGCACATAAAATTGACAAATGATGACAAATCTTGGAAAGTATTTGATATAATGCATCTGAAGGTAATTAAGAGAATTACATTCATCTAACTATCCATTTTTAATATCAAAATGTATTTTAACCGTGATTATATTCTATCAATTCTACATTGAAACAAAATTCATAGAAATCAATGCTAATGCATGAAGAAAATGAGTTATAATAGCTATGAAGAAATTATTTAATGATTAGATAGTTTTTAGGTAAACTAAAGTCAAATATACTTTGAGTCAATATCATATAGGATTGATAGTTTTTAAAATTCATGGATAAAAAATCCCAAAAATAGGGCCACAAAGACTATTGACAAATTGATAGAATTATGTAAAAGAGTGTGTAGAGTCTTGGGAAGTGTATGAAGAATTGTGGACTATGAATAGAGGTGTTGACATGTGATTGAGATGTCAATGAGACCTATATAAGCATGATTTAAAAATTTTAAACCCATTCTTACATGATGATTGTACACAATAACCCTTAACAAGAAGTGTAAACCATTGTTGTTGAAAAAGTGTATCTTGAGGAAAGGTGTAGAGTGAGTGTATTTGGTATAAATTCTACATCACCACCCATATTTATAGTTAAATCCCTAGAAATTCATATAGAAAATAGAGAGGGAGGTCTATGACTGAAACATCTTGAGAGATGGAGAGGCTTGGGCAAGCTTGTAGGGTAAGATTCAAGTTCTTAATGATGTTAACTATCTTAAAAATTGTAGCATCTAATTGGATAACTCCCTATGTGATTGGAGTTTAATCTAATCTTAGTAGGTGAACAATAGTTTTAAGCATAATTTCACTACTTTCCTAGAAATCAATCATACAATTATGTACATGGTACTTACCAATAATCAAGGAGATGTAAAACGGAGGTGGTTTGCTAATATTACCACTATCTCTTTATTTTGGTTGGCATAGGTTGGTAGGAATAATTGATGCAATTAATTTGATTTCATGACCAAGGTGGATTAGATATTATTTCAATAATTATCTTTGGGTAATAATGAATAGATCCTCCTATATAGTGGCATTTAGAATTGTTCTCTTCATTTGTTCAATTATGTTGAAAGGGATTTGTCCTTATTTTGAATATAACTTTGAAAAAACAACATATTCTCTATGATGTTAGCTAATTTGAGGATGAGTTTAATTTTGAAGATTTTGAGTTAATAATACCCGAGGTGTCCCAAAAACTACTTTCTCCTTGGTAGCTTCGTGATGGGCTAGGGTAGTAGGAACTTGCCCAAATGAGGAATATGGCTCTCCTTCTAGTTCCCTCTTTTTGAAACCTTTTTTGTAAGACACTAGTGTGTTCCCTTTGATTAAGACCTCATTTTAATGCATGGTAAAAAAGTCAATCTCTTTATAATTCAAAATAGTGGACTCACCTTGAACTTGTGCTTGTTCATGAACTTCTTCTATTTTTGAATCTGATTCACTTAACTGGCCTTGATAAAATGACACACTTTGAACCATCAAGGCTTGATTGATCACCCCATTCAGACACAAATTTGGTTATTAGGATAGTGTCATGGGAAGCACCACTCATAATATTAAACCAGGTTATTTTTCATAGGTTTAATGGCTTTTGAAGTGTTGGTATCTTAGGATTTTGATTATTTAAGGGCTTATCACGTGTAATTAGGCCTTGAATTTGTACATTACCTTGATGAGTATACTTTTTAGGATGGTATGATTGATTGAAATAATGGTATGCAACATGCTATGTTTTTTACTACCTTTTCAAGGCCATTAGTTCATTTCCAAAGATCTATAATAATGTCTTAACTTCATGCAACTCATTAAGAGGGGAAGCAGGTGGAGTTGGTTATTATTTTACTATAGGAATGGATTTCAAAATGGTATGAATAGGTATGGGTTCAATAAATAATGGAATTAAAGGTCTATAGGATATATTTCCCACTTGAATTAGGTTATTTTAAGCCTTTATGGTAATGGCATATGTAGCTAGTAATGTAGTACCTCCCATGGACTAAATCATGACAACAATGCCACTATTCAAAGACCTCAAATAGTAAATGGAAACAATATTTGTGTTAGGCTTCACAAAGGGTAGGATTATATCCCAAGTTTTTTAGAACATGAAGTTGAAGTCCACTATGTAGTCATGAGGGGATTTCTTGATGGTAGTAAGTTTATCCATGAGATAAATATGATCACTCTTATCTTAAAATTGTTGGAAAATTATCTCTATTAGCTCATCATAGATATGTATTATGATAGGTTACAATCCTCTATATCATTTAAGAACCATTATTTTCAAGGATGTAGCAATAAGTCTCATATCCACATTGTTTTGAGTGATGTTTTGGACTGAGCATATGTTGGCAAAGTTTTATATGCAATATATGGGATTGGTAGCATTGTCACTTGTAAAATAAGGTATGCTTTTGGGAGATACAACTAAGATATGATCAGGTTGTTTAAGAAATAAAGGGATACCTCCATTAAAGGTATAAAATAGTTAATTTTTTTGAGCTACTATATGAATAATATGATTCAACCTCCATCTTGGTCTAGGAAACCTACTAAAAGGAGTAGTAGATTGAGACCTTGGTGAAGGATATCTAAAATTTATATCTATTCTTTCAATACACATTGATAATGTAATTCTTAATATTCTAAAATATAAGACAGTTCAAAAAACTAAAAAATAATAACTCTTATATAAGCCATTATTTCCTTTGGCATGAAAATGTTGGACTGATTTGAGACCAAAAATATTTGAAGGCACTAGGTGTCCCTAAAGTATCTTCAATTATGTAACTTAGTAAGGAACAACACTAAGTCCTCAACTAAATTCTTCAATCCTATGGAACTTTATCCCATTGGGTATGCCAAAAACTATTATCACCTAAATATTGTACCCATTTGCTCAGTTAGTGATTCAAATGCAATAATGAGATCATCCACAAGGTGTTGGACCTTTTATCCTTAAGATAAACATTTGGATAAGGTCATATTCCTTTGTAATCTATGTGAATTTGATATAAGATCAACTATAGTCATAAAATAGTACAAAAATTAATCCATTTATAGTTAATATTATGCCTTCATCAAGGGGAAGGGAGTAGTAATGACTGAAATTCATAAAGATGGGGATGCACCAAGTCTAAAAATCTCCTAAATTACTCAAACAAAAAAATAAATCTTCAAATTTTAGAAATTACACAACTTATGTGCAACCTACAACTTTCCTAACTTTTTTATCAGTATTTCATATGAAGGTAAGGATATAAAAAACATACAACTATCCAAGGAGAGTGTAAAGATGATAGGACAACAACACAAAGGGATGAAACATCCATAAATGAATATCAATAATTAAAAATTACATAACACTTAAGAAAAGTGATAAGGTAGAAAAGGTAAACATCAATTCTTAATTATATTTAAAGTGAAAGCCAACATTACAAGACTCAAAATGAGTAGAGTTTTGACATGTCAAAGAAAGGGCTCTTGAAAAAGCCTTTTTTAGTCTTATATATATATAACAGATATGAGAGAAAAGAGGAGAGCATAAGGAGACATCATAAATGTTATCACTACTCCATTATTCAACTTATACAAGAAAAGAGATAAGGAAACTATAACTACTAAGTATCTTCCAATGTACTAGGCCTAACCAATGAATATCTCTCAAGAAGGTTTACATAGAGTGGGAGAGGAGATTTTATTATTTATTATTTTTGTTCTTTGGAAGGCTTTTAAAAGGTGGATATCCTTCTTCAATGTTGATATATTATTAAGAAACTCTTGTCTTAATAGCCTTAACTAGGCCATCTCCTCATCTCATGCATGCATGTTAGAGATAATATAGTTGAAGTTGACTTGCCTCCTTAATTCCCATGCTTGTTTAATATTTGGATTGAAATAGATCTCCTACACCCATTTGGATCTTTGAGTTGACTTGACATGATTTACACTCTATGGAGGGAGTTAGACATTTTGAGGGGTAGTTTTCCAAGACCTCCATACCTCACTCATGCTCTTTATGACCACTTATTCCATTTATATTAGTTGTAGATATGTTTTATGAGCATGGGCTGCTTGAAATTACCTTTGAAGTTCATGTGAAGCTATCTCAGATAGGTTGAGAATCTGGTGTATCATCCTATTTGATCATGAGAGATGTTTGAGAAGCTAAGAAACATGCATTTCTATGCTTGAAAGCTCCATCTTATCTAATCATCTTCCTTTCAAACTTGAAAAATGTTTGTTAGAAGTTTTGGGACATTTGTCTTCATAGACCTATAATAGCCTTCAATGCAACTTTTACCTTTCACATAAAATATTGTTTTCAAGATTTCATAATGATCTTAACTTATTTGATAATTTACTAACTTTGCCCTATAAAATAAGGTTGCACTCTTGAAATATCCTTATTTGGTCATGATGTTGTTGAGAGCTTGAATTTTAGCACCATGAAAAGCTTATAAAAATGCTTTCAGGCTTAGAAACATGCTCTAAACTTTTGAAATTCATTAATCTTGCATTCTTGCAACTTTCAAGGTTAGGAATCCTTGAGAAATCTTTGAAAATAATTACATTATTCATGAACACTCTAGGATGTTTTCATGCCTAATTATACTCTTGTCAATCATCATGATTCTAAAGCTTCAAGACCTTCATCTACAAACCCTTGAATGCTATGTATTTTTATAATATACTTTCCCAACCATGGTGTTGATTTATTGTTTGAAGACCTTATGAGAATAAGTTGTAGGCTTGTGAGGAGATTTAAAATTTCTTGGAAACCTCTTTATTTACTTATTTAACATGAGGGACATGCTTGGAAACATGCCAAGATACATTTAAGACTACCCTACAAAATTTTTAGACTTGCAAAAAATATTTTCCCTGCACTTGAATTGGCCTATAAATATGTTAGTAGGCTTGTCAACATGTTTGATCATTTATTTATCATTCTATATTCTACAGGCCTATTATGTTTTTGACCATGATTTAGTCTCTTCAAAAACCTATTATTGGAGAGTTGTTAGTGATGTCATGAAGGTTTCTTTTTGAGTGGATGAAATGATTTGATAGCCTAATTAATAATGACAAAGTGTGCAATGTGCTTGTCCTAGTATACTTAAAGGAGGTTTGGTTGATCTTCAAATTTGAAATTATTAGAAATGTTCATGGATGAGTATGGTGATGATAGCATGTGAAAGAGGTACTTAAGATTTTATCTATGCTTTGAGATTTTGTGTGCATAAGTGGAATTCATCTGGTTGATCATAATTTTCATATAGACACTTTGGGTCCAGTGGCAAAAAATTTGAGTTAGCATTTTTATGAAATCACCATTACCACATAGGAATGAGTCAAGGGGAGTTGGTCATATGGTTGTGATCATAGTAGTCCTTAGTTGTTATGTGTTAGATCTCAAGTAATGCATTGAAGTACGGTCAAAGATATGAAGGTGCAAATTTGGATTCTAAGACACAATTCACTTTTTTCCCAGAGCCAAATTTGTATGTGGGAAAAAAGAGTCAAGTAAGCAAGTTGATGAGTTCAAAATTTTCATGCATGAAGGTGTTAGGACAAAATTATCATATGGGTTTGTTAATTTTTATACCTATTTTATTTGTGATAAAGTGTAGATCATGCAATGAAGCAAATCAAAAGATATGCATATGTAAAGTTAAGCTCACAGGTAGTTTGACTATGTTTTTCCATACTTAGCCAATTTTTCAATATGGAAAGAAGATCCAAGTGAGAATTTTTATGGTGTTATATCTTACACATGTGAAAGTGTCAAGAGAAACTAATAATATGGGTTTATTTAGTTTTTATCATAGATGATTTAAGCTAAATTTGATATCATGCACTAAAGCATGGTAAGAGATATGCAGGAGCAAGTTGGTCTCTCAAACAACTTCTAAGCATAATTGGCTCTATGGTACAAGATTTTGAGAAGGCACTTTTATAGTTTTATATATCACACACGTGAAGGATTCAAGAGTAGTGTGTCACATGGTTAGATTCTCCTATATGAGGAGATCATTAGGTCCAAATTTTAGATCATGTGAGTAAGCACATAAAAAGTTATTGAGGTGAAAAGTTGGCCTTCTAGGTATATTGAAAGGGTCCCCATACTCATTTCTACACAAGTTAAAGCTCAAACAAGATCGACGATGCACATTGATCTAAGTTGGGAACTATAAAAATGAGGATAGGTACATGATGTTTAAAAACTGAACAAAGGTATATGACAAGGATCCAATAGTGAGTGTGTGTTTGTATATATTGATCAAATGGTAAGCTGTAATTACTATAGACCTAATTAATCCATAGAGATTGATGGAACACATTAAGTCAACATTTCAATATTGAAAAAGATAAGGTAAACTATCAATTTCTTAACATTTGAACATTGGTGCATATGTGTTAAATGTTAAACAAGATTGATGGAGTGTATTTGATCTAATCTAAGAGGACATGAGATGTGAGCATTGTGTTCGAGGTTTAATTGTGACCATTGCCATTTGAATATTTGAATTTGCTAAGGGAAAAAAACCAATATCTAGTATTTGGGCCATATCTTTTGATATAATATGAATTTACTCATACAGTAAAAATAAAATATGTAGAGGACTCCAATGCACATTTATAGATATGGATTTGAAGATCTAGAATTATTTATAGTCAAATATATTAATGTTCAAAATTGACTGTGTTTGTGCTTATTCTACAAATGACATAATAAGGGTATTTGAGCTCATTTTGATTATTTTTAAATGTCTCTTGATGAATTGGCTATTAAGGAGTGATGTAAACTCCTTGAGGATGCTCTATGTGAGTTTTTAAGGTTTGATCAATCATATATAGTATAAACAAAGGTTTTGAAGTTTATTGTGTTTTAATTCATAATCAATGTGTACAAAGAAGTGTTTGAGCTAATTAGGTTTTAACTAAAGAGTGTTTTGGTGACTGTGATGGATTTGGACTCTTAAGGGGGACATATAGATCATGTATAATGGGTCCATACTTTTATAAAGTGTTCATGTGTTCTTATTATGCTTGGAGAGGTGTCAAAGAGCTGAATGGGTCTTCATAAGACCTAAAAGTGACTTAGGCCTATTTTAAAAGGAGATTATGCTTAAGTGTGACCCATATGAGATGACTTAAGGGTGAAGGCATGTTTTATGGCTGGCAAGGAAATATTGTGAACTTGATAATTCATGACTACTCTATATATAGTGAAACCAAATGTGTTGGGTTCTAGAATGGTAATTGAGAGACTAAGTGATTTGTGAGAGATTTATGTGTGTGATTTGTAGATTGAAGGATAGGTAGTGTGCCTTTTGGTTGAGGGAATATGGAGAATAGTTTTTTGATTATGTATATGACCTTTAGGTCATGTTCCTTATGTTAGAATAGTGATCTTGAAAATTGAGGATATGTGAAGAAGTCTAAATATGCATATGAGGATAGTTTGAGTGATAAAGGAGAGAGATTGTGTCATGCCTATGCAAGAGGCTTATTCAAGATAAGGAGAGAGATTATGGCATGCCTATGAGAGATTTTGTGTAGAGGTGAGATAATCAAAAGCTCTATCATCAGGTGTTTAAGACATAAAATCTAAGGTATAAGTGTTTATCTCAGGGAGGGTCTAAAGGACTTGATCTTCCTTATGGGTAGTTTCTCCTTGTGAAATAGGGTTTCACTAAAGACCTTTGATCAAAAGGACTTGATCAAGGTTGTAGGTTAAAAGGACTTGACTGAAGGTTTCTGATTAGAAGGAATTGATTAGTATCTTATTTGTGATCATCTTATAGGATAGTTGTCCATGTGTTTTTAGGTTTGAGAGTGGGTTTTATTCCCCAAGAGGTTTTACCATGTAGATCTTGTGTTGTGTATGTGATCTTACATTATGTTTATTGTTCACTGTTATTAATGATTTGTATGATTCATGAAAGCTTATGTTGAATTCTTAAGTATTTAAAAGGGTTTGGAAATTGAATTGGATTTTTTTCCACCACTGATTCACCCACCTCATCAGATTTTACCTCTAATAATTAGTATCAGAGTAGGTCCTTTGTTAAAAGCTTAACATCTTGAAGGTGACCCAAGGTATAATGGCTAGTTATAATTTGTAAGGTGGTTTGTCTACTAAGCAAGAACCAATATTTAATGGACCAAGTTATGCTTTTTAGAGTTTTAGGATGAGGACATACATTATGTCCCTAGGGTTTGATGTATGGGAATATTTTGTGGATGGTTATGTTGTTCCTACACCTCCATCTAGTGATACAAAAAAAAGATATTTTAAAATAATTATAAGGCAATGAATGCCATCACCTATGATCTTAAAAAAATTGAGATCACCAAAGTAATTCATTGCACATCTTCCAAGGAAATATGGGACAAATTGAAGACTATAATTTGGCAAAGTTGTAGACTCATAGAAGGTAATTTAAAAGTCTCAATATGAATGAAGAAGATACTATGGCATCCTTTCTATAAAGAGTTGATGAGATTATGAACATCATTAGAGGTCTTGGAGAAAACCTTGAAGAGGCTAAAGTTGTTATAAAGGTATTAAGGTCTCTATCCCCCAAGTTTGATCCAAAAGTATCTGCTATAGAAGAGAGTCATGACCTTAGTTTAAGATGGATCAATTGCATAGCACCCTTACTACCTATGAGATGAGGAAGAATGATGATATACCACCAAAGAAGGAATCAATTTTCAAGACTAAAATAAAGATAAATATTAAGTTTCAAGGTAAAAAGATAAAGGTGGATGACAATCCTGATATAGATGAGGATGAACTAATTGCTTTGATTTCAAGAAAATTCAATACAGGTTCAGATAAGTATAAAGTTAAGCTTCAATTATGGTGAGATATGATATTTTAATAATAAGTGCCCTCATAAGTATAATAATGATGATGATGAAGAGCATGATCTAGGTCATGATGATGGTAAGAGATCTTTTAAGATTGATAAAAACAAGAAGGGATTTAGAAGGTTTGATAACAAGAAGAAGTACTTCAAGGACAAAAATAGTCTTTACACCAAAGAAGATTGTAGCTCATTAGATGAGAGTGAAATCAATGACTCAGAGTATGATCATGAAGATGATGGTCCTATTGAAGATAAATCTATGTTCATGGCTAAGGAAGGAAGTTTATCACATCAGAAGAGTCTACTTAGAGTGATTCAAATAATGATGAAGATAAGGTGGAATATGAGACTGTATCAATGAATTCTCTTGATAAATTAAAGATTGAGAATAAGATAAATAAGAAGATGAAATATAAAATCAAGGAATTTGAGGATTAATTTAGTGTGTTTGAGGTAAGAATGGATGAAGATGCCAAGGAGAATGAAGATATGGTCAAGCATATCAGTTGTCAATTATAAATTCTATCTACAAGCCTAAAAGCTAAAGAAGATGAATGTGAAAGGTATGTAATTGAAAATGAGTATATAAAATCTAAGCTATAGGATGTTAGATCAACTGTTAGTCCATAAAACCATGAAATCAACACACTAACATACTAACATCTCTAAGCCTATATATTAGGTGGGGGATTAATGAATTAAAAAAAATGAAAACCCAATTAAAATGGAAAGAAAAACAATCTTTACCTTCCTTGAGAGATCCAAATGATTTCTTCATTTGTCTTGCTCGATTTATGCATAAGAATTCTTCATCAATGACATATGGCTAACATCATCTCCTCTATGCACCATTGTTGAATGCTTGGCTTGATTGATATGGCTTAGCTAAATTTCAACATTATAGCATTAGGATTTTAGCTTCATGAATCTATTCCTACATTATATCTCTAATTTGATTGAGATCTTTAAATGAATAGATATAGGTTGGATTTTATAGGCTTTCAAATCCCTTAGAATAGGTTAAATCTAACCATGGTTGAGTTTATTAACTTTGGTTGAGTTTGGTATATTCCTAGGATAATCTTTTATATATTTTCTAAAAGTGATAACTCAAAAAGGTAATGAGTGTATTCTAAGATGTAAGATGCTCTTGAATTTGTTTTTTATTAATTGATTTAATTATTTTATTAGCTCATGGGTGAACTCAATTAGGATTTGCAATTGATTTAGCTTACTAATTAATTTTGATTAGGGTATGCAAGTTAATTAATGTTTTTTAGGAATTTGGTCATTTGTTTGATTTTTATTAATTCAATGTGTGTATTTGCCTTATTTTAATAGGCCAAATTGATTTAATTCAAGGTTATGAAGCCAAATTTGAGACTAATAAAAATTATTAGGTTAAATGTTTAATGATTGGTAAGAATTGGTCTAATAGTCTGATGCAAAGCTATTGGTGGCCAAATTTACATGTCTATACTAAGGTAATGCCATTTGTGAAATTTGAAAAGATCTCAGGTGATCTAGACAACATTCTGAATGATTAAAAGCATCCAAGTGATAAGACTAGTCTTGGATATAAAGAATAATCAGAGAATACAACTCAAGATAAGATGAAGACTAATGTGAATGAGGTGGATCAACCTTTGAAGACAAATCATAAAAAAAAGAATGAAGGTGATGATAGAATAAAGAAAAATTAGATTAGATAGATAAATGCCATGAGGCATACACATTTTAATAGTTACTACTATACTTGTAATTAGTTTGGGCATAGACCTAGAGAATGTAGAAGACCGTTACGAATTAATTTTCATGGAAATATGATGGATGTAATTAGTTAAAAGGTGTAAGCAAGGTTGAGTGTCTCAACTATCATGATGTGGGACACTTTGGAAAACATTGTCCATTTAAGGTAAGAAAAACTGAGTTTCCTTTGAGAGATATTGAGTGCTACAGTTGTTATGAACTAAGACACATTACAAGATTTATTCCAAATATGGTAAGGCAAAATGAGATTTTTGAAAAAATTATGGTGTGATTCAACTATGAATAAAGAGATGACATTGATAGGTTCTACAATCAAAGGCCTATAAGTCAGAAAAGGCTCAATCAGGATCTAAGAATGCAAGGAAGAGGACAAGTTAATACATGGAAACTAAAGGTGGTAAGTTTGATTCATGATGAGACTATAGGTCCAAGTAATCTATTTTCTATGTTGGATAATGATTCTAAAGTTTAAGAATCCCAAGAGGTCTCATTTTCTACTCATGTTGAGAATGAAGAGACTAAGCTCAAGGAGAAAACCAAGGTGCTAGTTGAAGCTAGTTTTGAGTTATGTATAGATCCAAGTGAACATCTTATTATTGTTAAGAAAGCTTCATGTAAAGAACATCATTGTCTGTACCTAGTGATGAGATTACAAGATGCAAGGAAGATTATTTAGATGAAAAGGTATGCAATAAATCTATGTTGTCTCAATGTATTGATAATCCAATCATTGAAGAAAAGGAGAATGTTGTATCATTTGAGGAATTTATTTCTCTATAGCTAAATAAGAAGAAGAAGAATAAGAATTATAAGTATCATTTGATCAAGGAGGAGGAGGAATATGAGGATTTGTTTTTATTTTATAGATTTAAGGTATAAAGGGTGTCTCTATCTATGCTTCTTAATAAACTTATTTCATGTGGATGAGCAAGTGTTGTTGTGGTATTCTTGAGATAGTCCTAGTAGACTAGAGTTGAGTGTTCTTATTTAGAACATGTATGTCCTAATTTAAAGTATGTTGAGATAATGTCATGATGTTGATAAATATATATAGAAGTAATTTGTAAAGTTAGATTGAAGGTTCCCAGATGACAAATGAGGATCTGTGATTTATTAAGGTAATCCTTTTGCATAGAAAGGTTTGTTGAAGTTATTCTAGCATGCTCTAGGTGGTTTTGTGATCTAAAGGTATGTTGAAATCAAATTGAATATTTTTGTTTTCTCTCAAGTTTTATAGTTTTTGCTTATGAGTATGCAGGTCCTGAAATGTGTTATAGGAAGTCAAGGTTCTGTATGGTGTGGAAGCTCAAAATATTGGTCTAGAAGTGTGTAATGATTGTCTCTAGTTGTAAAAGAAGTTTTAGAGGTGGATGTTGATTAGGTGTTGTGTTGATTTTGTTTGTGTTAAGATTCTATGGTTTTGGGCTCTACTAGAAAAGTGGTCTACCTTATGATTTGAGGGTTGAGTCTTCTTCATATGTTGAATGGGCCAAATGGGTTGTAAAATCAAGCTCCATATAGTTTTGAAGGTTTGTGTTTCTCTAGTTATTCAAGTTTTTATCAAATTAGAGGCCATGAAGTATGTTTGTAAAAAAAGTATGTTGCATAGGATGATCTTGTTGTAAATTTTTGTGCTTGAGGGAGAATATGAGAGTTCTCTAGATATGAATTTTTAGGTATTGAAGATGTATCTATTGAAAATTGTTGGCTTTGTAAGTTCCATGTAGGGCTACAAGGAGGATAGATAGTCCTAGTTTCAAGAAGAGTGCTTTTTTGCTTAGTTTCTCCAAAATAGAAAGGTGCATGTGTTTTAAAGTGAGTTCTCAAGTTAGTTTAGTGCATGTTTCCTATTTGGTGAGTGGCATGAATTTCTATTGGTGGTCCTTATAGTAGCATGAGATAGAAGGCTAATAAGCATATGTGGTGATACTTCATGATGTGTGGAGATCTAAAGATGCTTAAATGGTGAAATGGATCAAAAATATTAGGGGGATTCCCTCTCATATATTTCTTAGTGTGTTCCATTAGATTTTTAAGGTTTTATGTGTTCTTTATTCATTGGTTTCAATGCTTGATTGAAGAGAGTGTTGGCATGGAGCAAGAGGATGTTGTCAAGCCAAGTTGAAATAGGATCAAGGTAAGGGGTATCTATACCATCTTTATAAGATTTTCCTTTCCTATATGATAGTATTTTTAGGTCCTTAGGATTAGTTGTTTCCCACTTTGTCATTTTATCAAAGGAGGAGAAATTTATTATTGTGAGAGTGCTTGAAGAGAGATAAGATGAGCTATGTTTTACTATATATGATGTTTATTGACATCAATGGCAAAGGGGGAGATTGTTGGAGAATTATTGGTGATGTCATGGAGGTGTCCTTGTGAGTGGATGAAGTTATTTGATAGCCTAAGTAATAATGACAAGGTGTGAAATGTTCTTAGCCTAGTATGCTTAAAGGAGATTTGGTTGATCTTATGTTTTGGCATGATTAGAGATGTTCACAGATGAGTATAGTGACTAGATCATGTGAAAGAGGTCCTTAGATGTTATCTATGATTTGAGATATTGTGTGAATAAGTGGAATTCATATTTTTGATCATAGTTTTGATCTAGACACTTTAGGTCTAGTGGTATAAAATCTAAGTAAGGAATTTGATGATGTTACCAATGCCACGTGGGAATGAGTCAAGGGTAGTTGGTCATATGGTTGTGATCATAGTAGTCCTTAGTTATTATGAAATAGATTTGAATTCATGCATAAAAGTATGATAAAATATATGAAGGTGAAAATTTTTCTTCTAAGATAGAATTTACTATTTTCCCATACCTAGCCAAATTTACATGTGGCCAGAAAGAACTGAGTAAGCATGTTGATGAGATTAGCATTTGCACACATGGAGGTGTCAGAACAAAATTATCATATAATTTTATTCATTTTTGTTCCTTTTTTATTTGTATTAAATTCTATATCATGCATTGAAGTGCATCAAAAGATATGCATATGCAAAGTTGGGCTCCTAAGTAGTTTGACTATGTTTTTCCATACTTAGCCAATTTTACAATATGGTAAGAATATTTGAGTGAGAATTTTGATGATGTTATATATTACACCTATGAAGGTGTCAAAAAAAAAAATCATATGGGTTTGTTCATTTTTTAGTATAGATGATTTGTGTTAAATTTGAGATCATGTGCTAAATCATGACAAAAGTTATGTAGGAGTAAAGTTGGTCTCGCAAAAAATTATAAGCATAATTGGCTCTATGATAAAATATTTAGAGAAGGCACTTTTATGGGAGTATATCTCACACACACAATGGATTAAGGAGTAGTGTGTCACATGGTTAGATTCTTCTATGTGAAGAGATCATTAGGTCCAAGTTTGAGATTATGTGAGTAAGCGTAGAAGAAGTTATTGAGGTGCAAAGTTGGCCTTCTACACATATTGAAAGGGTCCCCATACTTAGTCATTTCTACACAAGTTAAAGATTGAGCAAGATTGATGATGCACATTACTTCAAGAATTCAGGAAGTAGTGAGATGAAGATAGGTCCATGATGTTTAATGAATGATCAAAGGTATAGGATAAGGGTCTACTAAAGAGTGGGTATTAGTATAGATTGATCGAATGGTAAGCAGTGATTGTTAAATACCTAATTAATCCACATAAATTGATGGAGCATGTTGAGTCAACATTTCAAGATTGCACGAGATGAGGTTAACTGTTAGATGTTTAAAATTTGTAAATTGGCACCTATGTATTAAATATCAAACAAGATTGATGGAGTGTATTTGATTTAAGCTAAGAAGACATGAGATGTAAGCACTGTGTTCGAGGTTTAACTATGACCATTGCCAACTGAATATTTGAATTTGCTAAGGGAAAAAACTATTGTCTAGTCTTTGGGCCATATATTTTTATATAAGACAAACTTTCTCATACAATAGAGCAAAAAAATGTATAAGACTCCATGGTGCATCTGGAAATATGGATTTGAATATTTGTAAGTGTCTATAGTCAAATATATTAATGTTAAATGTTGACTATGTTCTCATGCTTATTCTACAAATGAATTGAGAAGGATATTTGAGCTTGTTTTGATGTTGCTTCAATGTATCTTGATGAATTGGATACTGGGGAGTCATGTAGACTCCTTAGGGATGTTGTAGATGCATTTTGAAGGTTTGATCAATCATATGCAGTATGAACAAAGGTTTTGAAGTTGATAATGTTTTCATTCATAATGACTGTGTGTATGAAGAAGTGTTTAAGCTAATTAGGTTTTAGAAAATGAGATTTTTTGTGATTATGATGGATATGGACACTTAAGGGGGACCTATAGATCATGTAAAATGGGTCCATACTTTTGGAAAGTGTTCATGTGTTCTTATTATGTTGAGAGATGTGTCAAAGAGCTAAATGGGTCTCCATAAGACCTAAAAGTGACTTAGGCTTATTTTGAAAGGGGATTGTGCTTAAGTGTGGCCCATATGAGAGGCCTTAAGGGTAAAGGCATATTTTTTGGCCAACAACGAAATATTGTGAACTTGATAATTCATGATTGCTCTATATATAGTGAAACCAAATGTGTTGGGTTCCAAAATGGTAAAAAAGAGACTAGGGAGTTATTTGTGAGAGATTTATGTGTGTGATTTGTGGAACGAAGGATAGTTAGTGTGCTTGTTGGTTGAGTGAATATGGAGAATAGTTTGTTGACCATGTGTATGACCTATAGTTCATGTTCCTTATGTTAGAATAGTGCTCTTAAAATTTAAGGATATGAGAAGAAGTTTGAATGTGCATATGAGGATAGTTTGAGTGATAAAGGAGAGACATTGTGGAATGCCTGTGTGAGAGCCTGATTTGAGATAAATAGAAAGTTTGTGAAGAGGTGAGATAATCAAGAGGTCCATCATCAAGAGTTAAAGACATAAGCTCTAAGGTGGAAGTGTTCATCTCAAGGAGGGTCTAAAGGACTTTATCTTCCTTAGGGGTAGTTTCTCCTTGTGAAATAGGGTTCAACTAAAGAGATTTGATAAAAAAGAATTGATCAAGGTTGTATTTCAGAAGGACTTGACCAAAGGTTCCTGATCAGAAGGACTTGATCAATATATTTTTTTATCATCTTATAGGATAATAGTCTATGTTTTTATAGGCGGAGAGTGGGTTTTATTCCCCAAGAGGGTTTCCAATATATATCTTATGTTGTGTATGTGATCTTGAATTATGTTTATTATTCACTGCTATGAATGATCTATATACTTCATGAATGCTTATGTTGAATGCTTAAGTATTTGCAAGGGTTTGTAAATTGAATTAGATTGTTTATGACCATTGACTTACCCCCCTCTCAATGGATTGTACCTCTAACACCTATAACTCTATATTCATAGGTTTACAGACTTATTTCCTCTTCTTGAAGCATGTTTTAAATTTCATAATATCATGATAAAAACTTGGGAACATCAGCTAACCATTATAAACCATCATGGAAGGGTCTACAACTGGAACATTATTTAAAGCTCTTGAATCATTGTGAATAAAGTTTAGTCTTGTAGGTTATCTTAGGAGTTTTTTAGAACCATATTATTAGTATATCTTCATGAAAACTTGATCATTGCATTTATCACCTTGTGTCCTCTCTAGGAGGCCTTATGATATTTAAGTCTCATTGTGTACCTCCTTATTATCATTGATTAGTTCATGTGGAAACTATTTATAAAGTTTTTAGTCTTTAAAGAAATCATGGAACCTTAAAAAACTAGTGTGTAGACCTTTATTTACCTTTTATAATAGTTAAAAGACATTAAAAACCTAGTGCTTGTGATTATAGAAGTCTTATAAGAGGTCTATAGGAGGTTTTAGAGGTGCCTTCATAATACTTGAATCTTGTTATAAGACCTTATAGGCCTATTTCTAGACTTGAAATCTTAGAAGTGTGGTTAGAATATTAAATATGGACTTGAAAATCATTAAAACCTTTGACTTATAGGGTTGTAGATTATTTTTAGGTTCATGAAATCATATACTCTTCTTCCATATCATGGAAGTCTTGTTTGACAAACCTGAAAACCTATCTCTTGCTTAAAAAAACTACTAATCCTACTTATAAATTCCTCATAATAGTATTGAGACCAAATAAACATGTTGCATGCCTACTTGCTCTTTAATCATGCTCAATGACCTTGTATCATCATTGCCTTATCATGAAAACCATGCATGTTTTGCTTTCACATCAAGAGACTTTATATCTCAAGAGCTTTAGGATTTACATTATAGTGTTATAGCTTTTTTCATGTGTTTACACACCTTACCCACATGTTTATTTATTTTATTATGGTTTATGCTTATGGAAACCTTTCTCTACCTTGAAAACATAGTAAATAACTCTATAGACTTGTCACACCCTTGGAAGAATGATTGAAACATGTATGAAAACCTATACTACAACCTTCCAAGATAGTATTGAGACCATAAAACATGTTTCAAGCTTGTGGATAAGTTTTTATAGCTTGTTATGATTACTAGAGATGACTTTTTCAATATTATTTTAAACCTATAGATGAAAGTGTTTGGGTTCAAAAGACCTTATTTTGCATTGAATAATCAGGAAATCCTTTTGGAAAATGTAGGTCTACATACATAATATGTCAATTTATATATCTTAATTGAAACCTAATTTTATAAGACTAAAATATTGTAATTTTACCAGCTCTACTTGCAACTTCCATGTGAGAGCATTTTATATGCATAGGAAGAGTTTGTGGGTTTGTTTATGGATAAATGTTGTGAAGCTTAACTCACAAAAACACCTTAAATGATTTTTGTAGGCATGTTTAGTTTATTGATGATGGATTTAAGCTCATGGAAACCTTGGATACTTAAAAAAATTAGCTATGGAGACCTTGCTATAATTTAAAACCTTACTCCTTATTTTTATAGCCCTGTAAGTAGTTGTTTGAAGCCTATAACCTATTGGTAATCCTCCAAATTCATTCCTAAAATTTGTTATGCTTTAACTCTATAGGTCCATATGAAATTATAAAGGTTAAGACCCCTATTTAGGATTATTTCATCATTGAGGATCTTGATGACTCACAAAGAACACCCATACTTTTCAAAACCTAGACATATGAACGCGTAGGAATTCATTCCTAACCTTGAATACCATGTCTCTAGTTGTAAGCTTGAACACTCTTGGAAGAGCTTTACAAATTTTACATAGTGTTAGGATAGTCTTAAGGGATCTCTTAACTCCATTGGAGGTGTTCTAGCTATATTTGTTTAAGCTCTACAACATCAAAACTCAAACTCATACACCTATGCCTTTATACAGTTTTGAATAGTTTGAGGATTATGAGTACTTGTCATATAGGAATGTAGACATTTTAAGGGATTTGGAAAGGTGCTAAATAGGTGTATATAGTTGTTTCTATGCTTATGTATCCTCAATATTTCTACAAGTTACACTTAGGTTAGTGTTTTAATAGGGTTTTATACATGTCTATAGTATTTATAATGAAATGACATGATTATTTATTTGTTGACAAGTCTGAGAATGATTAGTGGAAGCCTCAAAACTCTCTTAACACTATAAAATACTTTTTTGAGCCATACATTATTAGGATTAATATAAGACATGAGTTTTCTCTAAAAATAACCCTAAAAACACAATCTATTGGATATATTCTATGATTTCAAGCATGATCTTATCTTTCAAGGGTCATTACTTGACCATGGATGATTTTATTTACCTCTAAATACATTTGTATTATTTCAAATCCTCTTAAAGGCCATAAAATAATTCCATAAACCTATAATATTGTGTCATTCATCTTTATTTCAAAGGATGTAGACTTTTTTTCAATCCCTTAAAGTCCTTTCCTTAGAAGGACTGCAATCATTCATGTTTTTTTTGCTGATGAAATCTCTCTTATCATCACAACCTCCTTATAATCCTATACAATGCTTGATACCTATGGTACTAAGATTACAAACTCATGATTTGAATCTAAATCCTTGAAGGAGGTTTGAAACCATGCCAAAAACCATGTATTTAGTGATTTAATCTCAATTGTTTCTCTAATAGTCATATAAAAATGATCTTGATAACTTTACAACCTACAAAATGATTTAGAGTTCTAATTTATTCATTATAATATCATGAAATCTCCAAATATGACTGAAATATCTTAAAATAATGAAGACTACCTTGAATAAGGCTGTAAGGATGGGTCATAGTTTATTCATGGTTTGAAAGCACTCCTCCCATGTTGGAAGATGAAAAAGTCTACCAAAAAACATGAGTGGATGCAAAACCAAGTCAAATGCATTCCCGATAATATGTACAGACTTTGAAATTTTATGAAGGATTTTGAACACCTCCAAATAACTTTTATGAAACTTTTAGAACTTTATCCATTTTATGGCCTTATGAGTGATTTTTAAGACCATTTTTCTACATTTCACACTAAAAAGTAATTGAATAGGCCTCTACAAAGATAACATGACCCTAAAGCCTAATATCTTATTAGGACTTTAGTGATATTTTATAGTGAGATGAAACTTGAATGCCTTTAATCATAAAAATAGAACTTATCAAGGTTAACAAGACCTTATAAAATACATTTGATACACATTTACATTAAAAACCACCCTAATAGGCTTACTTTAGGACTGATGCCAACCCATAACCTTATAAAATGACTTTTGGACCTCATCTAATGAAGCAACAATTCATAAGGAACTTTAATGAATCTAAACATATATGTCCTTAGCCTAATATAGTCATCATGAAGAAGCATATCATGTGTCAAGAGACCAGGGTGACTTGAAAATTCAATAGTAACTTACATAAAAAATATGCATGATATAGATCCTGATACCACACAAAATAAATAATGTGCATGATATAGATCACCACAATACAAAATAAATACAAAATCATATATCTATCCACTAATAAACACATGATGTCATGTCCATGATGCACACTTTAGAAGCACATGAAATAATACTCAATGTCGCACAACAAGAGCCACACATAATGGAAAATTAAATGCCACACAAATGTTTAAACTTAATTTTGGATGTAGATCCTACTTTGGTAGATATGGTTAATAATATAGGAATGATAATGAACAAGGGTGATAATCATATCTACAACATGTTAATTAAATGCTAAACTTAGATACAACATATGCTAAATTTATTAAACTAACATAGGATAATAATATAAAATATAGATATGATAAATATGGAGATGACAAAGAAACAATGTACTTAGCTACTTATGATGATAACATAGTTCTAGATCTAGAACAAGTAGGAAACAAACTAGAAGAGGATTTTGGAATAATACCTAAATTCTAGATTGAGTGGTTCTAGAGCTATGGACACTAGCATCTATCTTGGACATTAGCATCAATATTACCATATGATCTAGATGTAGGTTTCTTATATGGAATACCTACTAGAAAAGGATGTGACCACATAGATTCTTCTAGGTTTGTTTTTATATTTACTCTAGTGCATTCAAATCTAGATCATAGAATGTCTTTCTTCATGAAATGGAAAACCCTAGTTCTTCATATTCATAGTGACATTAAAAAAATTGGTTAGTAGGATCACAATGTCAAACTAACCCATACTAGTCTATCAATGAGTTTTTATTACATAGCCACTACTTTGAAGAGGGCTTGAGACCGATGTATTTATCCCCTAATGTGTTTGCTTGTGTGTGCACAAGGGTGCAATATATGGAAAGAAAGTACAATAGTGACCTAGCTTGTAACATGGAAAATTATGCTCTTAGAATACTCTTTCAATACTTCATACTTGTATTTATGCAGTCCTTATAAATGATATGGAAATAGGAATAAATAGGGAAGCTTTGCTCAATTTAATGCTCTTTCAATGTTCTTCGATATGAATGCTAGGTGAGGAATGAGTGAGTAATGACTGTGAATATATTCAAATCCTCTATGGAAATATATAACATTAAATCACTTAGTCTAACCATTAATATAAATTTCATTTATAAATTATATGACTTTAGGGCACTGGACATTTGCATCAGGGTAGGACACTAGCATCGATGCATGTTTCTAGGATTGACAGTTATGTCTCAGTAGTTAAAAACTAGGTACATGCTCAAAACTTGTAGAGGCATAATATAAGCATATTTTAGTAATTATAGGTAAGATAAAAGGTATAGGTCATAAAAATAATATTTTTTGGACTAAGAGATAGGTTAAGGGGCATAAGATAAGATAGATGTGAGACTTTTGAAAGCAGGAAAGGTCTTAAACTAACAGGAACGTCTAGGTTTTCCAAGTGTACAATACTAATGTGATATATGACTCATAAATATCATTTAAATTTCCACCCCTTTAATCTAGTAATTAAATTATTGGTTTAAAAGGGAATAAATGCATACTTGGGCGTGTATAACATATATTGCCTTTGTATGAGCACAAATTGAGTGATTTTCTATTGATTGACCTGCAACCAAGAGTATTTTATAATATATAATCAATGCATATAATATGACATTGAAAGTATTTTAAATTAATTGATATTAAAATAATAAGCTTTATGAGTACATTTATGTATCGATGTAACTACCTTGCCTATTGGCAAGTGATTTGAAAAGATATATCATTGTAAAGCTCTAAAACTAAGATTACAAAAATATAAATAAATATGAAAATTGCATACATAAATATGTATAGAGAGATATTTTAAGGCACATACACCTAACCTTGTATAAAAGGTGAGTTGCCACCCAAAAATTGAGATTAGCTCAATCGTGCAACCCAATCTTACTTATAACCTAGTGAACATGAGTGGACAAAGTCAACCAATGCCATAAGTTTGGTCAGGATTCATGATTTAATCAATTAAAACCAATAAAGTTGGTAATATATAGTTATTTATTCACATAATCATAAGAAAAGTGAGCCAACTACTATAGTAGATTGGCTCAATATAGTCCATAACAATCCAACCTAGTGAGTGATGATAGTCCATATAAGAGTTTTAAAATCTCAATTTTTTTTTGGATTTTGTAATATTAGGTGAAAATTACATAGAATATACACCTTATATATGTCTCATGCTAATATTTTATTTAACAATGGTATAAATGTATAGAATTATGCAAAACATATGAGTTTAAATTGTATAACTATGTGCTTTGTCCAATTTGGGATTTTGAAAAAGTGTGCGTAGCATGTTACCATAGCATGCCACCACTATATATGGTGAAATATAATAACTTAAATAATTTCCAATGTGAAATACATTTCCAAAACAATCCCTAATTGAATCTGGGTGTGCTGAATGCAGAATATATATAAAGAACATGCTTCTAAACATGCCCCCATTATATCTGAAAACTATGCCAAAAGTGGATAACGTGCCTCTATGGCATGACTCCACTGATATGCCCCCCATTTTAGGTGAGGGAAGATAGGAACTAGTAGTTACCTCACCTAAAAATGATAAGACAATTAAAAAAATTGTGAATGGAACCATGTATCATATATAAGAACATGTTTAGGTAAATGTATCATTGAATTGCATAAAACTATATGATCACATGAAGGCCTAAGATGTATGATAAATTTCATGGAAAATTCTAGATATAAATAGGACAAGATCAATAATAAAATAAACACATAGACTAGATCACTCAAAATTAAATCAACATACAATGGTCTTAGGAGACCGTAAACAAGGGACATGTTCAAATGCAACACAATCAAAGTGACATGACTTAGTTAAATGTACATAAAATCAAGAATGATATATTAAAATTTATAAAAAATAAATAATAACATATTCAAATGTTAATTAAATCACACATAGGCATGGGGGAAACAAATAAAGGAACATATTCAAATTCTCAGACAAGCAAGACAATAACAAGGGAAGACACTCAAGGAAGTGCATAAAATAAAGCATAAGAAACCAACACAAAAGTATCATCGTATCCCATAGATCAAATGTGTTATAAAAAAATGTGAAGTAAATATCATATAAAGTACCTTATGAAATATATAATCATGGATAAAGATATGTGTTGGTATAAATAAGCTCAAACATGATCATGAAAAGACCATAGAATGATATAACCTGTGTGTATCAATATCAAATAAGTGGACACTCCCAATGTCCATATGACACTAGTAGAGGGAAATGACAACATTTAAAATAGGAATAGATCATATATATATGTATTCATATATCACACTCAAGTAAAATCATGACACATGTGTATGTACAAGTAACTGATATGCCATCCATCAACATTGAACTAACACATAGATTACAAGGAGTAAATAGTATGTGTTTATACTAAAAGTATTTTTGGAGTATGGATAATGATATGATTATATTTAAAATATGGTACCTTGTCTTATAATGATATTTACAACCTATTACCATGTTTATGAAGTAACTATTATCAACATTCTTAGTCAATAAGGTCCCATCACATATGAATTTTACACATCTATGAAGTGTAGAAGGGTTTACTTCCATTGAATGTATCCAAGGTCTACCCAAAATTAAATTATAATTTAATGACTAAGATATCACATAAAATGTAGTTGGGACTATTTTTGGCCCTAGTGTCACATCCAAAGTGATTTGGCCAAATGGAGGAATATGTGAATTATCAAACCACTTTATATGCATGACTAATTTTTGAAAAATATTGGTACTATTTCCCATGGTGGTCATGAATTTTATGCCATAAATGTATAGTCACAATCTATTGTCAATGAGAACCCTTTTAATAGACATATTTTGCATGGTTACTTATATGAATAACAACTCTTGGCCCATAATATATTTGGATTTTAAATCTATTAGATCAAAGGTAATGAGCTTGGATTTGTTCTTGAAACATTTCATGATATCTACAAAATAATTAGTCTTAATATCACTTAAAACTTGTGTTTCATGCAATGCCTTGTATAGGATATTATTGTGAACATTAGATTGATTTAAGAGATCAAGGATTCAAATATTTGCATTTGTATAGTTGAATTGGTAAATAATGTCATATACCTTATATTTTACTACAAGTTTAGGTTTAGGAGGCACATATTGTATATTAATAAGTGGTGGAATGGTTTGAACAACCTTACTAATTATATTAGTAACACCATGGATTATTTAATATAATATAAGTTTGGGAAAGTAATGGGTGTGGAATGGTAGTTATCATTCAAATAATATTTTGGTATAACTAATGGTTGAGAGCTTGCACATTAACATGTATATACTAGCTCTATAACATTTCAAAAGGAAATTTAAAGAGAGATCAAGTGGTGTTTCCAGTTTAAACCCATCTCATTATTCTCACAAAATTTGATTAATATATTTAACAAGACAAATAATGTATAAAACTATAAAAACAATAAAAAATTGGAAGCCAAAATAGGTGATATATACATCTATGTTTCAAATATTTTATAGCAATCCAAGATCAATAATATAAAAATTATAAAAACCTAATTGACCTAGGGTTTGGAGTTTAATGATCGTGTTCAAACAATGTTTAACCTTAAATTTGGATGTGGATCCTACATGGGTATATAAGGTTAATAATATAGAAATGAAAATACACAAGGGTAATAATTAGATCTACAATAGGCCATTTAAATTCTAAACTTAGATAAAACATATGCTAAATTTATTAAACTAAAATAGGCTAAAAATAGAAATTATAACTATGCTATAAATTGAAATGACAAAGAAATAATAAAATTATCTAGTTTTGATGATGACATGGTTATGGATCTAGAACAAGTAGGGAGTAGGCTATAAGAGGATTCTTGAATAGTCACCAAATTTTGGATTATGTGCCTCTAAAATCATGGACACTAGCATCAGCCTTGGACATTAGTATCAATGTTAATGTATAAACTAAACATATGTGTCCTATATGGAATACCTATTGGATAAAGATGTGACCATTTTGATGCTTCTAAGTTTATTTTTGCCTTTTCTTTGGTGCATTTAGATCTAGGTCATGGATTTCCACTCCTCATAAAATGGTAAAACCCTAGTTCTTCATCTTAATTATGATCTTAGGAAAAATGGGATACTGGACTCATGGTATCAAGCTAACCCAAATAACCCTATGTCAAAGGGTGTTGCCTACATAGACACTACTCCAAAGAGGCCCTCAAATTGATGTATATCTCCCCTAATGTTTTATAATATGTGTGCATAATGGTGAAATATGTGGAAATTAGGTAAAATAGTGACCTATCTTGTACCTTATAAAATCAACCTCTTGGGCTACTCATTTAGTACTTCAAACCTATAGATGTGCAGTCCCTATGATTGATATGGACATAAGAATAAATAGGGAATATTTTCTTAATTGAATTCTCTTTGGTATGAATGGTAGGTAAGGAATTAATGAGGAGTGATTATGAATATATACCACTCCTATTAGGAAATATCTCACATTAAATAACTTAGACTGACCATTAGGATATGTTTAATTGAAAAATTAGATGACTTTAGGGCACTATACACCTATGCCAAGATAAGAAACTAGTGCTCATGTAGGAGTCTGAGACTATTGCTTATGTCATAGTAGTTATAAAATAGGTACATGATTAGAATTTATAGGGCATAATATAATAATATTTTAAATATTATGGGAAAGATATAAGTTTTGGATCATCAACATAAGATTGGTTAGACCAAGAGATATGCCAAGGGGCACAAAATAGAATAGATACAAAAATTTTAAAAGTGGGAAAGCTCTAAAACTGAGAAGAAAAGCCAAGGTAATAGTTTTCTAAGTATACAAAATTGAGTTGCTATAAAATTCATAAATATCATCTACGACAATAAGGAAAGTGCCAAACAAATAAAAATTCATATAATGAGGAACTCAATCAAGAAAAACATTATTGAATGAGAAAAGGGACCAAAGAATGAGTCATATAATGAAAAAAATAATTGAGAAAAAGTCACAAAAGAATACAAGGTCCAGATAAGGAGGCATAAAATGATACACCCAATCAAATAATTTCATATACTAAGGCAAGAGCCACATGAAGTATAATAAATTTTTAGCATATATAAATTGAAACAAAAATAATGAAGCATAAACAAGTCCAAGTAGTCTACACCATCATTATAAGTGAAAATTATAGCATATCAAAGTATCATAACCATAAAATTTATCACTATAAATAATATAAGCAAGAACAAGACATTTTATCAATCAATGCGAATAAACACAATAAATTAAAAAGGTCATAGAAAGATAAAACTTGTAAAAATGTAACATATGGAATGTGATAGCCCCAAAATTAGCATGATCCTTATGTTTAGGAATATATTACATGTGTACATCCATATATCATGTATATTATGTGTTCTATGTATCTCACTCATATGTATTGTGAAATGGATGTGTGCATAGAATGTTATATGTAATCTACCAAACATGTGGTAAATAAATTAAGTAAATATAGTAGTTATTCTTAGCCTCTTATTTTTATCCTTTATTTATTTATTTATTTATTTTTCTTTAGTTTTTAAATATTTTTTTATGTTTACGCTAACCAACAATCCCAAAAAGGGGATCCTCCCATGTATGTATTACATCAAACATGAAAATGATCATTTATCATGAGAGAATAAAATCATATGAATTTATATCAAAATCCAAGAAGTAATATCATAATTTAATGTAGTTTTCATCATAATGAATAATAGTATTTTGTGTCTAATGAGTAATTTTAGTCGGCATAGTACCCTATGTAATCCATTTCATAACATGCATAACTATCTATAATATTAATTAAAATGTAATGGAATAATTTTTTTATCATGAGTCTTAAATAACCCTTTAATGTAATGAAAATTGGATCACAAGTCATATAAGAAATTAAACTACCTTCCTCTAACTTTTCTATGTATAATGAATGTAAATAGGTAGTGTAACTGACTATGGTGGTGGTCGGGGTGGAAGAGCCTATGGTTTAATAAGATACTCATATAGAATACACATAAATATAACCTCCACATTACCATGTTTATAATTCACACATATATGTATCAATGATGGTACTATGTGTATATTATGTATCCAAAGATATCCTGATAATAAGTCAAATTACTATGTAATTTTAAAAACTAACAATGGATTAAACTACTACAAGACCCAGCTTAATTTGTAACATGATAATCCCAATTGTGTTTTTCTCTTTCCATTGAATATTTTAATTATCTTGGTTGTATCCATCAGTTAATTATGTGTATAACCAAGAGTGGTAAGGAGTGTCATAGTGATTGTTTTTCACTTGAACCATTACATACTATTACACCATGCATAGGCTGTGATTAAATGTAGGCACATAAAAATAATTATATGTAACTAGAATAGTCATTCAAAATCTCACTATCCTCAAACATAATCGTAGGTCATTTTGAATATATGCTTGTAAGTTTACTAATAATACCATCTAATGGATAGCCATAAGTTAAAGTAGGAGGCTATGGATTATAAGTCATATACACCTTAGGATTAACCTTAGTTTATGATGCCATATGGTTGGGAAAGGGATTGGAAAACATTTTTAGTTTTTAAATACCATTAGGTTGTGGTCATTAATAATGCATAGATGTGTTAATATCAATAATGTTATCACCAATGAGATATTGAATCTTATGTCTTAGTGAAAAAAATATATTCACAGAATGTCTATCACATTGATGATAATCATAATATGCATTAATGGCATCCCCCTTAGATAGATTCTTAATCATATCAACCTCATTTTGTGGAGGTGTAGATATAATATTACACTCATGTAACTTCTACAAGATCTTGTGAGGAAGTTCAAGTAATCATAAAAATCATCATTGTTGGAGTCGATTAGACAAGCGAATTATTAGGCTATGACACTATATTGTCTGTTATTTTTCCTCATTCTTAGTTTTAGTTATTTTGGCCTTATAACTTGGTTTAGTTTAATTTTTTTAAGTTGAAGAATTAACCAGATATTTAACTTATTCAAATATATGAGCTTAACTTATTGATGGCCATTTAGGGGTGCTCAACTAGAATAATTGAACTTAAAATATAGGGTCATATAACATGTTTCTAAAAGTAGAAGTGATAAAGTTTGATGATAAGGATCCAATCACCTAGATTAACCAAATAGAGAATCTATTTGACTTCATTAGACCCCATGTTCATAAAATGTGGTCATGTTAGACTTATATTTTGAACTAGATCAATTCATTTAGTACATATGGATTTGTACTTAAAATAAAAGGAAGGGTCTTAGTGTTACCTAGTTTGTGTTTGTGGATAAGATAAAAATGCACTACCGTAACAATGTAAAATACAACTATTCTAATTAGTTATAGAAGTTTTGAAAAATAAGACTATTAATTATTATATTCAGTAATTATAAAACCCATCCTTACATGTGGAAGATATCATAGAAGATAACATGAATGATATATTATTGGGTGGCCTCAAGGATAAAATATAACGAAATGTTTATATGTTTAATCCAAGTTGTGTGTTATAGTACATGGTTTTCACACATCAAGAAGATGAATGAGATCTAGTCAAAAGAAAGTATTTTTCTACTAATAAAATGTGTAATGTTTAAACACAATCATTCCCAAATACTATAATATTGACTCCTCAAAATATTGAAGATAAAATATCAAAAGGCTTCTGTTTCAACTATGATAGAAAATGGGGACAAGGACATAAATCTATTGAGAATAAATTATTCCCCATTAAGGGTCCAATGAGGAAGAAGAAGATGATGAAACATCATGTGAGGAAGAAGAGGCATGAAAATTTTAATTTAAGAGTTGCTAGCAAATATATCATGACATGCATTTTTTAGTATTATCACTCCAAAAACCCTCAATGTCATGAGTTTCATAAAGAATAAGAAGGTGAATTTTTTGATTGAACTAAGGAGTACCCAAAATATCATCAAAAATAAGTTGGAAGCACATCTAAACTATTTTATTTACCCAACTTACAAATTTTAGTTCATGATTATTTATGAAGGAATAATAGTTTTTTTAGTGTAATGTAATAGTATCAAAATTGTGATGGGAGACTATAATCTAGATTCCCTTATGTCTTTTTACCATGGGTAGACCAGACATTATTTTAAAAACCTAATGGCTCACAACCTTGTTTAAAATATAGATAAATTTCAAAAAATTAATAATGCACTTTCACTCTAAAGGTAAGACATTTTATCCATAGTGATTATGGAAAAAATCTCCACAATTGGTTAGCTCTCATCAAATGTAGAGGATTCTCAAAATGGGGGCTAAAGGATTTGTAGCTAGATTGTTCTCCATAGAATTTTAACTAACAAAGGTTTTTACACATTTTGATATATATTCTATTATTTATTACCACTGAGTTTATTTTGGAACAATTCAAAAAGGACTACAACTAAGGAAATAATATAAACATGCCATTTTCCTACTTACTATTAGTCAACCATTAAACATCTGGCTATATAGGTACCCATATTTCTATAAGAGCAAAATTTAAAACATGGTATATAATATATTAGAGATGGGTATTATTAGACATAGACAAAGTGAATATTTTTCCCTCATGGTCATGGTGTGTAAGAATGATGATAATTATATGATGTGCCTAAAATATATATAACTCAATAACTTCACCATTGAATATAAGTTCCCTATCCCAATAATTGATGATTTGATAGATGAGTTGCATGGTGATTTATATTTTAATAAACTAGATTTTAATTATGGGTACCATCAATTTTGGATTATAAATTAGGATATCCCTAAAATAACTTTAAAAACTTATTATGTCCATAATGATTATTTGTTCATGCCTTTTGGTCTCAAAAATACACCATCTACTTTTTAGAGTTTGATGAATACTATTTTTAGGCATTTTTTGAGGAAAATCATGTTGGTATTTTTTGATGACATCCTCATATATAATAAATATTTGGAAAAACATTTGAAACATGTAATTTTAATTAAAAAAAGAACATAAAACTTATGTAAGAACTTAAAACTATAATGTTTAATATGTGGAGTATTTGGGTCATATTGTTTTCAATGAAGGAATAAAATTATACCCTTAAACTATCAAAACTATGATAGAGTGGAAGGTGCCAAAAATCATAAAAAAAACTCTTAGTTTTCTTAGGGTTGACAAGTTACTATTGTATATTTATAAAATATTATGATAGCATAACAAGACTGCTCAAAATAGTATTTAATAAGGACTCCTTCCAATGGAATGAAACCACTACCAAGGCCTTTAAGAAGATGAAGAAGGCAATGTGCATCAATCTAGTTTTTTATACCCAAGATTTTTCAAAAAAAATTATTTTTGAATGTGATGCATCAAGATATGGCATGGGGTTAGTAATCATGCAGGAAGTTAGACCCATTATATTTGAGAGTCATAAACTTAAGGGTAAGAATAGGCTCATTTAGATCTATGAGAAAGAGATTATGGTTATTCTTCATGTAGTAAAGTGTTTAACCCTTTTCGGAAACAAGGATTACTATAAAGGAGGGTAGTCTAATCAACCAAGGATTAAGCTATTATAAAAATAATTCCAATTAAATGAATTTAGATTCTATTGATATTATGATGAGATATACATAATATAAGCATATACCAAATATAAAAAGTATAAAATTTAATATTATAATAGTATCAATATAAAATAAAAAAATTACTTAGCTTATACAATGATGTGAAATAAAATATGAGTAATGGAGGTGTAGGAATGGACTGTCTAAAGATATGGATACCATCATCAACCTTTGAATATTTTATTTTTGTTAGGATGGACACTTGCATTACCCTATAGACACTATTGTTGATGTTATTATCCTGATTTCAACACTTTTGTTTGGATCATATAATGGGCTCTTTTTTATAAATTTCACCTACACCTTTTATTTCATTGTCACCTTATAGATTATCCATTTGGATTGTACGCATATGATCTAGATAAAAATATAACCCTTAGTTATATTTTTATTATACAAATAAGATGAATCACACTATACCTCTTATTTGTAGGTACATTTAGAAAATCAAGGTTATGACCAATACGAATCTACTAGACCTAACTAAGGGTTATCTTACCACATAATATCACTAGAGAGGATTCCAAAGCATCTATTTAAGCAATAAAACATAGTAAACCTATCTAGGTCCTATGTATTTTTATCAAAGTAAATGACAAAGTAAATTAAATATAATATAGTGCTCACCAAAGCATGTGGCAAAAAATGGGGACAATAAACATAATATTAAACATCCAAAAAAGAATTCTACTCTAGTCAATGTAGAGGTAACGCTAATGTATGGAGAGATAAATACATTAAAAAGTCATTACTTATGCCACTTTTATCTACCAAAATAGAGGGATAAGATTTAATAATACTTACCTTTAATATGAACACATCAAGGTTTAACATCTCCCTTGGCCAATGGTGCTTTGCAAGAGATTATTATGGTTCATAAGTATCACAATGATGGATCAGATCTAGGATATAATACTCCTCATATGCATCTAAGACATTTACGCAAGATAATATGCTTATCTACAAGTGTAAACCCTAAGCAATGATTCCTCAATTACAATGGTGGAAGAGAAAATTGTAAATAAGTATAAATGAATTATTACCTCTATCTCTCTCTAATGAAAATGGTGAAAAAAATGTGTTTATATATCTAGATATAACCCTAAACCCTTCAAAAATTTTATATGATAGAGTAGCTCAATCAACCATATTTTTTAATAAATGAAGTACTTAAGTCTAGATTAGGCTGGCTGAGGCTGACCTCGTCTTGTAACGTGCCTATTTTTAAGAATAGGGTCATCCCATGTAACTTTATTTAGTAAATGACAAAAAGAGGTTATGGATTGTGTAGGGGATGTTTAAGGTGGCTAATTATTTGGAGCAGTGTGTAATGGAGGTGTAAAAGCTTAGGGAAATGTATAAAATAGGTTTGTGTTGGTTTAAATTGGTGGTATATCAAATAAAAATATTGTAAACCACTAATGGTTTACCCACCACTTTTTGGGTGCACCCTTTAAGGCATGTACTTAGATAGATTAAGAATCAAAAGGTTATTTCAAGAGATACAACATGAATAATTCATAAAGCTTAAAAACATTGTGTGTATACATATGCACCACTCGAAGCTCATCACATGTCAAAAATTTATAACATGAGATGGTGCTTTTAGGAAAATAACATAGCAACTCATAATGTTGAGCTAAGTAAATTGAATTATTTTAAAACATTAAATAAGTGAAATTAAATTGATGAAAGGAAATAATGAAAATAAATAAGTAATATATGTGTACCTTGAATTACATTTATCATTAAATGGTTATCTATTGTGTTTGCAATTTTGATCATGGAGGGCATAGAGACTAATTTGGACAAACCTTGAAAAATATAGTTTAATGGGATCAAGTGAAGTACAGATACTATCAAAGAACCCTATACTATTGAACACTACCTACATAGAAATATACTTTAAATAAGGCCTTAGACTGATGTAGTTGTCCCCTTATATGGGTTTTCATGTGAAAAATTATGTAATATGCAATATGAAAGTTCATGTAATGATCAAGCATATAAATTGAAAAATAATGCTCATGGGATATTATTTGAATGCTTCAAACCTATAATATGACTACTCCAATCATAGAATCACCACTATCAATTATATATTTTTATTTTTTATTCAAATACATGAAATAATTTTTATGATACCCATGCATTCTATGATATGTACAATAGTAGTTTTATCTTCTAAGAAGATGTATAGGAGGTAATTGGATAACTTTATTAGAAGCATTTCTCTTAAAATTTCACTTGAGCTATTATTATCCTTAGTTCACTTGTGGAAGCACTAATTACATATTTATTTTGTTGTGGATTATTATTATACATAACATTGATAGATGGAAATGAAAAAACATGATCAATACTAACATGTTTTGGATTCTTTGTATGTGTGTTATTATTTTCCTATGATATTATCTTTGAAACCAAATGCTGAATTTGTTTTTTTAAATCTTATATTGACCTGAGAATATTAATTATTTTATTCTTGATGGCTTCAAAAACACAAACCCTAGTTACTTAAGATTGAATATGCACACACACACATCTATAGGACATGTGAAAGGTAAAGTAATTATAGGAAGTGTATGTTAGGTAACTTAATTTGGTACTATAGGATGGGCCATCTTACCCTTGTAGTAATGATATCATGGGCCTTGTTAGAGGGAAAGTAATTATCAGCCTCCTTAGGGTTAGAAGGAGGAAGAGGTTCCTTTTTATCCATTTTAAATCTTTGAAAGAGTAAAATTAGCACATGATAAGAGAGACATATAAATTATAGAAAAAACTCACATTCTAAGCATGTGGAGTGACTATCATAATCATAAGATCTATAATAATTGGAGATATTAATTTCTATATTGATCATCAATATTTATATGCACATCGTTATTGGTCCATTTACTAGCATAATTGTAAGGGGTTGTTAAAAATAATGCTTGTTAATGCATTTATTGTTATCCATGAGATCCTCATAAATAATGTATTGATTATCATAAATATTAAATATTAAATCCAAATGATGAGGAGGGTTATAGGATATCATCTTAAATGCAAGATATAATATATACATAATAAATATTTATAAATTTCAAGATATTTGATAAGTAATTTGAATATCTAAGAAAGTTTTTTTAGAAAATAAATAAATAAGTGAAACCCATAAAAAAGGGAAAATAGGTATCCTTTTTGCTTTGTATGTGAATATTTACTAAAAATAGTAAATTGAAAAATATTAAAATTTCATATAAAATTTTGGTGAACAAAAAGTTTTTTATTATACTAACCTAAGTATGAAAAATATCTTAGGAATTTCAAAATTGATCTATTGGGAAGTATAAATGAACCAAATAATGTGCGATGCTCACAAGTAAAACCCTAAAATATTCCTAATACAAAAATTGTAATTACGATAAATCAAGGATGAATTTTAGAAATATGAGAGAGGTTTTTTTATAAAATATTAAATTGGATGAAAACCATATATGAATTAAAACATAATTATATCATTCACCTTATATTTTAAAATCTAATAAAAATAGTAAATTGTAAAATCTAAACAATATTTATAAAATAGTGGTGAAAAATATGTTTATGATTACATCAATAAGAATTTGAAAACCCTATGAGGAATTTGAAAATTAAGTTGTTATGAAGTAGAAGTGAACCAATCAAGGAAAACTAATTTTCAAGTGTGTGAACATGAAACCATATCAATACGAAAGGGTGAAACCTTATGGTAAAAAGCAGAAATCAAAGGTAAAATTTAAAACCCTAGGATTTTTTTTAGAATTTTGTAAAACAAGGTTAAAACCTAAGGGAAATTTAGGGATTGACAATGTCTGAAGAGAACATGAATTCATGAAATTTTAAACCTTTTTTGGAAATTAATATTAATATAAATGATAATAACCTAATCAACTAAAGAGTAACCTACTCTAAAAAAGTAAGCCAATTAAATGAATTTTGATTGCACTGATATTCTAATGAGATATATAGAATCCAAATATATTCTAAATATATCAAGTATAACATTCAATTTTATAATAATATCAATATAAATGATAAATTATACTTACCTTATACAATGATGCACACAAAAATATGCATAATGTAGGTGTAGGAATGGACTATCTAAAGATTTGGATATCATTAGATTCTAAATAATTTCTTTTTGTCTACCCATACACTTGTGTTACCTTGTGGACACAAGTTTTAATGTTAATATCATTATTTAAATTCTTTTATCTATATCATAGTATAAAATCATTTTTTGAAGTTACATCTATACCTATTGTATATTAGTGTGTAGCTCAAAAACATATATCCTATAATAAGGGCATGCCACCTTGGAAAATAGGGGTTAGTGGGCTTAAGTGAAGCTGAGATAACCTTAAACACCCCTCTAATAGTGAGTATTGACTACATATTCATATACTCCAAAGATGGCGTCAACCCTATGCAGTTTTCCCCTTATGTAGGCTTATGTATGAACAATTGTGAAATATGCTATATGCTAGTGCATGTAGTGATATATCATGTATTTAGAACTAGATAAATTCATATGGTATATATGGATTTGCATTTAGAATAAAATGAAAAGTTTTATTTTTACTTGTTGTTCATGGATGAGATACAAATGCACTATTGTAACAATTTAACATAGAACTATTTTAGTCAGTTAGTGATGCTAAAAAAATACGTTTGTCAAGGATTATATTTAGTAATTGTAGAACCTATCCTCATGTGTGGATGGCATCACAAAAGATACAATGAATGATCTATTATTGGGTGGCCTCAAGGATGACATATGAGTATATGTTTGTGTGTTTTATCCATATTATCTATTATAATCCATGGCTTTTAAATGTTAGGTAGATAATGAGATTTGGTCAAAAGAACAGTGTTTTCTAATAATGAAGAGTAAAATGTTTCAACACAATGATTCCCATAACATACCATATTGACTCATAAAAAAATTGAAGATAAAAGAGAAAAAGGTTTATGTTTCAATTTTGATAAAAAATGGGGAAAAGGACATAAATGCATTGAGAATAAAATATTCTAAATTAAGGGGCCAATGAGGAATAAGAAGATGATGAAACATCATGTGAAGAAGAAGAGGTGGTAAAAGAAGATTTAGAAGAGTTTATAACGACTCTATTCTACTATCCACTTTATACTATTATCACTCTATAAAAAATTTGTGTGTTTCCTCAAGAATCAAAAGGTGATAGTTTTGATTAACTCAGGGAGTAGCCATAATTTCATCAAAAATAAGTTAGAATCATGACCCAACTATTTTATTAACCCAACTCATGAATTTTATGTCACAATTATTGATAAGGGCACAATAAATTTTTTATGGGAATGTCATGGTATAAAATGAGTAACAAGAGGCTATAAGCTAGATTCCCCTTTGTTTTTATTTACATGAATGGATCAGCCATTATTTTGAGAGACTAATAGCTCACAACCTAATGTAGGAACATCTCTATAACTTGTAAATTTTGGTCTATTCCTAATATATTGAGTCTTTATAAGGTCATTAAAGTCATGTGAGGTTTTTAGGAGTCACTCTTAGGTGTTATATCTTTGTCAAATTTTAATTGGAATCACTTAGGCATTTTCCTACCTAAATGATCATTTCAAATAATTGAAAATCCTTTTATAGTCACTAAAGTTTCTTGATGTTTGTGAAAGGTCAAACTATTGTGACCTTGTGTGGTAGGGGTCTTTAAGAAGTTATAGTACTTGTTATAAGTTGATGTTATGTTAAATTCCTAACTATTATTGAACATAATAATGGTATATATTTCATTTCTATGTTGGGGAATCAAAAGGTAGTCAGGGAAGTTGTAAGAGTTTTTGAATAGGTAGATGTTTGGAAAGCGAGTAAGTGAGGATAGATAGTAGTAAAGGTGGAAGAGGAGTTTGAATGGAGAATAGAGGAAACTTAATAAATATAAAAACTATGTCTATAGACTCAATTATATATGTATTTGTCAAGAATCATGAATGTAAATGAAAATAAAATCAATGAAATACTTCTTAGTTTTGAATGTTGAGTGCATAGACTTTGTGTACCCTTTTTTCTATGTTAAAGAAGACTTATTGTGCATTGAGTGTTAATAAATATTTTATGTAAGATTTAGACACTTTTTTGGAAGGTGGATTCAAATATTATTGAATACTAATTCAATATAAACACTAAAAGTTACTCAGTTTTACAACATAATTGTCTAATCATTGTACTCTTGTGTTCTGTAAGACAAGAAGAAGACTATTTTTTGATTTTTGAATGGAAAGTACATGTGGAACATTGATATAGATAACTTTATAAATTTTTAAGTTATTTAATTTATGGTATTAAATTGCATTATACATTTTTAAAATTCATTTCAATGCTTTTATGTATATGAACCAATATAAACCCTATAATTATGAAAACTATACACACAGAATGACCAAGAACATGAATTATTAGTGGAATAGAGGCATCCAAATGGAGATCCAATGCTTGGAAAAAGGTATATATGGGTTAAAAATACCCTGTTTAAGCATTGTATTTATTTTAAATTTTATTGAATGATCAATGATTCAAATTTACCCCTCTTAGGTAGTTACAGATAGTGGAAACCCTAAGCTAGGTTTTAGGAACCTAAAGTGAGATTTTGCGAAATGGAACCAAGAAATAATCAAAAAAATTGGTTATTATATGGGAAATAGTGTCTATTAATATATTTTCAAGTTTCTATACCAAGAATGTATGGATTCATATGAATATAAATGACTGAGTGTGCCTAGGAAGAGTGGAAACCTAATAGGCCTAGATAATGGCTAGAAAGTGATGAGAAAAGAGAGTTATGAGTGGATATAGATCAAGGAAAATATTAAATATTAATAATTACATATATATTATCTAATAATAATATTTATTTTCCAAAGTCAATCTTTATTTGTCCGTACAAGGAGAGAAGGTAAAGAAAAAGGCCACTAGAAAGCCTATCAAAATAAAGAAGCAGTCTATGTTGGGGATGTTTTGATGAGTCTTATAAATGGGATAGAAGTTAAAAATGGGGATTTAATAAGTATAATAATGGTAATATGAATATTAAAGTCACTAATAAACTCAAAATCATTTACTGATCCATATAACCTATGAACTTTTGTAATAAGCGAGTGTTATTTGAAAGTTTTAGGTTTAGTTGGAATATGGAAGGAAAGGTATGAATGAGAAATGGTTGGACATGTATGAAACCATGATGTATAATAAAAACTTGAGTTTATATAAAAATCCATCAAGCCTAAATGAGAGTATAATAATATTTGAAACTATACATATAGAATGAAGACAAATGAGATACATGAGAGGATAATTATTTTTTCAAGAAGAATAAGAGAACAAAGGTCAATAATAGAATGAGTTGAGTGGATGTTGAGAGGTAAATAAAGGGTATAAATGAAGATTAAAATAATTAAAATAAGTATAATTTATAGTATCATGTATGAATTGTATCAAACCTTGAAGGAGTTGACAAACAAGAAAATATTGAGAGGATTAGTTGCATGTATTGATGGTTACAGGTATCGGAGGTGTATAAGGAGTGGAGATTAAGGACCATATACATCATTTGTAATTAAATATGGGTTTTTTTTTGAGGAGGTATGTTTTGTGTTTTGAAAGTGTTAGTTACATTTTCATGAAGATTCTATTGAGTAGGTATTAAAGGTTGTATGGAAGGTTAATTTGAGATGTTGTTATGAGATTGCTAATACAAGTTGTAGGGATATGATAAAGAGGCATAAATATTAGTGATAAGGAAGATTGTGTTGTTAATACCTAAATGCAAGAGGCATAGAAACATGGTTCATTTTAATGGTGAATATTCATTAATTCATGAATATTCAATTTTGGGAAAATTAATTTTGGCAAGTTTATAGGGTGAAGGAGTTGACCCTTTCAATAAAATTTTGGGATTTAATTTTTTTAGCATTAGATCACTAATGATTTATAATATTTACTCCATTATCCATATAATTTACCATATATATAGTACACTATATAGCTACATATGATCCCATTCCCAGAGGTCACAATCTTACCACTAAAGTTTCTTTCTTTAACAGATTGTGAAGATATTGAGAGTTGAGGTAACACTCTATCACTCAAATAATTTTAGAATTTTAGTAATAGACCTATGAAAAAATGATGTCACATGAATTAAATTTAACGTGTGATGACAAAGCACCACATGAAGGTAAAAAACTATTGTTTCGTTTCAAGGTGTCACACGATGATAATATATCCCCTGATGGAAACATGCCACTTGATGAGATCCTACCACTTGATGGCATACTGCCACATGATGGTGATGTGCCACATAATGGAAATGTGCCATGTGATGGCAAGGTGCCATATTGTGGCACCTTTCCACCTAGTATCACTGTATTACATGACTGCAAGTTGACATCCTATGATAGTGGGGAAACTGGCCACAATAAACTACCTGGCAACAAAGTTATGTCATTAGGAGGAAATAACAAGGGTAAAGAACCATAGCTAATACCATAAAAATCCAACATCATGTCTTATTTTATAAATATAGGAAAGAGGGATGTGTAAACAATAAGCACTTCAAATAAAGGTAATTTTGAAACTCATTTTATAAATATTAGTTTAATTTTTTTTACTATACAATAATTACAAAACCATTTCAATGAAAAAATAGACATGGATATTGAAACTATTTCACTTGAAAGGATTACTTCCAATAAATTCTCACCACCTAAATATTTTATTAATGAAATACCCCCTAGAAGACATACTTCTAGGTATTTAAGTAGAATAGACTCCTCTAGGCACTGCACAAGAAACATGTAGTTCTTTTTAGACACCTAATTTTGTTAAAAAATCCACTCAAAAAAGTTGATGGAGGAAGAGAAGCACATGGACAATAGGAAGGTTTTTTCAAGTTGACTAGGTTACAAAATTTCCATTTATAGAACCTGTAGAATCATAAAATGGTAATGAGCCTCCAACAGAGTGCAGATGTATAATTTGTAGTTGGAAACTTAGAAAATATCATAGAATGCAACTTAAATTGGACACAATTGAGAAGCATTGTGGTAAAATATACATATCTGTCAAGCACCTAGATGGATAGATAAAAAAAATTTATAGATGGAAAAATGGAGAAGAATGCATGCATGTAAGATATGCATGAGATTATTAAAATGATCATAAATGAAAAAAACATTTTATTGAGAAAGGGGGAACCATCAAAGCATAATTTGGAAAAGTTATGCACTCTAATCTTAGGGAAAAATGTGTATAGTTTTCTACAATTTTCCACACTTTAAAAAAGTTAAGACCCATTTTTGATTCTGTAGATTACAAAATTTTGTTTTAACATAATGGGTTTGTAGATATTCCATAGTCACATTGGTCGGATAACAGTACTTTGGAAATAGAAAAATGTCTAGATGTTGTTGAGAAGGAAGATTTGAAAGAAACTGTTAAGAGATCACATATTATCTCTCTATCCATCAATGAGGTCACTACAATTGACAACACAACATGGGTTTTCATGTATGTGCACACCTAAAAAACTATTCAAGGCAATCTTATCTTTTAGCTATCCATAAAATGGCAGAAATTTCTAATTCAAAAAACATCCATAAATTGGTTATATCCAATTTAAGGGAGAGAGATGGGATGGATGATTATGTCATAGCTACGAAGCTATTGTGTGTTGGTAATGATGGAGTATCAATGATGTAGGGGCATAGAAAGGGTCTTTATGTTTAGATACAAATAATAGTTTCTCCATTTATGATTTCAATCCATTACATGGCACATAGGATGAATCTTGCTTACAAATTTTTTAGCACATTCAATAATGTCATAAAAGTGGAAGAGTTGATTCGCGACTTGCATGCATACATGTCAAGCAACCCAAAAAGATTTATGGAGTTCTATAAATTTTTAATTAGGGTGATAGATGGTAAAAAACTATTGAAAGATGTTAAACTAGATGGATTTCCATGTATGAACCTACCTACATAATTTTTGAGGAATATCCATCTTTGATAGGGTTTATTTATAATTATCATAGGGAAGTTGACAAAGCAAAAGATTTGTTTTTTCATTTAATAAATTTAGAAATATTACTCAAATTATGTAGTATTTTTCCAATGTTGAAGGAAATCAATTATTTAATGAAACATGCCCAAGAGAGATCTATCTATATTGTTGACTTCATAAGTTTGAGAAAATGTGTATGTTAATGTTTAGATATATTATACACATCTAATGAAAGATTTCACTGTCCTATTTTTAGAACCTAGAAATTTTTGATAGATATTCAAAATCCAAAGAGTTATTTAAAATTAAATATACATGATCATCTTTGTGTCGTGGTAAATGGCATTGAGATCCCAATGCACACATGCTTTAGAAGACTTGAAGTTGTGGGAGTTGACCCTGAAGATGTACCAGTGACACATTTACTATATGATACTGTTTTGTCTAAAACACAAATAAAATTGAGCAAAATCTCACAAATTTTAGCTATATTAGAGAATGTTTTCAAAGGGATGAGTTGTTAGAAGGCATGGGAGTTGTGAATCCTATTTTTTAGAATAGTGTTAACTGTCAAGAATAGATCAACACATTATTTGACAAATACATGGGTAAAATTGTAATGTTTTTTTGTAGATCTGTAGATGTGAATGGAGTTTAGATTAATGGTATTTTAAATGAATAGTTGCTGACTTCTTAGTCAACATAGTTTGGGATTAAAATGATGGATCGTTTCAGTGTTTAAGTGACCCAACAAAAAATGGTGCAATTACTTGTCTATGGAAAAAATTTATCCAAGCAATGTATTACAAGAAAGTATTAGTGAATATTTTAGATTATATGAATGTGTTCAAACAATTATTTTGGGTTCTATTAAATATGAATAAGTGTTTAGTGCATTATCCTTCATGAAGTCAAAACTAAGAAATAGATTGGATAAAAATCTAGAGACTTGCTTGAGACTATATGTTACACATTATTTTGTGGACAAGTTTCCATATGACAGAGCAGTGGCAACATGAAGTTCTCTATTGGAAAGAAGAGTTTTGACTAATATAGCTACCAATATAGAGGATGGGAATATAGAGACTGAATATGACACTAATATGGTTGATGCAAATCACACTTATGATAAGCAAGTTTCTCAAGGATTGTTTCAGCTACCCAAATTTTAATTTGATAAGTATATCAATTAATTTTTTTGAAATATATATATATATATATATATATATATTTATTTAATATTAAAATACATTAATTTTATGTAGACTATTTCGTATTTATTACAATTATGAATCTTATCAATACATTTGAATTGATATTTTTTTATCTTATTGAAATTATGTATTTTAAATAGTATTTTTATCTTTGCAATGCATGTCATTCATTAATAATCAACCATAATTGTCATTAACATTGTATAGAGCATTTCATTATAACATTCATTGAAGCATACAAGTCTTATGTCTATATGTATATATACAGTGCATCATAGAACACCAATTCTATTGTCATTAAAACTCCTTGTCTATAATAGTAATTTGGAGAGCAGATGCATAGATATAATACATACATAATAGTGTAATAATTATTATTCTATTGCACATTTACATTAGTACCATTACATAAATATATAGGAAATACTTCCCAATTTCACCACAATCAATGCATTCAATGCAACAGCTAATAAAATAGTGTAACAATGCATTCACATCTAAAACTACTAGAATAATATAACACTCATAATTCATTCAAGAATACAACTACTAATATTTACTCTAAAATAGTCTATTTTTCCTAAAACTACTACAATTTTCAAATACTACTACCAGAAATATTTTTTCCTATAGTTATGTTCACATATTTCCAAATTCCACCAAAAGCAAAGCATTCAATTCCACTAATACATTAGTTTAAAAATGCATTCAAATATACTATTAGAATAATATAACTCTATAATAATGCATTCAATACTACAACTATGATAAGAGTATAACAATGCATTCAAATAATACAATTGTGGTAGAACAATATAATTCCATAGAATATTTACTCTACTTTTTCTCCATACAATATATAAAATATTAAAATTATATAGCTAAAGGTATTTTGAACAAATATAAACTATCATTTACTGAAACATTTGTCTTTCAAACAAATAATACATAAACTATTTTAAACAATAGAAACTTTCAGGTTGAACAACTGTAAACTATCATTAAATAAGATAAGTGTCTTTGAAATAAACATGGTATAAATAGTTTTAAGGAATACAAACTATAATTTTAGACAATATAACTTAAATAAATCAAAATTTTTTTGGTTGAGACTCTCCACCACCAATTTTTCCATCCCCACCCATGGAAACCCCACTTTATAGACATGCCTGTGGAGTTGAATCATCGATTATCACTCCCTCCTTTTGAAGAGCATCTGTAGCAGAATTCATTTGTGCAAGAATCACCCTCTCCTCCTTTGATGCATCCCTTGTTGAAATAATTATAGGATCATCATCTATTTTTTTTATTTAATAGAATGCTCAAATCCATAACATGCTCCTTAATTACTTTCTTCAATGTGTTGTTCTATTTATTTAACTAAACCAACTTTTCTTTCAATGCAATAGTCGTAGAGATACTTTTCTATGCATTTTTCAAATTCACATTAAGAACATGTGATTCTCTCTTCAATTTTTTTTATTTTTCTTACAATCAATAAATAATATATGTGTGAAGCACATACGAAGGTATTATAATAATCAAAATACATGTTATAAATAAAGAAAACTTACCACATCTTTATCCTTCTCTACTTGAGTGATGGTTACTAGGTTGATATATTTATCCCATTTATTGAAATATGCTTGGGCTTCACCATTTAAGTTTTATAGCATGTTGATCATAATGTCTAAAATCCTATCATTGTAAGCATTGGCCAGAAAGATCAATCTAGATTGAGCTTGCTCAAATAAAGCATCAATCTTAGAGGGTTCATTTTGAACAAGAAAAAAACAAATTCATTCTTTTAGAGTGGTTGTGGTAATGGGTATTTATTCCCTTGATAAGAGCTTTGCCCTTACCTCCCATTGTTTTAATTCTTTAAATTCATCAATAATACCCTCCTATAGATTACTAAGGAGATCATCAAAAATCAGATTATCCAAGGAAAATTTAGTAGGGGAATCATCACATAAATTTAAATTATCATGGGTGGGGGGGAAGAGGTAGGAGGCACTTGTGAAGGTATATAAGAAACTTGGATAAATTCGTGTGGATTGAATCCACCAGCAACCAATGGCCTACTTTCAATGCTGAGAAATTCTTCATCTAGATAAATCTACTACAAACATGTCAGTCCCTATGCACTAGAAATACCACCAATCAAGAACATTTGAAAATCTAAAATTTGATGTGTTCCTATACTTTATGTATGGAAAGATATGTTCTTTCATCTTCTATGACTCTGGGCTGGTGGTGGGGGTAGTGTCATACTTTTTGGTCTACTAATAAAGGTTTGGTGGACTGTAAAAAACATCCATTCAAAAATAGTAAATTAAAAAACTTAAAATAGATGTCAATACAAGTTGAATCTATTAATGTTATTACCTATTTGTGATGGGGTGACTGGCCCACCCATTTTGAGTGTCCTTACCAAAGTTATCACATCAATTCTTATTGTGGTTAAGGGAATTGGGTCTTGATGATTTATTGTGTTTTTCAAAGAGAAATTGGTTGTTTGACCTACAAAAAAAGTAAATTAGCCACTTATTTAACAAGAAAATTCTAACAAACTTTAAATGAAAAAATAAAGTTTTGATGACAAACATTGATTGTGTTGTATAGGATATTCCTCAACGAAAAGAATTAATGAGTGAACTATAAAAAAAAAAAAAATGTGAATATATTTTTTTCATTGAATAATACAAGAAAAAGACATCAAAGGAAATTTTGTGGAACCTAGAAGTGGAGATGAAATAGAAAATGGTCTTGGGCGTTTTACAATTTTAAATGAATTGAATGAAGTCTCTATCAGCTGAGTATCACTAGAGCCCTCTGGAGCATGCCAAACTTTATTTTACACCTATTTTATTGTGTCATAAACACTCACTCTTGCTTGTAATAAATAATAGGCTTAAAAATGTTAAAATTTAAAATATATATAAAACAAAAAATTGAGACTTGGGAAAACTAAAATTACATCTTATTCCTCGATAGACAAAGCATTGGCCTTTATTTTTGGATGTAGCCCAGTGGGAATTGTAGTTTTCTAGATTTAATATAAGGCCTCAAAGTACAAGGCCAAAATTTAGTTGGAAGAAGAAATCTTGTAACTATCCTTCGAGAACACAAAATTCAACTCCTACCTAATCTTTCTTGAAATAACTATGTACCAATCACATATAACACCAGAGAGAGAATGAAGAATATAGTAAACAACCCACAATGGAATGTCTAATGGTCTTCCCTATAAAATAATTCTTGTTTGAAAGAAATGGATAATAGGTTTGAGAAATGGATCACTTATTTTCTCAACGGGGATCCCCCTTTGATTTCTATTATATATAATGAAAATACAAAAGTAAAACATGCAAGGGGGAATTAGGATATCAAGCTATTTATAATAAATAATTTAGTTATATTAAATTAAAACATGCAATGGAATTATAACACTTATGAGATGTGTCAATGGATAGGTTATAAATCAACTCTGAGTAATTTTTATCATCATCAGATAAGATGACCTTAGTGCTAACAGGACTCATGTTTCAATGCAGAAGAACTATTAAATTTTAGATGTCTAATGGATATGTACAAAAGGATATTTTTTTATGGTTAAAATAGACATATAACTATCTCTCACTATGGTTATAAGTGCCAAGTAGAGATCATAGTAGATTGTTGTTGATAGCCAAATAATATTGTGGCATTTGTGCCAAAGCTCTGAGTTGGCATAGATCAGCCCATCTAACATATGATTTTATATATTCCAACATTTAAAGAAACTCTAGACATAATAGGTTTTTGAAAACACAACTATTCATCCTCTCTAATGGAATTTGAGTTTTTGTAGATGCAAAATCCATGGAAACTTGAATTTTGAGTTGGAGCTTGGAAATAGGTACCTGTAGGTCAATTTGGAAATAGGTAGACCATATGGGATGAGTAATATTTTATAGGTTAGTTTGAAATTAGGGTAGTTAGATGAGAACAAAAGGTAATTAATGTGAAAAGAGGTCACTATAGAGTTATTTATAGGCAAGGAAGGTAACTGGGGCAAATAGTTCCCATGATCAATGATCAATAGAAGGTACCGGGCAACAAGTGGGTGCTAGGTAGCAAAAATATCCTATCGTATGAAATTTTAATATCATGTAACATTGTGATATCATCTGATAAGATATTATCACCTGATATCATGGTGTTGTGTGATAACATAGTGTCACTGACAACATGGTGTCATGTGATAGCATGTTGTCATGTAATAACATGTTGTCAAATGATAGAATAATTCCATATGATAGTATGGTGCTACTCGACACCATGTTATCATGTGACACCATGCTATCACATGACACCATGTTATTATGCAACACCATGATATCACATGATATTATGGTGTCATTTGATAACATGTTATCAGGGGACATCATGCTATCACATGATAGTGTAGTGTCATGTGACAATACAGTGTCATGCGATAGCACAATGTCATGTGATAACATAATGTCATATTATAACATAATGTCATGCGACAACATAATGTCATGTGACAACATAATGTCATGTAACACCATAATGTCACATAATAACTTAATGTCACCTAGTGTCATGTTATTTGTCATGGTAAATAAATGGTGATTTTCCACCTACTCTACGTGCTCTAATTTTCCAAGGGAGTGAATTCAATTTTCCTACAAAAACCTAGGGGGTTTTTATCATGGCCTCTTAAAGTGAATCTTAATTAGAAAGAGAGAGACGAGAACTAGTGAAAGATCAAAAGGAAAAAGCTCAAGAAAAGCTAAAGATAGAAAGAGGAATCCTAAATGAGGACAAAGAAAGTGAGAAAGACCTAGGTGAGGTCATAGGAGACAAGTAATCTTGTTAAGAAGATAGGTCCAAGTAAGACCTAGAGAGAAAGTGAATATAAAGAGAGTGTGAAGAGTGAAGAGATAAAGATGAAGATGAAGGGCTTGAAGAATGAGGAATGCATAAGAAGATGGAAAAAGAAAAAATAAGTAAATAAAAGAGAATTAGAGAGAGAGAAGGAAAATGTTGAGATAAAGACGGTTTTGTCAAGGTTAGACCAAGTCTTGGAAGAGATAAAACCAAGATTCCTTGTACACATCAAGAAGAAAGTGAGATGTCCTCTCAAGTAGATGATAGACAAGAAAATAATAAAAATGGAGAAATTAATAACAAGGTATCCTAAAAGAAGAAACAAAAGGGAAAGCAAGCCTCAAAGTTTTATAACTAATGATTATTGGAATGTGTGTATATAGGTAAAGATTTGAATGAAGATGAAGCCCATCTTGAATAAATATGAGTAGAATATGTCAGGAGAGACAAGGAATAAATGACAAGATATAATCATGGACAACATGTTAATGTTGAAGAATAAGCTAGTTGGATAGATAATTAAGGTGATATAGTCCTATACTACCTTGAAGAAAGTGAAAATAATGATGAAGAATAATGAGAGAGTGAATATACAACAATACAATACCTCATGGTAAGCATGAAAGAAGAAGATGTGAGTCAAGAAAGCTTTGCCAAGAGAAAAGAATCACAAAGTAATAGTTTCAAAGTTGTTTTTGGTGAATATTTTGATAGGAAAGTTGATGAAGATAATTTGTATTATGATACATTAAAGTCAATGAATATGTTAATGGAAGGATAAGAAGAAATAGAAGCACCCAATGAAGTGCTTGATATGCATGAAGAAACATATGAAATGGCAGCTGGAGAGTATGAATAAGAAACCCATATTGAAGTGCTTGTAAAGTATAAATTGCAGTAGGTATAAGTGTCTTAATTGGAACCAATTGAATACAAAATAGATATAAGTGAATATATTTTAGAGGAGAAGCAGATGTGGTAGCACATAATGTAAGAATCATAAGATTTGAGTCTAATAGGAGATAAGAACTCCATCATAGCAGCTAAGTATGCATTAATTATGATCTTGAGCCAAGATTAAGGAAACATAACATTCAATTATCAATAAAAATTTGAATAAAGATAATGTGAACTTCAAGAGGAAAATCAAGGAGTTGTTTTAATTGACTTGTTTGTTTCATGTGTAGGTCTTTGGAGGAAGGATAACTAGCAAAAGTTACCAATGACAAGTTTGAAGATCAATAGCAAGAGAGAGGTCATCAAGAGATGAGCCACAATAATTTTACCCAAGATTCAAAGAGGTATACATTCTTCCAATAGCATTGGGATCTAAGAGGACATGCAGTTGAAAAACAGATGTTATAAAGAACATCAACGCAAGACCAATCATAATTTTCATGGAAAGTTTCTTTTTGATCCTTGATAGTATGATGCAAGAGCATCACTACAGATTTGTAAATTTTGGTATATTTTTAATATCTTGAGTTTTGATAGGGTCATTACATTCATGTGAGGTTTTTATAAGTCACTCTTAGGTGTTATATCTTTTTCAAATTTTAACTGGAATCACTTAGGCATTTTTCTAGCCTAAATGATCATTTCAAATATTTGAAAATCCTTGTATAATTAGTAAAGTTTCTTGATGTTTGTGAAAGGTCAAACTATTATGACCTTGTATGGTAGGGGTATTTAAGAAGGTTTAGTACTTCTTAGAAGTTGATGTTATTTTAAATTCCTAAATTTGCCTAAACATACTAATGGTATATCTTTCCTTACTACATTAGGGGAATCAAAAGGTAGTTAGGATAGTTATAGGAGTTTTTGATTAGATAAATGTTTGGATAGCAAGTCAGTGAGGATAGAGAGTAGGAAAGGTGGAAGAGGAGTTTGAATGGAGAATAGATAAAACTCAAGAAATAGAAAAAATCTATCAATAAAATCAATTTTGTATGTATTTATCAAGAATAATGAATGTAAATGAAAAGAAAATCAATCAAAGACTTCTCAATTTTGAATGTTGACTACATAGACTTTGTGTACCCTATTTCCTATGTTAAATAAGATTGATTGTGCATTGAGTGGTAGGAAATATTGTCTAAAAGCTTGAGACACTTATTTGGAGGGTGGATTCAAAGATGATTGAATACTAATTCAATATAATCACTAAAATTTACTCTATTTTACAATATAATTGTTTGATCACTGTATTCTTGAGTTTTGTAAGACAATAATAAGACTATGCTTGCTTTTTAAATGGAAAGTCCATATGGAACATTGATTTGGATAAATATATGAATTATTAAGACATTTACTCTATGGTATTAAATTTCATTGTGGAGTTTTTTAAGTCATTCTAATGTTTTTTTGTATAAGGACCAATATAAACCCCTTTAATTGTGAAAAATATACACATGTTTAGACCAAGAACATGAATTATTAGTGGAACAAAGGCATCTAAATGGAGATAAAATTATTATAAAAAGTATACAGGGGTTAAATAGACCCTAGGTAATCATTATAGTTTTTAAAAGTTGATTGAATGATTAATGATTCAAATTTACCCCTCTTGAGAAGTTACAGATAGTGAAAAGCATAAGATAGGGTTTAGGAACCTAAAATGATATTTTGAGCAATGTCATCGGTAAAATATGACAAAAATTGGTGATTATATGGATAATAGTATTTTCAAATATATTTTTAAGGTTTTATATGAATAAGGTATAGATTTGTATAAATATAAATGATTGAGTGTGCTTGGAGGAGTGGAGACCTAATAGCCATAGATAGTGGCTAGAAAGTGATGAGAAAAGAGAGTTATGAGTGGATATAGATCAAGGAAACTATTAAAGAGTAATAAGTACATGTAATTTATCTTATAATTATATTGGTTTCTCAAATTTAGTCTTTATCTATCCATACAAGGAGAAAAGGTCAGAAAATGCTACTAGAAAACTTGTCAAAACAAAAAAGAAGTCTATGTTACAAGGGGATGTTTTGAGTAATGTGGATTAAATATAAGTTGAAAATATGACTTTAGTAAGTATAATAATGGTCATAATAACCTTAAAGGAATAAGTAAACTCAAAATCATCTATTGATCCATATAACCTATGAGCTTTTGTAACAAGCGTGTGTTATTTGAAAGTTTTAGGTTTAGTTGGAAGATGGAAGGAAGGTATGAAGGATCAGGGGTTGGCCATGTATTAACCCATGATTTAAAATAAAAACATGAGTTTAGATCAAAATCCATCAATCCTAAATGAGATTATAATAATATTTCAAACTAAACATATAGAATGAAGACAGGTGATATATATAAGAGGACAATGATTGTTTCAAGATTGATAAGAGAAAAAGGTCAATAATGGAATGAGATGAATGGATGTTAAGAGGTTAAAATAGGGTCTAAAGGAAGAGGAAAATAATTTGAATAAGAATAATGTATAGTATCATGAATGATAATGATATCAAACCTTGAAGGAGTTAGCAAACAAGAAAAGATTGAGAGGATTGATTGCATGTATTATTGGTTTTAGGTATCAGAGGAGTAGAAAGAGTAGAGAATGAGGACTCTTTACATCACAACCTTGGTCATAATAAAGATAAATTTATAAGATTTTTTCATTGAATTTCAATTTGAATTTAGGTAGATTTATTTATATGAATTATGGTAAAAATATCCACAATCGGTTAGCTCTCATTAGATGTATAAGATTATTAAAAAGGGGGTTGAAGGATTTTTATCCATGTTATTTTCCATATAGGTTTAGCTAGTAAAGGAATTTACACAACCTGATATAAAAAATATTATTGATGACCACTCTATTATTTTTGGAGCAATTCCAAAAGGACTACCACCAAGGAGAGAACATGAACGTGCCAATTTTTTGATTCCAAGGAGTCAACCATTAAACATCGAACCATAAATGTACTCATATTTATATAAGAGTGAAGTTAAAAACATGGAAAATAAGATTTTGGAGGTAGGTATTATTAGACATATCCAAAGTGAATATTTGCCGTATGTAGCCATAGAGTGTAAGAGGGATGATACTTGGACATGTTCTAAAAATATAGATAACTTAATAAGTTCACCATCAAAGATAAGTTACCTATCCTAATAATTTATTATTTGATAAATGAGTTACATGGTGTTGTCTATTTTACAAAATTAGGTATTCATTATAGGTACCATAAAATTTGGATTAGATATGAAGACATACCTAAGACAAATTTTTATCATTAATGAAATCCATAATGAGTATTTTTTCAATCCTTTTGTTCTAAAAAATATACCATATACATTTCAAAGTTTGATGAACACTATTTTTAGGCAATTTTTGAGTAAATTTATGTTAGTTTTTTAATGACATCCTCATATAAAAAAAATATTTGGAATAACATTTAAAATATGTATTATTAATTCAAAAACAACATCAAATTTATGTAAACCATTAAAACTATGATGTCCAATAAGTGGATTGCTTGGGTCATATTGTTTCTAATGAAGGATTAAAATTATAATCATAAAAGATCAATACTACGATAGAGTGGTGGGTGCAAAAATTACTCAAACAATATGAGGATTTTTGGGTATAACAAGTTACTATCTAATATTTATGAAATATAATGGTAACATAACAACACCACTCACAACCTTATTGAATAAAGAATGCTTCTAATGAAATGAAACCAATACCAAGGCCATTGAGAAGTTGAACAAGGCAATGCACATCACTTTTGTTTTGGTTACCAAAGATTTTTCGAAATTTTTATTGTTTAATTTGATCCTTTAGGATATGGCATTAGAGTAATACTCATTTAGGAAGGTATAGCCATTACATTTAATATTTGTTAACTCAAGGTTAAGAATAGTCAAAATCTAATCTATGAGAAAGAGATGATGACTATTCCTCATTTAGTAAAGTTTTTAACCCTTTTTGGAAATAAGTATTAATATAAAGGAGAGTATACTAATAAACCAAGGAGTAATCTATTATAAAAAGTATTTCAATTAAACTAATTTATATTTTACTGATATTATGATGAGATATACATAATCTAAGCACATGTTAAATATAAAAATTATAACATTCTATATTATAATAATAAAAATACAAAGGATAAATTATACATAGATTATATAATGATGTGAAGGAAAATATATGTAATGAAATTGAAATAATATACTATCTAATGATATGGTTCTTGTCATCAAATTATGAATATTTTCTTTATGTTAGCTTAGACATTTGTGTTTCCTTATGGACACTATCATAGATTATATTGTCCTAATTTAAATGCTTGTTTTTTTAGAGGTACAATCAATGAAAAGGGGGGGGGGGGTGAATTAGTGATCCTATATATTTAAATATCAATTATAGTCCTTTTGAAATAATAAATATTTATCATATATCAACTTGATCAAGAAACATTAACAAGAAAGCTCATTCATTCAATGCATACACAAGAGAGAACACATAGTTCCTATGGGAAACCCTCATGGGGAATAAAACCCACTCTCAAGCCTTCAACACATGGAATAATATCCAATAATAAATTTTAAACAAGAGACTGATAAAATCCTTTAGACTAGCAAGCCTCGATCATGTCTTCCTGACCAAAGGCTTTTAGTGAAACATATTTTTCATAAGGATCAACTATCCCTAAGGAAGATAGAGTCCTTTAGACCCTCCTTTAAACATATCCACCTTGGTACTAATGTATTCAACACTTTATTATTGATCTCTAGTTATCAAACCCCTACACAAAATCCCTATCTATCTCATACAGGCCTCTCGCATAAGAATGCCACAATATTTCTCCTTCTTCACTCAAATTGTCTTTATATTCACACTTACACCTCTTCACATATCCAAAAATTTCAAGATCACGTTTATAAAATCATAAATATGACCTATAGGTTATAAAAATAGTCATCAATCTTCTCTTCGTATTAACTCATCAACTGGACATTCTACGTCTTCTTCACTCCATAAATGTCACATGCACTTGCACTAGTCTCCTTAACAAGTCTAGAAACCAACGCATTTGGTTTCACTATACATATATAGATTGTGCTTAAGTGACCCATTTGAGATGCCTTAAGGGTGAAGCCATATTTTTTAGATAATAATGAAATAATATGGAATTTATAATTCATGATTCATATATATATATATAAAATATATATATATATATATATATATATATATATATATATATATATATATATATATATATATGAATCATGAATTATAAATTCCATATTATTTCATTATTATCTAAAAAATATGGCTTCACCCTTATGGCATCTCAAATGGGTCACACTTAAGCACAATCTACTTTCAAATAGGTCTAAGTCACTTTTAGGTCCTATGGAGACCCATTCATCTCTTTGACACTTCTCCAAGCAAAATAAGAAACAAAAAGTCAATTTGAAAACGCATGGAACCATTATTCATGATCTATAGGTCCTCCTTAAGTGCCAAAAATCATTACAGTACCCTTATGCTTAAGCACACTTTGCTCAAACAACATTATGTGCCCATAGTCACCATGAATGAATACATAGTCAACTTTTAAACCTTTTTTCATACTGAATATGATTGATAAAACCTTCATAATGCACATGTATCATAATTATATATTATACATCACTCAAAAAATATTATTTATTATGAAACATTGAAATGACATCAACACAATCTCAAACATCTTTCTCGAGTCACTTGCAGAACACATTCAAACATAAAGTCAACTTTGGGCCTAAATAAATTTCACTATAATAAAAATTAGAAATTAAAATTATTTTTTCCAAATTTACCTTGGATTATTATACCACTTTTATTTTTATACCATGAGCAAATTCATCCTGGATCAAAAGATATGGTCTAAAATCCATAGACTAGTTTTTTCGTTTGTTAAATTCAAATTTTTGAATTAAAATAGTCACAGTTAAACCTCTAACATTATGCTCTCATATCGATTCCTCCCTACTCAAATTAAACATACACCATAAATATTAATTTATGAATCTCAATATCTAATAATTCTAAATAGCTGTCACTTTGACCTCTTGACTTTAATATGTAATGTTGATTTATATCTATATGATCACCTACTCATCATTAATCCTTGGAAGAAGCTAGATCTTTAAATTTTAATAGCATTAAAAATTCAAGAACATGGAACCATCTTTTTACTTCCTAAAACCTTGGATCAATGCACTCCATTGATGATGTTCAAAATTTACCTTGTGCAAAAATGATTAAGTATGGGAACCATTGTAATCTATTTGAGAAGCCAACTTTGAACCTTAATACTTTTACCTCGCTCACTTAAACATTCTCAAATTTAGACCATATGATCTCCTATATATATATATATATATATATATATATATATATATATATGAATCATGAATTATAAATTCCATATTATTTCATTATTATCTAAAAAATATGGCTTCACCCTTAAGGCATCTCAAATGGGTCACACTTAATCACAATCCACTTTCAAATATGTCTAAGTCACTTTTAGGTCCTATGGAGACCCATTCATCTCTTTGACACTTCTCCAAGCAAAATAAGAAACAAAAAAACAATTTAAAAATGCATGGAACCATTATTCATTATCTATAGGTCCTCCTTAAGTGCCAAAAATCATTACAATACCCTTATGCTTAAGCACACTTTGCTCAAACAACATTATGTGCCCATAGTCACCATGAATGAATACATAGTCAACTTTTAAACCTTTTTTCATACTGAATATGATTGATAAAACCTTCATAATGCACATGTATCATAATTATAGAGTCTACATCACTCAAAAAAATCTTATTTTATTATGAAACATTGAAACAACATCAACACAATCTCAAACATCTCTCTCGAGTCACTTGCAGAACACATTCAAACATAAAGTCAACTTTGGGCCTAAATAAATTTCACTATAATAAAAATTAGAAATTAAAATAAATGTTTCCAAATTTACCTTGGAGTATTATACCACTTTTATTTTTATACCATGAGCAAATTCATCCTGGATCAAAAGATATGGTCTAAAATCCATAGACTATTTTTTTCGTTTGTTATATTCAAATTTTTGAATTCAAATAGTCACAGTCAAACATCTAACATTATGCTCTCATATTGATTCCTCCCTACTCAGATTAAACATACACCATAAATATTAATTTATGAATCTCAATATCTAATAATTCTAAATAGCTATCACTTTGACCTCTTGACTTTAATATGTAATGTTGATTTCTATCTATATGATCACCTACTCACCGTTAATCCTTGGAAGAAGCTCGATCTTTAAATTTTAATAGCATTAAAAATTCAAGAACATGGAACCATCTTTTTACTTCCTAAAACCTTGGGTCAATGCACTCCGTTGATGATGTTCAAAATTTACCTTGTGCAAAAATGATTATGGGAACCATTGTAATCTATTTGAGAAGCCTACTTTGAACCTCAATACTTTTACCTTGCTCACTTAAACATTCTCAAATTTAGACCATATGATCTCCTCACATAGGATAATATAACCATGTGTAAAAATTATCCTAAATCCTTTTCATTTGATAGATATAATTCCATTTATATGCTCACTTAGATTTTTCTGCCACAGAGCTAACAATGTCAAGAATTCCCTAGAAGGTTAACTTTGCACATGCATATGTTTTGATGCACTTTAGTGCACAATATAAAATTTATAAAAAAATAAACTAGGCTCAAAATTTAACAAACCCATATGATAATATTATTATGAAACATCCACGCATGTGAGATATTCCATCACCAAACTTCTTCCTTAGCTCTTTCTTACCTCATACAAATTTGGCTAAGTATGAGAAAACAATGTCAAACTACCTGGGAGCCCAACTTTGCACTTGCATATATTTTTTGTGATTAGGATAATTCCATAAGATTTAGCACATAATAATTAGGCACATTACTAAACATACCATGTGATCATTTACTCTTGAAACCTCTATGTGTGTGAATGCTGACATCATCAACATGTTTACTCAACTCTATTTGAACATAGAAAACATTGTCAAAATACCTGAGAGCCCAAATTTTCACCCACATATATTTGAATACATTTAGGTGTATCACCTGAGATTTAATTCATGGTAACTAGGGACTAATTTTATCATACCCATATGACTAACTCCCCATGACTCATTTACATGTGATAATAATGATGTCAACAAACTATGTACTTAGAGTTTTTGCCACTAGACCCAAAATGTCTAGATGAAAATAATAATCAACCAAATGAATTCAACATATGGACAGAAGCACTCAATAAATATAAAAAGTCTTATAGGACCCATTACACATGCTCAATACTCCATACTCATCCCTGAACATCTCTAGCCATATTAGAATTGAATATCAACCAAGCCTCCTTCCAGCATACTAAGATAAGCACATTGCACACTTTGTCATTGTCACTTAGGATAATAGGAAAATTTCATCCACTCACTTGGACACTTCTATGAAATCATCATAAAATCATTAACAATACTCCAAAAATATCCCCCTTAGTCATTGATGTCAACAAACATCATTCATCTCACCTTCCTTCTCTTTTTTTAAGCACTCTCATAATAAGAACTTTCTCCCCCTTTGACACAATGAAAAATTGGGAACTAATTGATATTTGGGACCTAAAAATACCATCAATAAGAAAGGAAGACCTTAAAAAGATGATAAAAACTCTTGCTTACATTAATCCTACCTCTTCTTGCCTTGACAACTTCCTCCTGCTTCAAGCCAACACTCTCTTCAACCAAGAACTACAACAAATGAAGAAAAAACACACAAAAGAACTGAAAACTAATGGATATTACCAAGAAACATGAGAGGGACCCCCCCTAATATTATTGAGCCATTTCATCACTTAAGCATCTTCAAATCTCTATACACTATAAAGAACCACCATATAGGCTTATTAGCCTTCCGCTCAAAGATACTTCTATGACCACCAACTTCACATCTGCACTAAAGCTTCTTTACAAAAATATAGAGTAAAATCATGAATGTATTCCTCCTCCTTAACCAAAGACCTTCTATTGATTCACAAAGAAAGAAATGACACCCAAGCTTTGTCTTATATACTCAAATGTAGTTTTTGATAATGGTTTGGACATAATATTTATAAGTTGCTTTTTTGTAGGCACATAATCCAACTTAACACTTTTATTAGTCACTTGTTATCTCAATAAATGATATATAATAGGAATGTGCTTATTTTTTAATTCATAACATGATTCTTTAAGATACTAATTGCACTAGTGTTGTCACAATATATAGGACAAGGTCCATTTTATCCTGTCTTATAGTCTTCCAAACTTTATTTTATCCACATGACTTTCATCCAATAATAAGAAACTACTATATACTTAGATTATATAGTTGATATAGATACTAAGGCTTAATTGTTGATTAGCCAAGACACCAATCATTCCCACATGAATAAAAATCCACCACTGGTACTCCTATCATCCACACATCCTTCCCAATTTATATCATTATATGATTTCAAAGTTAATTCCTTACCCATGGGATACCATAAACCATACTCAATGGTTCCTTTAAGATAAAACAAGATCATTTTGACTTCTTTCAAGTGAGATTCTCTTGGATCAGCTTGAAACCTTCCTACAAGACCAACTGCTTACATGATATTAGGTTTAGAAGCAGTAGATTATAAAAGACTTTCAATCATGGATCTATATAAAGTTTGATCAACTTTTTGTGAGTCATCTAGTTTCCTTAACTTGCATCTTGTGATCATTGGAGTAACCATTGGTTTACAATCCATCATGCCAAACTTCCTTAGCATATCCTTGATGTATTTGGCTTTTAAAATAAATATCCCTACAACATGTTGATTAATCTATAATCCTAAGAATAAAGATAGTTCTCCCAACATTGACATTTTAAACTCAGTCCTCATACTATTTGAAAACTCTCTACTCATATTATTATTATCAGATCCAAAAACTATGTCATCAATATATACAACCACTATCAATTGATGATTTCCTTCTATTTTAAAGTATAAATTATTATCAACTACTCCCTTTTTGAAACCTTGACTCAAAATATACTTATCTAACCTATCATACCAAGATCTAGGAGCTTGTTTAAGACCATACATAGACTTTTTTAGTTTACACAAAAAATCTTGATTACTTGACATGAATTATCCTTCAAGTAACTCAATGTAGACTTCTTCTAAGTTACCATTCAAGAATGCAAATTTCACATCCATTTGATATACCTTAAAATGCTTAAAGCTTGCATATCTCAAAAAGAGTCTAATTAATTCCATTCTTAACATAGGAGAAAAAGTTTCATCAAAATATATTCCTTCTACCTAAGCATATCCTTTACATACCAATTTAGCCTTTTTCCTTGTGACTTCTCCTTTCTCATTCATATTTTTTTTAAAAACCCACTTGGTACCTATCACATTTTTATCTTTTGGTCTAGTAACTAAGTCCCATGTTTCATTCCTTTCTATTTGTTCAATTTCTTCATCCATTGCATCATTCCAACTTCATCTTTGCTAGCTTCCATGAATGTTTTAGTGTAAATCATGGACAATAGAGCTAAGTCTTATTGATTATGATTGATAAACATTCTCCTTCTAGTCTACAACCTTCTACCAACATTCCAAATAATTTAAGAGATTGAAGGATCTTTCTAAATTATTCTAGATGGAAATCTATAATCTTGTCTTTCTTCCTCCTCTTCATCTTCATCATCTGTTTGAATAGATAACTCATCATTATTTGAAATAACACTATAAATTGAGTCACTTACCTACAATTTTGGATTCTTGACTCTATTAGTCTCATTTACCCTTACATTTGAAATTTAAACAATCTTATGAAGTCTCTTGTTGAAACACCTATAGGTATTACTGATAGAAGAGTAACCTAAGAAGATGCCCTCATCAGAACTTGAATCAAATTTTCCAATATTCTCTTCATCTCTTTTGATGAAGCACCTACTCCAAAACACTCTAAAATGTTTGACATTGGCTATTCTATTCCTCCATAACTCATAAGGAGTCTTACCACCTTTTGATCTAATTTGACACCTATTTAGGATGTAAACTAAAGTGTTGGTTGCCTCTTCCTAATAACCATATGATCGTTTAAAATCTTGAAACATGTTTTTACTCATCTCTTGAACACTCTTATTCTTCCTTTCAATACACCATTCTATTGTGGTGTTTTATTAGTAAAATATTATTTCCTTATCCCTTATTTTTCACAAAAATCATCAAATTCATGAGACAAAACTCACCTCCTTTGTCTGATCTTACACACTTGATATTTGACCCTTTATCATTTTATACAAGCACTTTAAAAGACATAATTTTTTCAAAAGCTTCTAATTTTTCTTTAAGAAAAAATATCCAAGTCATCCTAGTAAAATCTTTAAAGAGAAACATGAAGTAGCTATTACCTTAAATACTTTGGGTTCTAGGTCCACATAGATCAGTGTGGATCAAATCTAATGGCTTTGTAGTGTATAACTCCTTGGATTTTTATCTTCTTTTGGTTTGATTCCCATGAAGACATGACTAACAAAGAGAATGAGTAATCTTAGAAATCTTGGGCATATGCCTTACCAACCCCTTTGAACTAATCTCTACCATGCTATCTAAATTTATATGTCCAAGCCTTCTATACCAAAGCTAGTTTTCTTCTAATTGACTCATGAAGCACTCCTTCTTGGATTCATGGAATAAATACATGTTTTTATCTATTTTATAAACATTGACAACTAATTTTCCATCCTTTCTTACTTCAAAAACATCATCATGAAAAGCTACAAAATTTCCTTGTCTACACATTTAGCTCACACTTAAAAGATTATGTTTCAAACCTTCTACATATAAAACATTCTTAGTCATAGATTGACCATTATCCAAACTCATAGTACCTTTTCCAACTATGTTAGTAGATTTTTTATCATCAAATCTTACTAAACTGGGTTGGTCTTCCTAAGAGAGAAACTTTCTCTTGTCTTCTTTAATATAATTTAAGTATCCAATATCTATGAACCATCTCTTGTTCCCATATTATTTAGTATGCAAGGCTACTTGAACAAACATTGACTCTTCCATTGGTGGTCTTCTTGAATTTTTATTTTTCCTTCTTCAGTCTTAGACTTAGTTTTTTTGAACCATTTGATGGTGTCAATGATTTATATATACTTTTTCCAAGAAGATGTTTTAAATTTTTTGGCTATATGACTTTATTGGTTATAATTATACGATATAATATTCCTTTTGATTTCTAGAGATAAATCACAATCCTTATATCTATGACCAAAATGATTGTAGGAGAACCAATACCCATTGAAGATCTTGTTTAAATTTGACCTACCTTTCTCTTGATCATTACCTCTCCATGAATTTTCATTCTTGACCCTTTTGTCCTTAGATAAGAGCATATCTAATTAATTCATGACTTTATTTTCACATTGTTCTATCCTTTGATTAATACCTCTATTGACCAAGACATGTAGATTCTTGATTATTGTCTCTAGATCTTGCACTTGCATCTTTACATCATCCATGTTTGCACTAACATTTCATAAATCAAAAACTAGTTTGTATTAAAGATAAGCCATAGTCTCTTTATCATGTATTATACCTTTGATCACCTTTAAGTGGATAAACTTGCAAGAATAACTTGATTTGATACCAATTGTTAGAGGTACAATCACTTAGAGGGGAGGGGTGAATGAGTGGGCCCAAATATTTCAATTTTAATTTTAGTCCTTTCAAACTAATAAACATCCAACATATATCAACTTGATAAAACAACATTAACAAGAGAGATCATTCATTCAATGCATACACAAGATTAAACACATAACACATAGTTCTTATGGGAAACCATCATAGGGAATAAAATCCAATCTCAAGCTTGGAACACGTGGACTACTATCCTATAATAAATTAAAAACAAGAGACTGATCAACTCCTTTATACCAACAAGCCTTGATCATGTCCATCTCACCAAAGGCCTTTAGTGAAACACCTATTTCATAAAGAGAAACTACCCCTAAGGAAGATCAAGTCCTTTAGACCATATTTTGAATATATCCACCTTAGTACACATGTCTTCAACACCTAATTATGGATATCTTATTATCAAACCCCTACATAACCTCCCTTTCTATCTCATATAGACCTCTCACATAGGCATGCCATAATCTCTCTCCTTCACTCAAACTATCCTCATATGCACACTTAGACCTCTTTACATATACACAAACTATAAGAGCACTTTTTAGACATAAAAAATATGACCTAATTGTCATACATATAGTCATCAATCTACTCTAATCATCAACTCAACAACTAGGCACTCTACCTCTTCTTCACTCCATAAATCTCACATGTACCTTGCACTAGTCTCCTTAACAAGTATATAAACCAACACATTTGGTTTCAATATATATGGAGAAACCATGAATTATGAAGTCCATAATCTTTCCTTTTTGGCCACAAAACATTCCTTCACCCTTAAGGCATTTCACATGGGTCACACTAAAACATATTCCAATTTTAAATAGGCCTAACTCACTTTTAGGTCATATGGAGATCCAATCATCTCTTTGACACTTCTCAAAGAAAACTAAGAATCATAGAAACACTTTAAAAATACATGGATCCATTCTGCATGATCTATATGTCCTCCTTAAGTGATAAAAATCATTATAGTATCCTTATGCTTAAGCACACTTTTCTCAAACAATAATCTATGCACACAGTCACCATGAATGAATACACACTCAACTTATAAACCTTTGTTCATATTTCATATAATTGGTCAAACCCTCATAAGGAAAACAGAGCATACTTATGGAGTGGATTCTACAACACTCCTAAATATTTTTTTCTTTATGAAACATCAAAACAACATCAACACAAGATTGAACATCCTTCTCAGGTCAATTACAAAAAACTATCAAACACATAGTCAACTTTGGATCTTAATAGATTTGATTGTACTAAAAAATAGACTTTTAAATTCATATTTCCATATGTTATTTATATTCATTTACCACTTTTATTTTTACATCATGAGAAAATTTGTCTTGGATAAAAATATATGGTCTAAAAACCATAGAGTGGTTTTCCCTTTATTAAATCTAATTTTTTAAAATTTTTGAATTCAAACAGTCACAATTAAACCTTGAACATTATGATCTCATCTCGAGTTCTCATTTCTCATATTAAACATTCACCATTAATATTATTGTATAAAGGCCAATTTTAAAAATGATAAAAAACTATCACTTTGACATCTTGACTTTAATGTGCATCATTGATCTCTATCTGTACACTCACCTTCTCACTATTGATCCTTGGAAGAAACTTGATCTTTAACTCTGCACATTGTTAAACATCTAAACAATTGGCACCATCTCATTTATTCCTGACATTTTAGAGCAAAATTATCCTTTAATGATGTTCAAACTATATCTTGTTCAAAAATGACTAAGTATGGTAACCATTGCAATCTATTTGAGAAGCCAACTTTGAACCTCAATAAGTTTTACCTCACTCACTTGAATGTTCTCAAATTTGGACCATATGATCTCCTCAAATAGGAGAGTCTAACCATGTGTCAAAATTATATTTAATCCTTCACATGTGTGATATATAATGAAATTAATCTACTCAATTTTTTTTTTCCATAGTGCAAACAATGTCAAGAATTGCTTGGAAGGTCAACTTTACACATGCATATCTTTTGACGCACTTCAATGCATGATCTAAAATTTAGCACAATCAACTAGGCTCAAAACTAAATAAACCCATATGATCATTTTATTTTTAAATGTCCACATGTATAAGATATATCATCACTAAATTGATTGCTTGACCCTTTATTGCCTCATACAAATTTGGCTATGAGAAAACAATGTCAAACTTCCTGGGAGCCCAACTTTGCACTTGTATATATTTTGTCACACTTAAGTGCATGACCTAAGATTTATCACATAAGAACTAGTCACAATAGTGAATAAACCCATGTGACCATTTTATCCTAAAACTTCTATGCATGCTAATGTTGACATCATCAACATGCTTACTTTTCTTTATTTGAACATAGAAAACACTATCAAATGCCTGAGAAACCAAATTTGTACCCACATATCTGTTACTAAATTTGGGGTCATGATATGAGATTTAACACATAAAATAGGGACTAATGTGATCAAAAAAATATTAACTCCCCTTGACTCACCCATATGTGATAATGGTGATGTCATCAAACTACGTACTCATATTTTCTACCACTAGACCCAAAATGCCTAGATGAAAACAATAATCAACCATATGAAATCCACTATGTACATAAGAAATCAAATCATATAAAAATTATTATAGGATGCATTTCACATGATCAATACTCCATACTCATCCCTGAACATCTCTAGCCATGCCAAAATTGAAGATCAACCAAGCCTCCTTCAAGCATAATAGGACAAGCACATTCCACACTTTGTCATTATCACTTAGGCTAACAAGGGACTCATCCACTCACTTTGACACTTATATTACATCATCATGACATCATTGAAAATAATCCAATAGTTTTTGGATCATATTATGAACTCTTTTCTAGAAATTTTATTTGTGCTTATTATATGCCACTATCACCATGTAGATTGTTTATTTGGATTATGTGTATAGGATCTAGATATCAGTGTGTACCTAGAAACATTAGATCCTCAAATTAGGGCATGCCACCTTTAAAATAAGGGTTAATCAGCTCAAGTAAAGTCAAGTGTTAAGAATTAAATGAATTTAAACTAGATTTAATCCATAAAGAGTCAAAATTTAAATGTGTAAAATTAGATTTAATTATGCACTATTGCATCACAGAATCATTTACTCAAATCATAGTAATTGAAAATAATAATGGAGAAAATAAAAACAACAATAAAGACCATAACATAGATATATTTTGGTTCACCTAATGTGGGATACATCCACTAAAAAAGTCCTCAATAAAATTAATGACAAAGAACTTCTTATAGAGATTAAAAATCTCCTCCAGAATTCATATAAGAATTATCTAAATTATTGATATAAATTTGAAATTTGTCAACAATTATGCACACATGATATGCCACACCTATACCTGTATAATCACATACCACAAGCTACTCTACCACACCCTAAAAATAAACACATCACCCTCTAAAGTAACACCAATATATACAAAATGAGGAGAAACCCCACCAAACAAGGAGAATTATGCAATATCATCAAGAAGACACCCATCTCCACCTAGTCATGCTTATCTAAAAGCACACCTAAGGAGAAACTTTCCATCCTCATCTCTCCTCCACAAAAGGATCTCTAAACTTTCAAGGAGATAATAATAAACTCCACAAAACATGTAATTGAACACGGAAAATAGATATCTAACAACTCACTCCATAAAATAACAAAGACATAGATATTAGAAATATCTAAGAATATTCTATTCACATGGAAGCAAGGTTCCATAAAAGGTGTAGTGGGGAAAAATGTGCTTTCCACATTTTTGGAGCTCTTTAAGGCCCCAAAATGTACCACCATGGTCATGTGATATCCCCAAAGGGTGCCACACTCAACAATATCCCACTTGGAGACCATTTCTCCTAAACAGAATATATCACTGTTCCATGACCACTAAGGCCAACCAAACTTGAACATAGTCTCAACTTATCCAATGTGGCCACCTTATTCATCATATCCATAGGATTCTTGCTAGTATGAATCTTCTCTATCTTCACCAAGTTCTCCTCCAAAGTTGTCCTGATGAAGTGGTAGTGGAACTGAATGTGTTTTGTCCTTGAGTGGAAATTGGAGTTCTTTACCAAATGAATAAAACTTTGACTATCATTGTGCAGTCTTCCAACTTCCTTCTCATTAAACAAATCTCAAAAAAAACTATTATAACCAAATCATCTCCTTGCTAGCCTCTGTGGCAAAAACATACTCTACCTTTGTGGTTGACAAAGCCATAATATTATGTATCCTATAAATCCAACTAATTATTGTATCTTCAATAGTAAAAATATAACCTATCATACTTATCCTACTATTAATATCCCTTACCATATCCAAGTCCACATAACCATGAAAAGTGGTATCTGATCTGCCATAACATAATGTAACATCCATGGTTCCTCTCAAATATTAAAAAATCCATTTCACTACTTGGCAATGCTCATAATTGGGATCACTCATATACCTACTCATAATTTCCACTACTTGGGCAATATCTGACCTAGTACAAACCATGGCATACATCAAGCTACCAACTACTCATGAGTAAGGAAACTTAGACATCTTAAGCTTTTTAGCCTCCATCTTGGGACATTGCTCCTTCGGCAATCTAAAGTGGCTTGCCAAAGGGGTACCAATATATTTAGTATCCAACATGGTAAACCTTTCTAACATATTTAGTCTTTCTTCACGTACTCTAATTGAAATAATTTTAACTTCCTCTCCTTTCTATCATGAGTAATCCTCATACCAAGGATTTGTTTTGATTCACCCAAATCCTTCATAAAAAAGGAGTGACTAGGATATTTCTTAAGTATATGAATATGTTGTATGTTCTTTCTTACAACTAACTTATCATCCACATACAAGCATAATATAATAGAATGACCATCATCAAAAGGTTTGATGTACACTAATGGTCAAAATTACACCTTTGATATTCTTGTTCTAACATAAAATAATCAAATTTATTATACCATTGTCATGGAGCTTATTTCATGCCATACAAGTTCTTCTTTAGTTTGCACACATAGTTCTCCTTCCCTTTGAACACATTTCCCTGTGGCTACTTAATATACAACTCTTCATCCAAATCATCATGAAGAAAAGAATTTTTCACATCTAACTATTCTAAGTGCAAATCCTCAATTACAACTAAACCAAGAATAGTCCTAATAGAAGTCATTTTTACAATAGGATAAGAAATCTCATCAAAATCAATACTTGATTTTTGTGCAAAACCCTTGACCTCCAATTTGGCCTTATACCTTTTTCTCCATTCATCATCTTCTTTTATTCTATAAATACACTTATTTGGTAATGCACTCTTGCCCTTGGGTAGCCTTACTAAATCCCACATTCGGTTCTCCATGAGAGATATATGCTCCTCATCCATAGCTTGCTCCTACTTCTTTATAAAATCTACCTATGATGCTTCCATGTAACACTTTGTTTCTCCATTAACAATTAGTAATAATTAATTCAAACAAGGAGAAACATGTTCAGGTGATCTTCTTACCACAGGAGTTTGGGGTCTTTGTGTAGAATGTTCCTGAACTGATTCATTGGATACTTTTCCATCTATAATGTCATTAAATACTATGTACTCTTTATGTTCATGTTCTTGTTCCTATGACTAATTCTTATACATGACTGTTTCATTAAAGATTACATCTCTAGACCAAAATATTTTCTTATCTTTAATGCCCCATAAATAAAAACCAAATTCATCCTCACCATAACTAATAAATGTGCATTTTTTTGATTTTACCTCTAACTTTGTCCTATCCTCTTTCTTAATAGAGTAAAATCCTCACATCTAAAAACTCTAAGAAAAAAATAATCAACATTCTTACCAGACCAATATTGTTTAGTAATGCCTCCATCCAAAGGCATAAAAGGTCCTCTATTAATCAAATAACCTATTGTACTAATTGTTTCTATCCAAAATTATAAAGGTAACCCTATATGTAACCTTAATCTCCTAGCACATTCTATTATTGTTCTATTCATCCTTTCAGATACCCCATTATGTTGTGGATTTCTTAAAACCACCCTTTGCCTACATATTCCATTATAAGAATAATAATCAAAGAAAACATTACTACAATAATACCTCCATTATCTGATTTGAGACATTTCAACTTGAAACCTATTTCATTCTCAACCAGGGCTTTCCACTTTTTAAAAGTGTCAAATACATTAGATTTATTTTTAATGAAATAAACCTAAAATTTCCTAGTTGCATCATCAATAAAAGTGAAATAATAATTGAAACCTCCAATATAAAATACCTAAGGTGGTCCCCATACATCTGAATGTACCAACTCCAACTTATGCTCTTTCTTTGTGGGTCCAACTTTTAAGAACTTAACTTGATTCTATTTCCCATACACACAATCCTCATAGAAGTCTAAATCTATTTATTTTAATCTAGAAAACTTATCTTTTAAGATACACATGCCCTTATGGCTCATATTACTGAGCCTATAGTGCTACATAGTTACATTTCCATTTATAGCAACTAAATCAAAAGAATCAACACTACTAGACAAATATAAAGTACAAACTTTCTTACCTCTTGAAACCATAATAACTCCTCTGGTAACTTTTCAATAATCTATAGTAAACATTACCAAACATCCACCTCTATCTAATTTCCCCACTGAAACCAAATTATATCTCAACATAGGCACATGCCTGACATCCTTAATTAGCCATGTGTTCCTATTAGGCACTTTTACTTGAACACAACTTTTCCCTACTATCTCACATGCTTCATCATATCCAAGATAAACATTCCCCAAATTATTTGAATATAATCAGTATACTAATGCCTATTTGGGGTGGCATGAAAAGAATACCCTAAATCTAATACCCAAGACTCAAAAAAATTATCCATAGAAATAATTAAGGCATCCTGACATGATTTACCTAATGTCACATTTACCTCATTCATTTCATCCTTGTTGGCATTATTATCCCAAAGTGACCAACACTCCTTCTTTGAGTGTCCACTCTTCCCAAAATTCTAGCATATCATCTTAGCTCTAGATCTATATTTAGATCTACCCTTTGACTTTCCATGGTTATCTTTGCTCTTTTCCTTTTGCCTCCATCTATTTTCAATAGATAAAGCATTACCTAAATATGATTCACTAGTGCTTTTCCTTCATCTTTCCTTGCTAAGAATCACACCTAAAACATCCTCAAAATTTAAGCTTCCCTTGGTAGGGACTGCATTACTCACAACCATAACCAAACTATCCTAACTATCAAGTAAAGAACACAAAGTCATCAAAGATCTAACTTCATCATCAAATTTAATTCCAAAAGAAGTGAGCATACTTACAATTGTATTAAAATCACTTAGATGATTAGTAATAGAACCATTCTTAAACATTTTCATATTAAACAATTTTTTCATAATAAAAAATTTATTTGAGGCAAAGGGTTTCTCATACAACTTTCCAAATTTATCCATGAGATATTTTATAGATTTCTCATCTGAAATGTTGAATGAAACAAAAGATGCAAGGCATAAATGTATGGCTCCCAATACCTTCATATCAAGCAATGCCTAATCTGCATCACTCATGGCTATAGGTTATCCTCCTTTCCCCTCCAAGGGGATGTGAAGTTCCTTATGATACAAGTAATCTTCCATTTGCATTTTCCACAAACCAAAATTTTTGCCATCAAATTTCTCAACACTGAATCTAATATCTTCTCCCATAGCTCCCACTCAAGCTAATAACCCTTCATATGATTTACCACTTCAACAAAAAACACCATCAAAGATCTGATACCAGTTGTTAGGATTTAAATGAATTCAAACTAGATTTAATCCACATAAAATTATAATTTAATTATGTAAAATCATATTTAATTATGCACTATTGCATGATAGAATCAATTCCTAAAATCATAGTAATTGAAAGCAATTATGAAGAAAATAAAAATAATAATAAAACATAGATATACCATGGTTCACCCAATGTGGGATACATCCACCAATAAATTCATCAATAAAATTAATGACAAAGAACCTCTTACAGAGATTTAAAATCTCCTCCAAAATTCACACAAGAATTCTCTAAATTGCTGATCCAAATCTGAAATCTATCAATAATTCTGCACACATGTTATGCCACACATGCACATATATAATTAGATACCAAAATATTCTCTAACACACCTTGAAAATAAACACATCACCAACCAAACTAATAATACCCTTGTATATATACAAAATGAGGAAAAAACCTAGTAAATAAAGAGAATTACATAATACTTATCCAAGATAAACATTATCCTCAAGAAGACACCAATCATCCACCTAGTCATTATTATCCAAAAGCCCACCTAAGGAGGAACTCACCATTTTCATCTCTCCTCCACAAAAGGTGATCATAACTTTCAAGTAGATAACAACAAACTCCACAAAACATGGAAGTCAATCCCATTTCCACAAAACATGGAAGTCAACATGGAAAATAGATATCTAACAACTCACTCCATAAAACAAGGAAGACATAAAATTAGAAATATCTAAGAATATTCAACTCATATGGAATAAAGGTTCCATAAAATGTGGAATGGGTAAAAATGTGCTCCCCACATTTTTGGAGCTCTCTAAGCCCCCAAAATGTACCACCATGGTCATTTGATAGCTCCAAAGGGCTCCACACTCATATTTAGTGTATAAGAATTAGGCATAATAGTGAACAAACTCATGTGACCATTTTATCCTAAAATATCCATGCGTACAAATGTTTACATCGTAAACATGCTTACTTGGCTCTATTTGAACATAGAAAACACTATCAAAATGCTTGAGAGCCCAACTTTTCACCCACATATCTTTGACTGCATTTAGCTACATGACCTAAGATTTAGAACATATAAAATAGGGACTAATGTGATAAAAAAATATGACCAAATACCCCTGATTCATCCACACATGGTAATGGTGATGTCATCAAACTCTCTACTCATATTTTTGCCACTAGACCCTAAATGTCTAGATGAAAATAATGATCAATCTGATGAAATCCACTTATGCATACAAGAAATCAAATCATATAAAAACTCTTATAGGACCCATTTCACATGATCAATACTCCATAGTCATCCATAAACATCTCTATCCATGATAAAACTGAAGATCAACTAAGCCTCCTTCAAGCATACTAAGACAATCACATTGTACACTTTGTCATTATCACTTAGGCTAACAGGGCACTTCATCCACTCACTTTGACACTTCAATGACATCATCATGAAATAATTGATAATACTCCAAAATTTTTGGATCATATTACAATTTTTTTTTTGTAAATTCCATTTGCACTTATTATATGCCACTAACACCATGTAGATTGTCTATTTGGATTATCTGCATAGGATCTAGATATTAGTGTATACCTCAAAACATTAGATCTTATAATTATGGCATGCCAACTTTAAAATAGGGTTTATTCAACTCAAGTAGCATCAATTTGACCTCAAATTATCTTATGTTAGTGAGTGTTACCTACATAGCCATATAATCTGAAGATGTCCTTCGATGAATGTAGTTATCCCCATTATGTGGGTTTGTGTGTAAAAAAAATATACAACACACTATATGTGAGTACATGTAGTAATTTAACATGTAAATTGGAAAATAATGTACATGGGATATGTTTTGAATGCTTCAAACCTATAATTTATCTGATCCTATGGCTAATTTAAAAATAGGAAAGAATAACTTAGTTGTGCAATTGATTTTAAATAGTGTAGTATAATCTTGAGAGGTGTTTACTAGATGAATAATGATTAGGATTAAAATTGTATTTATACCACATTATTTGAATTTTTTATTATTTAAGGGTTAAAGGAAACAAATAGTCTAACCCATACATATCAAAATATTGACAAATTTGAGTGTCTGTAAGGTATGGACACCTACATTGGTAGAGGGATACTAGTGTCCAAGTGTAATCATAAGTGTCCAAGATGTAAAGTTGTTGAATCTATGTAACTATTATATAGCATAAATTTTATAATATTTTGGGATACAAGTGATTTAGGTAATCAATATATTAGGATTAGACTATAATATAAAAATTTAGACATATTGAGATGGTGAACATGAGCCTTTAAACTTCAAAGCATGTCAATAACTAAAGGGTGTAACCGTGACTAATATTTTATAAGTTCATAAGACTATTTGAACATATAAATATAGATTTAATTATCTACATAAACCAATGGAGTCCTTAGCTAATGGCTAGTCACTTTAAAGTAAACACTAAGCATTAGAGTCTAAAATAGTTTTTGGAATGATGATTTTCATCTGAAGAAATAAATGGGTTACTAAAATGTTAGGATATGAATTTTAAATCATTCATAAGAAAGGAAAACATAATTTTTTAGTATATGAACTATCTAGTAGGGATTAACCCATAGAGGCATTGATATATGCAATGACCATTTGGAAGGAAAATTGGTTGGAAGAGGCAAGCTCTTAATTAGGGAATGATAATGATACACAAGTTTTGTTTTATAATCTATATGAAGGTTCTAGTGCCTAAGAAAATATTCAATGGAAAGGAAAGACCTTATGGTATAAATAAATATTATACCTATTTAATAATTTTGTCTTCAAGTACAACATCCTTATAGAGCTTCATGCTTCTCCAATTAAGGGACACTTAGAATATTTTAAAACCTATCATAGAATCAAATAAGATTTATTTTAGAAAGGAATCAAAGGGGATATTGTATACACCTAAATTGGGTCAAAAATACTTGATTATTCTATTTTTATCCCCCTTTTCACTTTAATTAACTTGTGAACTTAACTATTACTTATTTTGATACCTTTTCTTATTTTAAGCATTTTTAAAGACCTTTATTTTATAATATGTCATTTGTCACCTAAATAAATATTCTATGAGTTTAAAATACCCCTAAACATCTATTCAGATAGACCTAGACCCAAATTTTAGCATGCTTCATTAAGGATCAAAACTATCTAGTTTGGGTCAAGAATGTCAAATGGTCCTAACCCCTACATGATGTTTCTGACCCTTTTTTATTTATAGTAAATTTTAAAATTTAACCCTCCTTTATTTCATCTTACGTGTTTTTAGGATTCCAAGCATGTGTTTTCCCCTTTTATATTGATATAAAAGAATATTTAGGGCACTCATTATTCCACTTGATAATTTCAATATAGAGTCATATTTACACTACTTTACAATACCAAAGGTTTTGTATTATTTCTAATTTTGATTTTAAGAATTTAAAGTAGTCTTTAGCCAAGTCAAAAGTATATTTTACTCAACCTAAATTAAAGCATGATAAAATATTCAATCCATTTCTAAATGTCTAAAAATTGTCAAAGCATAAAAATTCCATAAATCACTATAGGTGAGAACTACACGAGCTTAAATTCCTTATTAAAATTATTGGATATGTACATAGTGTTTAGTCATCATGGGGTTATTGGGGTCAAATTAACCCAATTATGCTCCAAATTTTTCTATTTTTATGTCTTCAATCATTGTAAAACCATATTAGGATTTCAACATTCCTAAAGTTAATTTCAGGTCTTCTTACATCCCTGAAGGTCAAATTTGTGCACATAGACCAAAATTAAGCTATCACAATAATTTTATCATTTCACATTTTAAAAAAAAAATATAGGATTGATCAAGTAGGTATTTTTTCAAATTTGGGTTTATGAAAATCCTAGAGGATAAAATGTTTTGCAAATAATGAGAACAATATAAAAATAATATAATTCTATGATTTTTACTTAATACATTATATAAAATTACTAAAAATATCAAAGTGTGATTAAAAAAAATAATTTTCTAGAAATTGCATATGTAAGAGGAATCAAAGGCTAAAATTTGATGTGTAGGGAGATCTAATGACTAGAATAAAAAATCAAGAACTAGATCTGGGCTTAGATAATAGCATTGAGAACACGAAACTATATGGGTGGTGATATTTCCAAATTTGGGGTGATACTTTCCACTTTTAGTGAGGTAATTAGGGTTTTTGGGTTCTCTGTGTCTTTATCTATATAGCCTTTATGTAGTACAGGAGCTTAAGATCACTTACAAAGGCCATTATGTGATTGATTTTCCTTAAAAAAAACCTAGTTATTTGACATGTGAATATGCATCCAAATAAATGGGAAAAAGGGGTCAATATTTTAATTTTGGAATGAACTCAACACCTTGTGTGTTTAACACTACCTACATATCAATACTTTGAAGAGAGATCAAACTTCATGTAGTTAACCCATGCCAAGGTGGCATGTGAATAACTAGTGAAATATGTTATATACTAGTGTAATATTGATGTGATTAAGTGCCTTAACCATGAATTTTTACCTAAAAAATGTTTTCATACTTTAGATTTGGGCTAATATGGATGTATGCAATCAAAATTAGGAGAAACTGGTGCTTTGCTCTCAATGTGCAATTATGATTTTGGTGATTTTTGATATGGAACCATATTATGTGAAAAATGGTTTGAAAAGTGTTTATATATTTATATATTTTAAATTACATTAAATGGATATCATTATGGATAGATTCCTAACTTCCTATAACTTTTTATTTTATAAATTAGATATTATTTGGCAAGAATACAAGAGAGGGGGTAAAGACACTAGAGCGGTGTGGAATAGTTCCATAGGGTGATCTTGTCCAATTAGTGATATAATCATGATAAATGTTAGATGGGTAATAAAAGGTGTCTAAGGTTGATAATAATAGGAATGATTACATTCAAGGGTTGTTCATATATGTAAATGAGTGTGTAATGTGGTCTAAAGTGATAAAAAGGGGCCCTAAGATAAGTCTAGAGCCAAGTGTGTAAATAGTGATCACAAGTTCATGGTTCTAACTTAAATGTTAATTTATGTGGCTAAATTTCCCCCTCTTTTATTATAGTAATGTAATAGAGTGAAATGACTATATTAAAATGTAAATGAGTGCATAATTGAGATTATATGTGAATATGATTCCTGGATGTAGGCCACAATGTTTAACTATGCTCCAATAAAAAATATGATGGAACATATGTAATATAAAAATAAACTAGAGAGTGACAGGTAATGGATATACCTAATTGGGTATTTAACTATTGTTATTTCTTGATGAAAAAATTGGTGAAAAAAATTAGTGACTATAGTGAGTTTTACCCTTAGAGTTTTCATTGACATTTAATTAATTGGATTGGAATGTGCATTCCCAAATCCTCATTGATAGGTGTGTGTGACTGATAAGTCAAGGTGGGATTGAATCCATATTAACATACATATAGTATTAAAGTAAATTTGGAATCCATGTATGAGTCCCAATAGACATTTTTATACAAAAAATTGGTGTAAATAGAAAACCAACCACTGTAGAATGAATAAGGTTCAATTTTAGTGCAAAACTAACACAAGAAAGACACAAAACTAGTAAAAATAACAACTATAATATGTTTTTGTTGTATAAAATGTGGATAATGAAATGAGTTTTTTAATCCATCTACAAAAATGGTGCAAAAATAAGCAATCCAAAATCAATTTGCCATGGACATTCCCCAACTGATATTTGGTGCATATAGATTCTGGGACTACGTTAAATAATGGTGAATTCTCAGCAATCCTATGTGCAAAATTGTAACATGTCATGCATGATTTCAATCAAAATAATAAATTATGAGATAAAATTAAGTAATTTTGAGTAATTTTTGAAACTAAGACTACAACACTAATGTATACTACTATGAGTAAATTGTGGTTTTTGGAAATTCTTGAAATGCCTATTTTTAGGCATTTGGACAAGAACACTAGGAAGGACATTTGAGTATTTCTATCTTGTCCAACATGGTACTCCTATCCATAATGAATTTATGTGTATTTTCTAACCCTGAAACTATGTGAATTATGTAATCTCTTTTAAATCATATCTATGTACACTTATCTAAGACAAACCTCTATGAATGGCCCCTCTTTTGAGGTGAATTGTTTAGCTTGCACAAGAACTTAACTCAAACTAAAATGTAATGTAGTAGGTTTTTGTGATGTGAAAAATGTAAATTTGAGTAATATATACAACATGGAATAATCATGGCATCATAATGCATGTAAAATCAGCATAGTAATAATGTAAGATGCATGTGGAAATAAACATTCACATAAGTGTGTCTAGATAGACGTGACAATGAAGAACATGAATAATTGATCAAATAAGTAAATAATCTTGATTAGAACTAATTAATTATTAATTCATGATATTTATCATGACATTATAAGGATTGGGTGGATCAATTATTTCAATCATGGGATATAAATATGAAAAAAATAAGAAAATAAGGTGTCATGGCTACGACACACAAAATCAAAGAGTACATGAAAAACACATAATACACACAATATAAGGTGGAGACACATACAAGGGACATGTTCAAATGTCACTCAATCAAATATAAAGAACTTAAAATGACATATTTGAATTCCCTCACATGCATAGAAGCAAACAAAGTAGGCTTAGATCCATAAGGAAATAATGTTTAAATGTCCACACACACAAATAAAAAGAACACACAAGGGCATGTTCAAATGTCCTGGCACACATATAATCAAATAAAATGGAGGGTTAAATCCACTTATAAATGACATATTTAAATCTCCTCAAAGAAAATAAAGAATACATAGAATAGATGAATCTAATAAAAACAATATTAAATGCATGCATGATATGTAATTTTATCAATAATATTTAAGTTGTAACCAAATTTTAAGTAGTAACTAAGATAGAGGGTATTATATCATAATTTTAGCAAGTGAGCAATATCAAAAGATAAAATGCTAGGCAAATATCTGAGTTGTGAGTAAGATAATGTGGGCAAAGAAGGATAAATCATATTTATACCATGCCCCTAGTGAGCTAAATAATAAATGTACATGTTTTAAGAGTCCTAGGTTTGATATAGAACTAAGTGGTGATCATTTGATCTCATTGGGATAATATCTGGGTGAGGGACACTAGATTAGTTCACTCTTGTCCTCCATAATGATCTTATCTAGATGTAATTTCTAAGTGTGTAATAGTAAAAGCATTTGAAACTAAATCTTGAGATGGTGTTCTGAGTAATCTAAAATTACTCATGTACACTAGTGAATCATGCATTATATTAAACTAGATAAAATAATTAGATAATATTGTGTACAAATAAACTAATGTATGAAAAATTACATATAATCATGCATAAGTCCTATTTTTGTATTTTCTAGAATATTTTACTATTTTTATATTTTTGCATATATATGCTGAGAAAGAGGTTGAAATATACTAATCAATGACTCACTTAAAATTATTACCATAAATATATCCTATATTAAATAAATTAATGGTGATCTCTTTAAAATTAAGAATGTCATGAAACTGTGTAGGTTTTGTAGCATTTCCATATTCATATTCTATATAATTAGTTTCATCAAGATCATACCAATTTGGATTGTTATAATCATCATCAGGATTTTAAAATTATGAAATTCGACTCTTGTATTTTTTTTTATCTTGATATTAATAAGGAACTAACAAATATTGTGATATTTAACTTTCTAATTTATCCTTTTCAATGTGTATTGTGTCATATGGCATTAGTGATATGCCATTACTTAAATCTGTTTGTATGTTAGTTCAAATTATGCATTCTATTTTTTATCTTAATTTGAATAAAATATATCTTATCTTGAAAATGTGATCATTACAAATTCATGTGTAAATTTGACATGCTTTTAATATTTACCAATTATTTCCACCATTGATATCATCCATGATCTTCTCAATTCAATTTTATATTGTGCCAAACTAGGACACACGTGAAATACCACTGAATATGTTTTTGGCCCAATTATGTAAGGTAACTCAATGGATATAATAAATTATTTAGATAAATACTCTTACCAAAATTTTACTTATCATATCCAATAAATTTTAAGAGTTTAATGCTACAAACATTCATTTTGGTGGAGTTATTGACAACCACATTGGTACATTGCTTGCCATCTACGAGGGGAGTAAGAATTATAAGATCTAGAAAAGATGAATGATTTTTAGTCAAATCCTTTCAAACCAAACTTTAAAATGTATATTATATAGGTATTTCCTTATTTTTTATTTATTTTCTTATAAATCCTCTTTTAAGAATGCTTTTTCATTTACCCTAACTTTGATTTTGTAACTTGTCTTGTAGTAGTTTCACTTTTTTTCATTGTAACCTTTACTTTTCAAATTATTACCATTGTAAATTTATGTTTTGAATCTTCTTAATTTTGTACTCTTTCTTTCTATATCTTATCATTTTTTAACTTTTTTTCTCTAATTGTGTATTTTGAACGTTTTCTTACTCTGAATTATCTTTTGGTAACCGTGTTTTTATACTAATTCTGATTTTGTCACTTGTGCTTTGGGAGATGCACTAATAAGGTGAGTGGGTTTCTTAAGTTATGTATAAATGATAGGATCACCACTATCAATTAAATTTTGTATTTTATTTTTCAAATCCAAACAAAAATCTATTTTATGTCCATACATTCAATGATATGAATACTAGTATTTTGATCTCCTTAGAGGATGTAAAGGAGGTAGTTTGATCAACTTATTTCTAATAATTTACCTTATAATATCACTTGAACTATTATTAACCATTTTAATACATTTTTAATCAATTATTGTATATGTATCACATTTTCTATTCTCATGTTGATATGAAATCTTGTTAAGTAGAACATTTCTAAATGGAGATGTGCACACACGATTAATACTAACATATTCTATATTATTTTCACATGTAATATGATTTTCATTTTGAACATAAAAACTGATTTTGATTTTTAAAATATACCATTAACTTTACCATAGTGACTATTTGATCCTTTAGGGTACCACAAACCTAAACCTTATGTGCTTCAGATTGAACATATATACATACACCTTGAAAAGGAGATGTGGGAGGTAGAGGGGTTTGAGGAAGGATAGGTTGATTATCTTAATTAATAACTCTATTATGAGATACCTTACCTATTTATATAGTTATATCATGGACCTTGCTATATGGAAAACATCTATCACAACCTTGAGGGTTAGGAGGAGGAGGAAGAGATTCTTTTCTATCCATATAATATGACACTAAAACCTAGAAAATTGTTTTTATAATAGAATATATCAGATATGAAAATAAAAAAATAGAAAATGGGAACATTAAAAACAAGGATACAAACCATAGAAACATATCTATTTACATTTTAAAAACTTTCAAATAAGAAATGGGTTCATCAATATGTTTATCAAATTTGGATTAACATGAAAACTGTAGATGACAAACTACTATGAAAAATTAGGACAATAATATAAAAATAATATCATTATTGATTTTGTAATATTACAATTTGTAAACTTATGAAAAATATAAAAGTGTAATGAGAAATAAATATAGCTATAAATTGCATCTATGAGAGGAATCAAAAGGTTGCATGTTCGTATCACATTAGGTTCACCAATATGTTTTATCTAATATGGGTTAATATGAGAATCATATATGACAAATTAATTTGGATATCTAGAGAATAATATAAAAAATAGTAACATTCACTGATTTGGAACTATGCCATTCTATAAACTTACTAAAAATATAAAAGTGGAATAAGAAATAAAGGCTTAGCTAGACACTGCATTTGAGGGAAGAATAAGAGACTGAATTTGATATGAAAGGAGGTATGATGACTACAATCAAGAATCATGAACTATATATAAGCCTATATAATAAAAATGGGAACATGAAAATCTCTTATCCAATTGGGGCACTCTTTTCCACTTATAATGAGGGAATTACAGTTTCTAGGTTTTTTGTTTCTTCATTTCTAAAGCTTGTATATGGTGTAAGAGCTTATGATCACTTATAGATACCACTGTGTGATTGATTTTCCTTCAAAACCCATAGATATTTGACGTGTGAGTACCAATTCAAATTAATGGAAAAAGGGGTTAGTTTTTGAATTTTGGTGAGACTTTAACACCTCATGTGTTGAGCATTGACTACATAACAATACTCAAAAAGGGATAAACCTTCATGTAGTTCTCCCATGTTATGGTCATGTGTGAATAATTGGTGAAATATGTTAGATGTTGGTGTAATACTAATGTGATTAAGTTCCTTAACCATGACTTGTGACCTAAAAAGGTGTTTATAATTATGTTCTAGGCTATGAGGGTTGTACATAATCAAAATCAATTGAAATAGGTGTTTTGCTCTCAATGTTTAATTATGGTTCTTGTGATATTTTATGTGGAATCTTATTGTGCGAAAAATGGTCTAAAAAGTGTTTATATTTGAATTTCATTTGAATGGGGATCATTGCAAACATATGAAGGCCATCCTAAAACTTTTGATTTTAAAAATTAGTCATTATTTGGTGGGAAGACATGAGGGTGGGGGGGGGGGGGGGGTGGGTATGGACACTAGAGCAATGCACTATAGTCCCATATAGTGATATTAAATAATGGGTGATATAATCATGTTGAATGTTAGTTAGGGCCTAAAAGGTGTTTAAGGTTAATAAGGATAGTAATTATTACATTTTGGAGTCATTTATCAGCTTATAAGAGTGTGCATGGTGGTTGAAAGTGATTAAAAAGGGCCCTCAGATATGTCTAGAGTTAAGTGTGTAAAAAAGTGATAACAAGTACACAATTTTAGTTTAAATTATAAATTATATGTCTATAGTAGTAAAATAGTGGGGTTAAATTCTCTTCATAATATACTAATCATGTCCTTGTTCAATTTTAGATCTAACTTTTGGGAACTTATAGTCATAATTCCTAATTTTTTTATTTTAGTCATCTATCAACAAACATAGTCAATCATTAGATAGAAACAACTAAGTTTTTCATTCATATTCATATTTAAATTTATTGCAATTATTTACGCCTTTTCAATTTTAGTCAATTACTTTACTTTTGATTGTCGAAGGTTCATTTACAACATTTTAATTTATTCCATTCAGTTTATTAAAATTAGGATTAATTCACCTTTTAATCCATATTTAAAAATAAAATATTGGTGAACCCATCCATTTATTGTGCTTGTCAAATCTTAAGTTTCCCTAAGGGTTCAAAACTTTTAGGGTTTCAATTTTTTTATCCCAAGGATTAGATGAATTATGGAGTATTTGATAGTAAACAAATTTATTTTTAATATTTTACCTAAATCTAACACTAAAAGTGATTGGTTTTGACCTTGGATGTAATAATGAATAATGAAAACATTTTATTTTGACCTTGGATGATATATAACACTAACAATACCTTCTTTTGACCTTGGATTTCATCCTAATTTACTAATCTCCATACATTTTTTTTCCCATTTTGTGGCTACTATTTCAACTTTCCATTTATTAAAATTTTAAAGAATATATGGATATATTGATAACTTTACACCCTCTGTATTGAATTATTATGGACATAGAAAGTGATAAGACTAATGCATTTAATATCAATAGTTTTGACATTGTTGATGTAAAACAATTTGGTAAATATCTTGGAACTCATCTAGATGACACTAAATCTTCATTAGTTGTACCCCAAAAATAAATAAATAAAATAATAATATCATGATGTTAAATCTCAAGAAACAAGTGATTATGTTCAATAACCTATTATTAACCCTAAAACATTTGTTGCTACTACTATTGTTGATATTGTTATTAGATCTACAACTTTAGATTTGGGTGTAACACATGGCTTACAACATATTTTATGCATATGCTTAACCAAGTGACCCATTTAGGACCTTTGATAGATACGCATACTACATCACATACTTTACCTTTTGTACAATACTTTGAGAAAAATATTGCATTTTTACATGCTAAGGTATTGCATTTAGAGTAAGGTATACCAAAATATATCTAATCATTGGATTCCTAATATTTAATTCATAATCCTCTAGCACTTCATTTTGAATCATATCCTTTACCTATAAGATTTGGAGCTCTTAAGCTCCCACCATATGAGGGTAAGGGAGATCTAGAACATCTCAAAACTTTTTATGCAACATGTTTGGGTTATACTTTTGAAAACAAATTACTAACCAATTTGTTTCTAACGATATTTAAAGAATATGATTGGAATTAGTTTTATGGTCTACCTATTCAATTAGTCAAAGAATTCAATCCATTATTAGATTTAATTTTTAAGTTTTTTAAAATTAACATTGATGAAAATATGTTGTATACATAAATGTATAAGATTAAGCAAGAGACTGATGAGCCTATAAGTGATTATGTGCTTTGTTACAAGAACATGCATGCCAAAATGACTAATAAATTAACATATAATGAATTAAATTACATTTTTAAACAATTTTTTCTTGGCCCATTACACGAGTCAATCATTTTTCAATAAATTTATATCATTTGAAGAGCTTTATCATACAATTAAAAAGAGAAGTCAAAATGTTTGCTTTGAAAAATATTAAGTATACTCCTATGTCTACTTCAACTACCCCAATTTATTTCAAAGCAACCCTTCTAAAAAATCTAATCCAACAAATACTAAATAAGATGAAAAGATTAATATTATAGTTATTTATCAAATTTCTAACAAAATTATCTTATCATATGACCTAATAAGGCAATTTCCTAAGTTACCACAACCACCTTGAAAATTGTTATAAAAATTACTTGAATGTAATATTATTAATTTACTGCCACCATTTTAAGTAGACATGAATAAATCTCAAGTAAAATAATTTGATAATAATACATATTGTGATTATAATAGATGTAATGGTCATTATACTAATAAATGTTTCAAGTTCAATCACATTATTTAAGATGCCATTCATTTTATTAAATTAGGAAATCCTATAGAGGAAGCTAAGCCTCAGAAAAATAGAAATGCTAAATTGAATATTTTAATGAGCCATTTCCAAATGATGATACTTTTTTTTAATTCAGTAGTGCATCACACTTACAAATCTTTTCCACCTCATGATTCATATGATGAATTTGATTTTCATGCTTTATGTATAGGAGTTTATATTGATCAATAACCTATTTAGAGTGTGGTATTTGATAATGGATCAAGTGAAAATGCATGTACAATAACATCACTTTATTAATTCACTTACTCATAGCATGACATATAGGAATGTAATATAAATATCAATATAATTAATAGAAAAAAACAAACCACTTTGGGATATTTAATGTTACCTTTAAAGTGGAACCTAAAATATTATCTACTAAATTTTTAGATATACCACACAATTAGTTCTTTGATATGATAAAATATTTGTTTGGTGCTTTCTATGGTACATAGATGCCTAAAATATATTCATTGTAATTAAGTTGTGAAAATTTTAGGAATCATATATGAGTACCTCTATAATATATGGTATCAATTATTCCCCATCGAAAACCATAGTTAAATGATAAATATATGAATAAACAAAGCATGTTTATAGTTATAGCACCTAAGAAAAGAAAATATTTTCAAAAATTCAAAAAAAGGTGAAAAGGGTTCAAAAGAAACCAATGGAAAAAAAAGTATCAACAAAAGCCTTATAATTCCCCAAAAGCATAATCACACATGGCATGTATTATAAATTAGTGATATATAAAAATAAACATTTGACACAATATTATAATAGTACCAATGTGATTTCACATCATATTGCATCTCCTAGACATTCTCATCCTACATAAGATTACATGACCAATGATCTAGATAGTTTTATTATTACAAATTATATATCTTTTGATTCTGGTATAGCTAAATATGATACATTTCACTCAAGTAAAGTAAGACATTTACCACTATCACATATATATTTGATTCCTTTCTGTATGGGATCATTTGTTAGATTTTTGCAATCTCAAACATTCAAAAACATTTCAAATAATTCAAAAAATAAGAAAATTGATTGTAAATAACTTCTTGATGATTGCATCATATTATGATTTTGATTACAAAACTAGTCATTTGATCAATTATTATAATCCATTATATATTATTGAATTGTTGGCCTTTTGGATTTTTATTTTTCACTTTCCAAAATTGAACAATTCAAAATAGTGATCAATTTAGTTAGTACTTATTATGTATCCCTCTATTTCCATAGTCTACATTATTAAGTATTTAGTTTCTGCCAAGTTTAAAACCATCAAATTTAGGTTAGAAATTTTTTTCCATTCCTAACACTAGTTGGACATTCATATCCTTCCCATGTTTTCACTCAAAAACCAAAAATAAAGAACTCAAATCCTTAATTATTCCAATATTTATCTTTTTTTAATCATTTTCATTATCCAAATCAATGATTAATTATGCACAATATTTCTATTTCTATACTATGTTGCTTTTATGTGCTTCATATATTGACAAATGTCTATTTGATGAAAAGAAGATGTACAATCGGTCCTCTACATACATTTTTCTGTCTCCTACATATTTCCAAAATCACAACTCACATATAATGGGGTAATTTTTCTCATAGATGGCCAAACCATCATTTCTATTGCATACCTTACATTGAATAATGTCATAGTTTATTCAAATATTTCTCCTTTATTCTACTTTCAAACCATTGATTAGCACTAGTTTCCACTATTTTCAATATCTAAATTCAAAAATTATAAAAAATCAAGTATGCAATAATATAAAAAAATTCAAAATATTCTAAAAATAAAAAATATATTTTGAGCATGATTATACATCTAGTTTACATCATTTTCATATGTTATTTATCTCATGAGCAATAGATGTCATATTTATTTTCTAACACACATGTGTTTCATTGGTATTCATGAGTGTTATGGAAGATATGATGGCTTTACAAAGATCAAGGTGTTGGACTTGCCTCTAGTCAATAGCCTTACTAAATTGAGAGAAAATTATCCATAGATGACAATATGTACAGGTGTTATCATTCCATTCCTTATATATTTTAAAGATTTATATCTTTACAAATGTATTTGTGAACATCCCTCTCTACAATTGTGTACATGGATATGCCATTTGATAGGCTATGATTACATTACATGTTCATGGTTTAAACTACATTTTAAATACTATGTATCATTGATGATATTACTTGTACATAGTATATAGTATGTCCATTGGACATTGAGTGCAAACTTATCTGAACATTTCTATGATATTTTGTTTATTATGTGTGATATTTGAACATGTTAATTTATTTTGGCCTTCGACCCTATATTGTGTGTGACATCATCCATGTCCATTGTATGTGTAAATTATATTTTGTGACATTTTAACATGTCCCTTATAGGCTGACCTTAGCCTTATTATTTGACATTGTTATTATGGTGCTTGTGTGCTTTTTGAGCTTGTTAAGTTTGATGAATGCCATGATCCATATCATATACTACTAACATTAATATACTGATTCTAGATTCTATTACTATGAGATTCATAGGCACATATCTATGGCATTACATCGTATGTTACATACAATATTCAAAATATGCAAAATCTTACTATGTTAACATACTTTTCACATAGGCTACATTTTTAATGATTATGTCTTATTACACATGTTGTAAGTTAATTTTTATTTTGAGATGAGTGATGTTTACATTTAATCCATCACCTTACAAGGGGGCATATTTTTTGGGATTCTCATATATGATATGAGCCTTTTCAAATGTTCCTTTACTTTTATAATTTTTCATATATCACCTATAAAATATTCTATCATTTAAAAATACCCATAAGAATTTATTTAGATATACCTAGATCCAAAATTTGATGTATTTACTTAAGGATCAAAACCATCTAATTCAGGTTAGGAATGGAAAATGGGCTTGAACCCTAAATGATGTTTCTAACCCTTTCCTTTTAACAGTCATATTTTAAAACTAACCCTCCTTTATGTCATATTACATATTTTTAATCTTTCAACTGTGTTTATGCCCTCTTATATTTATATAAAAGAACATTCAAGGATTTCATTATTCCACTTGGTAATTTCAATATAGAATCACATTTACACTACTTCACATTAAGTAAAGGTTCCATATTATTTCCATTATAGTTATAAGCATTATAAGTAGTCCTTAACTAAGTCACAAATCTCTTCTACTTAGGCCAAATCAAATCATGATCAAGTATTTGAGCCATTTATAAATGCCTAAACCAAGTCAAAGGATAAAAATTACACATAACACTATAGATGGGAGAAATATGTGGGTTTAAATTCCCTCTTTGAATAATTTGATATTTAAGTGGTGTTCAATTATCGTGAGGGTTATTTGGGTTAGTTTAATCCTATTATACTCTACCTTTTTTCTATTTATAGGTCTTCAATCATTGTAAAACCTTAAAGGGTTTCAACATTCTAAAATCTATTTGTATGTATTCTTCACATCCTCAATGGCCAAATTTTCTCACACATACCTAAATTCAGTTGTCATGAATAATTGAGCCCCAATTTCACTATTTTATGTAAAGGGTTAAAAAAATCAAGTTTGGGTCAAGAGTGGAAAATAGATCTAACCTCAATTGGATGGTTCTAACCTTATTCTTCTACTAGTTTTAGTTTTTTAATTTCTAAGGGGAATTTTCCTATTTTTCTATTACAATTTTTGGTCACCATAGTCAATCAAACAAATATAAACAACTAAGTTAGTCATTCATTTTCATAGTTAACCTTATTTTTAATCATTTAAATTTCATCTATTTTAGTCAATTACTTTTATTCTACTTGTTGAAAGTACTTTTTCAACATTCTAATTTATTATATTCAATTTACCAAAATTATGGTTAATTCACCATAAATAATTAAAATTGGGGAAAAATAGATATATGAAAAATTCTTGGCAGACTGCATAGTGTGTCAATAGAATAAGGGAAAAATTATTAAGACACCATGTATTCTCCATCGCTTATCCATTCCTATTTAGAGGTGGGAGGAGGTCTCCATGGATTTCATTACAAGGCTTCCATGGTATAAAGGCAAAATGTTCATCATGGTAATCATGCATAGGATCATAAAATATGTTTTTTTAAATCTTTTTCACAACCATTTTTAACTAGTATAGTAGCTACTACTTTTGTAGATATAGTTCAAAAGTTTCATGGTACCCCCACAATCATTGAAAGTGATCATGATCAAACCTTTACCAATAATTTTTAGATTGATTTATTTTCATATTTAGGTACTTAGTTGTCCCATAGCTCATCCCATTATCCTTAATTTGATGGTAAAATTGAAGTGGTCAATAAATTCCTAGAATCTTATCTTTATTATTTTTCATTAGATAAAAAAGATAAATGGGTTCATTGGATTCCACTAAAAAAATGATGATATAAAAATTATTTCCATACCTCTTCCCAAATGTATCTATTGATACAGACCCTAATCCATCACTTCATCTGTTAGGATTCACTTAAAGTTTCAATTCATGTAAGATCAAATTCAACACCATTCAGAGGTATAAGCTCATCTTAGAGATAATTTATAAATGACACATAATCAAATGAATAATAAATTGAATTAGTACCATAGCTTGATATTTTTTGAAGTGGGTGATTGGTTATTTTTACACCTACAACCATATAAGATCAATTTCCATGAAGCAACAAAAAAGAGAAAAAAATTTCTCCAAAGTATTATGGTCCTTATTAGATCCTATATAAAATTGGAAGTGTAGCATACAAGCTAGAATTATACCAATCTACCTACATCTATCTACTATTTCATGTTCTTTTTATTAATAAGGTAATTGGAAAAAGAGTCTTTGGTAGACCGAGTTACCTAAATTAGATGAGTAAGGAAAAGTCATTCTAGAACTAAGAAGTTCCTTCTGACATGTACACAAATTTTACAAACCCAAGAGATTAAGCGGTATTTGATCGAATGGAAGAATCTATCTACTGAGGATATAATAGGGAGGATGAATAATTTCTATAGTAATATTCAAAGTTTTTCAATGTTAAGGGAAACACTATTTTTAAGGGGAATGGAATTTTACAACATATATATGGATATGTGTGGTCTATTTTTGTCCTCCACAACCATTGTCCTTATGTTGTCACATTTATATAGGTTCTTATATTGTAAGTAGGGTCTACCTATTGTAATAATCATGGCTAGATTAGAGTATATATAGGAGGTAGTGATTATTAATTTGATATCATATTTTGAAATCTATTATTATTGAATTATATGGAATTTTCCTCCTTAAAGTGGATCAATCATATTTATCAAGTATTTGGTTCTTCTATTAACTATTATTGTGGATTTGCTTATTCAACTCTTATTTTTGTGATATATTATTATTGATCTATTATAATTATTACATTGGTGAAAATTACCTAAGTAATTTCATTACGTATCTCTTGTCATTCATTATTATCCATAGGATTCAAAACCCTAGAAATCATGGTCTTGTATGGAAGCACAAAGTTATTGAGTGGTTCATTAGATCCTCACTTATGTTTTGAAATTTAAGCATAAGAAAATTTATCACTAATATTGAATGGAAAGTGTGTTATAAACTAATTAGACAAAATATTGAATAAAATAACTTATTGCAATGGGATATCATAAAATAAATACAAATCATAATATTTAAGGCTCCATGGAAATAACTTAGTCAACAACTTATCATTGAAGGAATATTCTAAACATGCTACATGAAAGGCTCATGAGTCTTACTTTGGATCACCTTTATCAACAAATTACACAATATTATGATCCATGAAACAAAAATCTAAGGGATATGATGAAATATCTAGGGCTAAGGGATTATAGATAAATGCATGAAAACCCATTTAATAAATTACTCTACAATCACCCTATGCCAACTACAACACCTTAACCTACATATCTGTAATAGTTGATTGAGTAATTATGCAATAAGTATGGATGTTGATGTCAAAATAATATAAAATTTATGATGTACATAAGTATACTTTGTAGGGATAGGTAGTGTATTTTGAGGAAAACCTTGTGTTCCCCCACACCATGATTGGACATCATGTGTAACCATAGGTCTAGACATAGGAATATTAATAGTGGTCTAAACACCTATTGTAAGGTCAATAACTCTAAAATGTTTATGGATATCATTGAAGGGATTAAGTTTCTCCTCAAATGTGCAAACCTTATCCTTATTTATATTTTAACTTTCATGTCTACTTACATTTAACCATGCATCAATCAAGCGCATGTTCATATGGAGATACTGAGTTGATTACATTGTATCTATGTCATCAAATCTACCATCCAAAATATATGATGCTGCTTCATTCATATTTTTAAATTCAATAATTATACAAAGTCTATCAAGAGGATGTACCCTATCATTTATGATGTTGGTAATAAAAGTAGAGAAGGCTAAATATTTTTCATTATTAATTTAGCATTATAATTATTACACCAAGATTTTACCCTTGAAATTACATAGTTATAAATATTTTGTATTCAAGATTAAAAAAATATGTAATAATTTTAATCATAGCTTGAATTAGAAAATAAAAGTTATGTATTCCATTATAGCCATAAGTAATAAAAAATTAGGTCTAAAAATCATATTTGAATTCATAAATTTGAAACCCTTAAAAAAAACAATAAAACTCTAAGGGAAATGTAATGTTTGTCATGCTTGGTGTAAGGAATGGGTCCAAAAATATGTTTTACCTTGTTCTTTATTAAGGCCTATATTAATGACTTAAAACTTTTATAAATTTATATATTATAATATATATAATAACAAACAATTATAAATTCTATTGTAGAGAATGATTGAACAATTACAATTCACTATTTATAGAAAGTGATAAGAAGACTATGGTACTTAGCTTGTTTGTAATATGTACAAGGATGAGATTGTGTGTAGGTAAAATAAAGGGGTATAAATGGATCAAGATTAGCTTTAATATGGAAATTTATAATATATAAATACCTGGTCAAGTCATAAAATATAGACACTTGTGTAAGATGTATGCATCTACCTTTTCTAATTTCATCCCTATGAACTATGTCTCACTATTATTGTATAGGCCACTATGCTTGCTTATAAATTTATATTTTAAATGATATCAAGTGCCCATTCTATGCATGAGAATATATAATCTAATATCCTTCATATTAAAACCCTATTTCCACTTTTGACACTAAATTAACCTATAAAAATGGGGAAGAGTGGTGGGTTGAGTTGACACCAACCACTCCTTAACGAATCGCTGAGCATTGCCTACATGTTTAATACTCAAACGATGGAAATAATAATACACATGGTTCTTCCCTTTAAGTATCAATGTCCAATACTAATATACTTGTATGAATGCAACCATAATGTAGTATTTGAAAATTGACAATGGAAAACTTGACTTGGCTTAAATGCTTTAGACTTATTAGTTAGGGCCTACTCCTTTTGTCTAATTTCTAATTTTAGACATTTAACGTAGACCCTCTCAATTTGAAAGTGATATAATATGATTATTTAGTAATTGTTTCATATATGTTAAATAGTAAATAGGCTTAGATCTATTGTATATAAATAGATGACTTTTTTGGTAAATTTTCACACCACCAACATGTTATGACCTATAAAAATGATTTAAATTTAGAAAATGATCATTTTCAATGTGAAAGAGTTGATAGAGGTGGAAAGTTTCAAAAATTTAAATTCATTTGAGTATTATTAGAGGTGTCCATAAAGATAAGAATAATGATCCGATGATCACAAGACATTATGATTATGATAGTAAGTTAGCCACAGACTAAGAAATTTCTATAGATGACTAATAGAAAATTAGGAAGGTTGAGTCTGTAGAAGACAAATAGATAGGATATAAGGGTGTGTAAGATCTATGTATTTATGAACAAGTCATGTAACGTAAAAATACATTAAAATTGGCATTGCCAAGTGTCTAAGACTATATATTAGTGTCTACAATGTTAAATTGAATGGTAAGTTCCTAATATTTATGATAATTGGGACATACATGTAAAAAAAATTCATGATTATACATTATCATATATTAATTTTCAATATTTATCTTTGGAGAAACTAAATGGACACTGTTACATAAAAGGTAATATTTTATAAATAGAATTGAAAAAATACCATACTAATTTAGTATGAGTATGCTTTATCAATGAACATGAAGAAAGCAACCTTGTGAAATGAAGAGTGCATAATCACACATGGGAGATGCATACAATGAAAAATGTGTTGAAAAGTATTATACATAAATGAAAAAATAGTTGTTATTGAATAAATGAAACAAAGCCTTTTTTTCCCAGTTTCTGGTTTGAACATTTATATTGTATAACATCTTTACATATGATTGAAAAAAATAACTAGGGAGATGAGATCTTTCTACGATCTAAACCTTAAAATTATATTGTACCATGAATGAGAGCACTCAATTTTTTTGGAAGAAGGAATTCATTTGGACGATGTAATTATATTTCGTCTTTGTGGCATAATATGATGATGGGAATGGAAAGAAACATGAGCCGGTGAGTGCGTGGCTAAGATACCTATACAGATGAGATATAAACGATAACATTGAATACGTTGAAAATAAAAAAAAGAGATGTACATATAAAATTGAATATAATATGTACATGTAATAAGTCAAATATTGTGATCAGTATTGAATAATATTAAAAAAAAGGGAATGCGTTGATAATTAAGTTAGTGTGTATATATATATATATATATATATATAATTAATTGATTGTTAATAAAAAAATATAATGGTTAGAAAAGTGGTTTATAATAACTTATTTATTCTTTTGTTTATATTTAATTTTTTTCTATTTATAAATTTTGAGGTAATATTCAATAATTTAGAAAGAATTAAAATGAATATGTATTGGTAAGCATGTCATTGAGTGTCATGGTATTTTTAGGGAATATATTATAGTGAGTTCTAAATAATTTTTTTACAATAACATAAAAATGATACACATTTTATTATATTTTCAATGCATATTTTATGGATTATTTATTTTTTACATAAAATATATAACTTATTCTTATAATATTAAAATGATTTTTTAATTATAATTATAAATTTTTAAAAAAAAAAAAAAATTTATAAATATAAGTTTTATTTAACTAATTAATTATTTTTATATTTTCAATTAAATTTTTATAAAAAATAAATTAAATCTCTTCAAAAAAAATTGGAAGATTTCAAAATTAAGATTTCAACTACTTAATAACATGATTGCAAAGATAAGTAAAATAATCAACAAATAATAACCTCCAACCTATATATATATATAAAATTAAGCAAATTTAAATATCATATTTGATGAATATAGACATCAAATATGATATTTAAATTTGCTTAATTTTATATATATATATATATATATATATATATATATATATACAAGTGATGTGAGTGTCTATATACACACATTTACATGCACATGAATCAAACTATTTCTAATTTTCAATTAATTTATATTTTACTAACAAAAAGAAACAAACTTTTATTTTCAAAAAGTTTATTACAATTATTGTTTTTAGGAAACTATATTAATGACGCGGAAATCACCCACGATGTCACTATCACTAATAAAAGAATAAAAACATGATACTTACAATGATTCAAATTTTGAATTGAATAAAAACACATTGACCATAAGATTATTTGATAGAGTAAAGAGTGCAAACTATACAAAAATTATCCACATCACCATCTTCGTAGGTTTAAACTCTACTAGACATCAATGATTTTTAATATTTTTTACACTAAAATTTCTACCAAATATTGTCAACGTGGATGATGGAGCTTTGGCACAAAAATGAAATGACTAGACATATTTTACTGAATTATTGTTGAACTACATTTGTGCTTCATGTGCACTAAAATTTTGTTGGGCGTTAGCACCCCTTTGAATAAAGAATTTGTGCCAAAATGTTACTTAAAAAATAATGAAACAATTAAAAATTAATTGATGGTGGTGGTGGTGGTAATGATATCGATGTATAGTGACATCCAAAATATTAGATATGTTTGTGTGCACAATATTCTTTATGGGCCTTGACATCCACCATGTTAATAAAAGAATAGTCTTTCCAAAAAATCATGGAATTATCTACTTCTACCTCTTTCTCATATGCTTGCTTTCTCTCGGTGGAAATTTTAATGAAGACAAATTTGGGTCACTTGGACTCCTTCCTTAAGGTAGTTGAATAAGGTTTAGTGGGTTCTAAAATAGGTCTTCCTTACATTAGGGTAAAATTTTGGTTTGGCTCAGGTATATCATAATGGGCTTTAGCATCTCAAATTTAAAAAAAAAAAAAAAAAATTATCAATGCATGATGTAGGGGGAAATTATCCTTCCCTAGTTGGACATCAATGATAGAGTTATGTAGAGACATTAATAAAAAGAAATGAAATTTTAACCAATTTTCATGATGGAAACGGTTGAGTGAGGTGAAATGGTATGAGAATACACATTTAAACCTTTCCTCTAGTGTCACATACTTCATTATTTTTTTAAAAAAAGCCTCACTTTAGGGCCCTAGAAGGGATTATTTCAAGTGTTTAACTTGGAATTCGGTTAGTTTATTCTTGCCTCTAAGGAAGGCCTTCATAAATTATTACTTGGATCATTTTAATTTATATAATTTCATTCCTTCCATGGCTATGTCTAATACCCTTTTTATGCTTTCTTCTGACACATTTAAGGATAAACCTCTCATATTCACTTTGCTCGCATTCCAAGATTTATTGAAATCAACAAATAAAACTAGATTGATCCCCATAGTTATGTTCATGAATTTTATTAATTATATTTATTTTAATGTGTGCCAAATAATGGAATTTTCCCCACACATTCATAAGAGGATGGTTCAATTTTGAATCTATAATGATCCATTAAAATGCTAAAGTCTTTTCTCCTCCTAATTAATCTACCCTCAACTCTTTTGTGCACTATGTTTTTGATTCATAAGTTGAAATACTTTACATTCTTGATTCTTATCCACCTTCTATCATCATAATTATAATTATTCAACCAAACACAATATTAACCTTAAAAAATAGAGTAAATATCTTCCTTAAGACTAAAAAATTATCTAAGGGCTTAACATGATGTTTCTTTAATTTACAATAGTGATGAGTTAAATGTGCACACTTGATGGGGAAATAAATAATGTGTTATTATATGAATAAATTCCCTCCCCTTTCCTAAAATACTTAACCTTACACCTCAAATAAGTATTGCTAGTCTTAATCCATCATAATGACTTGACACATAGAATGACATGGTAAGAAAATGGGCCTTCTATAAGTAGGATAATAAAACATTCTTAAATCCTATAATTCTCCTTTATTATATAGAAAAAAAATAAGGGGAGTGATTATATAGTTGAGTCCCAACATAGGTGAATTAGAAATTATGACAAAATGGATCATCATATTGATAAATTAATAAGGGATAAAAATTTGATTACCTTTTTGCTTCATCATATTAAAACTGGAAAATGGAACTAGGTAAGGATTGAAGGTATAACCATTTATAAAAATATGAGATGGAAACCCATTTATTGGTAAACCAATTAGTTTCCTTGTTACCTTCCCTATAAATGTAACATATTGTAACTTCTTTGAAGTATTTTGACTTTTATATTGTGTAATAAACAATGTTCCTAATGGTGTAACTTGGGTGAATTTTCTTTGTAAGCTATTGGATTATATTAAATTAGTCCCCTTAAATGAATAGGTAAGTGAAATTCATTTATTTCACTAATTTTAATCCCCATAAAGTTGTTTTAGCCTCCAAAAAGTGATTTGATTAAACTTGAAGGTTGCATGTATGGGTTGCTAATAGATTCCATCTATTATCATTGAAAATCCCACCACTATTTGACTATCATACAATACCTTTGAAATCAATGTGAAGGTTTAATTTAACCTATCTTGGAGAAGGACATATCCACTTAACTATTTTTTGTCAACCTTATTTTCTATGTCTATTCTTCCATCTATTTATGAAAGATTCCAATTTGAATATATCCTAGATTCACCTCCCTTTATCTTATCCATTTTATTGTTTTTAATGATAGATAAATTTCTAAGAATTGAATACTTGATCCCACTCTAGTATAATTATGCTTTTTATCTTGAAATAATCTTAAATTTATTACCACTAAAAACAACCAAAAACATGTGAACCAAAACACATGTGAGAGGGCCAATTTCCCAAGTTTATTTAGCTAAAATCAATAAAATGGAGGTGAGCATTGAAGACAGTTCCAAGATGAATGCAGATTATACCCAAAAACCACAAATTTAAAGAAAATAATATTTAAAATTGTATATGTAAAGGGACAACCCAATAATGAATAATAAATGTATTTAACCTCATTTTCACATATATCTTTAAAGAATTATAAAACCTCTTTTCACAGGTTATCATGGGCCAAAATTTTGTTTTGAATTGATACTCAAAAGAAAAAGTTGAATTTTGGAATAAGGTATTTTTCCAAAACTTGATTCAAAGGGAATAAAATCTAACATTAAATTCAAGGAAAATAAATAACCTAATTATGAGTTTTTAAATTAAAATTAATAATTTTACAAGCTTTACTTGAAATCCTCTCTTTGATGTAGTCCATCACCTTTTCTCCCATTTATCTTTAATAGGGATACTTAGACTGTCCTAAGGTATGGTTGAACTTATAGGAGAATTGATCAATTATAAATATTCCCAAAATAAATATCATATTCCTGAGCCATGTTCCATATGTAACCATTCCATAATAGTTTCCTATTTCAACGAGATTTTTATAGAAACATAAACCTAGTGTTATAGCTCACATGGACCAGATAGGACTCGAACCTAGGACCTTCTATTTGATGTTAGAGTACTCTACCAATTAAGCTATTGGCCCCTCTGTTGCCATCTCATCATTAGTCTATGTGTGTATTATTTCCAAACCCCCCCTTAAGCCATATTATAGGTTTTTGGGGCTCCTAGCTTGACTTTGATACCACATGTTGAGCTACAACTCATATGGACCAGCTAGGACTCGAATCTAAGACCTTCTATTTACTGATGGAGTGATCTACCAAATAAGCTATTGGAACCTCTTTGGACAACCCATTATTGGTCTAGGTGTGGATTATTTACAACACCCACCCTTAAGCCACACTTTAAGTGCTTGGGGCTAATATCCTGGCTCTGATACTACATGTTAAACTAAAACTCATATGGACCAGCTAAGATTCAAACCTAGTACCCTATATTTACTTTTGGAATGATCTACCAACTAAGCTACTAACCCATCTATGGATTTCCCATTATTGTTCTAGGTGTGGCTTATTTTTAACACCCCCATTAAGACACACTACAGGTGCTTGGGGCTCATATCTTGGCTCTAATACCATGAAACAATTTGTGTATAGATATATGAAACAATACACACAAGTATAATATAGAGTGGCATGAATAAGCAAAGCATACATAGATAATAGTGAACACATAACACATAAATAAGGTGGGAAAACCTCAGATATGTAAAAATCCCACAAGTGATATTCATTTATTACACCCATAAGTGTTCCCTATAATGACATCTGGAGAGGGGTGAAAGGGTGTAATGGCATGAGTGGGTTGGCATTTAATTATTTTAGAGATGACATTATAAAATGCTTACATCTACTTTTAACTTATTTATTTATTAACCTGTAATTATTTAATAACATGACAATTGCATTATAATTTTTATAATAATTTTATTTACAAAATAAAGAATTTTAATTATATATTTACCATGCTGAAATAACAGGTGAATTATATTTGTTATTGTGGTAATTTTATTTACTTTAGGATAAAAGAATTTATTTATTTATTTACCATGTTGAAATATATGATAGATGAATTATATTTGTTATTGTGGTAATTTTATTTATTTTAAAATAAAAGAATTCATTTATTTATTTTATATTTGTTATTGTGGTAATTTTTTCTATTTTAAACTAAAAGAATTTATTTATTTATCATGTCGAAATATATGATAAATGAATTAAATTTGTTATTGTGATAATTGTATTTACTTTAAAATAAAAGAATTTAAGTATTTATTTATTTTATATTTGTTATTGTGGTAGTTTTATTTACATTAAAATAAAATATTTTATTTATTTATTTATCATCCTTGAATATATGATTGGTGAATTATGTTTGTTCTTATGATAAATTTTAAGATAACAAATATTTGACATTAAAAATGAGATGAAAATATAAAATTAATTATAATTATAATTATAGTAACTTAAATTTTAAAATAACAAATATTTGACATTAAAAATAATATAATAGAATATAACTAGCATACATATCTTAGATAAATCTATGTACAATACATCGATAAATATCATTCATGAGGCACTTATATCATATTAATTTGTAAGTGCTTTGAGAATGATATCTATCGGTGTATTTTACATAAATTTATCTAAGATATGCATGATAGTTGAGAAACATTTATTTACCCAATACACACTTATTACTTCTCACTTCCTCTCAAAGCCTTCACAAAACTCTTTAATTGCCCAATTATGTTCAAATGTGCCCAGTGTATAAATAATAGGGGTAAAACCCTTTTTATAGTGAAAAGTGAAGGGATGTGACCATTGTAACTAATGGGTCCATTCATATCGAAAACATTTGAGATAAATGATAAGTTATTTATTAACATTTGGTAAGTATTAAATAAATATAATTTTATTATTTATTTGCATAAGATTTTCACCTCATACTAATAAATGATATATTAATATTATTTAATTAAATATCAAAATAATCCAAGGGTTAATTAAACCTAGTTAGACATTAAATTTTATAACAATAAAAATTCAATAGATAAGAAAATTTTGGCCTCAAAACTATCCAAATATTTTGCCTTTAAAATATTTGTTTATTGACAGTTATCTTTTTGTAATCTCAAACTAATTTTAGATAAAATATCTATATTCATATATATCATTATTCATATCCATAAACCTCTCTTCTCTTTATGAACACAAACTCTTTCCCAAGCAATCAAAGGGATTCAATGATTCTCTTTAGTTCCTAACCATAAGAATATTCTTTGAATTTGTTAAATATTATCCACAACCTTCTTAGGTATTCTGAAAATAGAGATGAGATAGATATGAATACTTTGAAGAGTACTTTGAATATTTGAAAATTTATTAAAAGTATATAAAACAAATAAATAATAGTTAATATGTATTTTGTGGCCCTACCTTCATATGCCTCCTCATAATGTTAAGCATAGTTTTTTAATATTTCCCAATTACTTGTACATTATAATAGGCTTTGCACATTTCATATTTCATTTATTTCGTGAGCCATTATTTCAATTCTTTATCCAAATTACTATAGGGAAGATGGGGGAATTTATAAAAAAATAGTTTTCCACATCACATTCATATTATTTGGTAAAAATATATGAAGTTAAAACAAGGAATATCAAATGTATTTTAAATGAATAAAAAAACTAAGAAAGACACACACACACACACACACACACACACACACACACACACACACACACACACACACACACACACACACACACACACACACACACACACACACACACACACACACACACACACACACACACACACACACACACACACACACACACACACACACACACACACACACATCATCATCATCATCATCATCATCATCATCATTTACATACAACTTCAATTTTATACTCCCATCCACTCAATAATTTCACTTAGCTAGTGTATGATGAGATGGACAATCATCATCAAAGTGTGGTACAACCTCTCCAATGTACCTTAAAAAATTATTTGGGATAACATAATGAATGTTATATGGGGTGTCCAACTAGATTTTATTCTAAAAATACTTCTACACACTAGAGGGTCTTGCACTTTAGACACTCAAAATTAATCATTAAGTGCTTGACAATGTTTGATCTTGACATCCTTACCTTGATTTACCTATTCTGCATTCTGTTAACTTGTAATCTCTATGAAAGTCTTAAATATTCTACTCACTATATTTCAAACATGACAAATATAATTTAGACATCTATATTCTTATTAAATTCATTCCAACCAGGTTATAGTAGTCTTTAGCCTTCTGATAAAAAACCACATTAGGTCAAACATGGTCGCAACCTGACCTTGTCCACTAATGTACCTTTATCCTTTGTACTCTAACAAATAATTTTCAAATTTGAGACATTTAATATTAATTCGCTCATGCTTTTAGAAAAGACAATTAATCAAAATATTCCAAATATTCCTATATAAAAGCACATCAAGTCCTCTTAGAACACATCTAGTAATAATTTGGTGATATTACTGCACATTGAATAAAAGAAAACTAATATTTATAATTCAATTTATGATTCATTAGAATATTCATAGGCCAAGTTTAAATATTTTTAATTTTAGGCCAAGGTAAATCATTATAAAAAATTCAAGTCAATTTATTAGTTGTATTCATCTAGAAAATATCAAGATTCACACACTCACTCTGGGAGGGAGAACTACATTGACATTAGGCCATTTTGGGATATGTAGGCAAAATTAAAATTACAAGATTTTTTTAAGGGATAGATTAAATATCCCACTTGTCTAATTCCCACATTTATATTTAATATATCTTTCGTTTATTATAAAGGAACAAGGCCTTTTTTATTATAAGCACTTTTACATGTCAAATTGACAATTGTAGGTTATCAACATACCTTATTAGATAGTTATAGGTGCCTAAACAAAAAAATCAATCACTCAATCAACATAGACATGGTTATAGTCAATAGACAAGGCCACAATACATCCCTGTCCACATGAATGTGGCCTTGTCCTTGTACATCATAGATTTTTTTTCTCAAATGTGATGTAGTTCACAAATTCTCCCACTTAATTTTATATTAGAGATTTACCTACACAATCAACATAAACTAGATCTATCTAAGTTTGCATATTTTATTTAAATTTACTATTTATGACTCATTTTAAATTATATTTTTCTACATTTAGGTTCTATATATTATTAAATCTAAACCAACAATTCAATCATTTAGTGTTTTATTTCATTTAATTGGTATATAAAATTAAGAATTAAACTTGCACCTATCATGCCACTCAATGTATGGGGATAATGAGACATGGATGACATAGATATTAAATAAAATCAAATGTTATAAAAAAATATTTTAAATAATTCAATTGAAAATAGAAACTAAAAATACTACATTGACATGGGTCCCTGGTAATAAAGGAAGGGCATTGAGTACTCCCATCCTCATCCTCCCATGGATTTATCTAATTAGTAGACCTATTGTAAAAAAACCTAAAAATAAAATAATATTATAATTAATTAAAATCATTCAATAAAAAAAATGAGAATCATAGCTCTATGTTGGGTCCCTAGTAGTAGAGGAAAGAACTTGACTAGTCCCAACCTCATCCTCCTATGTGCCCATATAATTAATGGACCTATTATGAAAAATATTAAAGATAAAATAATATTAAAATTAATTTAATTATTAAAATATATAAAATAAAACCAAGAATTATACCTTTACACTAATTCTATAGTAATAGAGGAAGGGCATCAACTAGTCCTAACCTCATCTTCCTAACTAGTAAATATTTTATAAAAAACCTATTCAAATTATTAAAATTATTTTCAATACTCAAATTTAAAAATAAAAAATTAATTATACCTTCATGGTTCCCTAGTAGTAGAGAAATGACATCCATTTATCCTATGCCCATCCTCCTTATAATCAAATCTCTATAATTGTGTTAATAAGTAATAACTAATGGGGTTTATAATACATATCATACACAAAATTAATTAAAAATAAAATTTTAAAATTGTTTTACCAATTATAATATTGTTGAGTTTCTTGAGGTGTGGGGTAATCCCCATCAATCTTATATTATTTAGTCACATGAATGTTACACCCCCCATAACCATAATTATTCAATACTTGTGGATTGTAATCCACATTTTAAAGTTTTGGGGGTAGTTAGCCTATTTGTCATAGGCATGCTTGACAAGTTTGATAGTTATGTTTTGGCCTCTTCTTTTTCCCTAGGTCCCTTTTTATATTTTTTGTCTAAGTCTCACCCTCCTTCTATTGCTACCATGTGGTAGCCTGACACTCATTCAACATGAAGAGTTTGCCGACTCACCCAAAAGTAGTGCCAGCTCACCACTTGGCATCATGACACTTGTCCAAGGTAGGTTTATTTTTATTAGAGCTCCAAGAAGAATCATTGGTTGATAAAATCATGGGTGGGCCCCACCATGAAATTATATTGAAGAGGATGTAGAATTTACACATGGTGCCCCCATGCTTATTCTTTATAAAGGTTTGCTCGACTACCCTAGGAGAAGGGCCAACTCAACATGTGGCATCATGATGCTAATCTAAGGTAGGCTCCTTTTTGTCAAAACTTCCAAGAGTACCATTAGTCAATGAAGTTAGAAATGGGGCCCACCATACTATTGTAAAAATAATTAATCCTTCTATATGGCATCTTGATGCTCTTCAAGAGTGAAGTTTTTCCTGTCAGAGCTTCAAGTAGCACCATCAAATGAGAGAAGTGGGTCCCCATTCCTAAAAAAATTCTAGAGGTAGTTTCAAAGCTTAACACATGGTGACATGACACTTATTCTAAGAATCATGGGGTATCATGAGGGATCATAAGTAGAACCATATCTGAGATCTCTATGACCAACTGTATTCATGATTCAAAGCTCCCCATTCGATTACAATGGCTTCATGATGAGTGCGAGTGTCAAGTTCTAGGTGTCATTCCCTCATGAGGCCTATATTTACATATATTTAGGAATATTTTATTTTATAAAGTCTAGTAGTTGATGAATTGTTTTTATTATTATCAAGAGAAGGCATTGTAATAACTTCAATTTTTGAATAGAATTAGTAGTAACCATTATTTTCATTATAAGAACTTAGTAGGTTCCCCTCATGGAAAGGATTTAATATTGTATACTATGCCTTTGGGCCTTTTGTATGGTATTTTCCATCCAACAATGATGAGGATGTAGTGTTCTATGTCAAACTAAATGGAATCTATTTCCACTTGTTATTTTAATTCTCTACTTCTATAATATTGGTTCTTGTTCATGTTATGGACTTTAATTCATGTATATGCTCCTTTAATAGTTTGTGATGTTTAAATGGGATCAAGCTATTTTATGAAATAGTATTTAGATACATTAATATTTTGGTTCATTGCCTTAATTATATTTATTTTAATTTATTTGCATCCACTTCTTCTCCCTTTTCACCCCTAATAATTTGTAAGAGCTAGTTTCTAAAATCTTGGAGGTTACTTTATAGAGCATAATTCAGTCCCACATCTGTAAAGCTTCCCATAAGAAGTTTTTCACTAAGAGTGAGAGTTTTAGGCATCAATAATTCCTTTTTTAACACACCCAGTGAGACTAAAACTATTAGTCTACCTAACTAGAAGCTAGATTTTATGAGCCACAGGTCCATCACAAGGTCACAAACAACCAAGAATCCAATCTTGTTGGTACAACCTCTAGTAGATGAAACTCACCGAAGAGCTATAGGGTCTAGTGTAACACAAAAAAAATAATAAATATTAATCCAAAGACCACCAAGAAACTTTATGGCAAAGAATAGTGGTAGTCCACTCATCCCTCTAGTGGCCCCAGCTACATCAGACCCTATTCTTGTTAATGCCTTGAAGGCACTCCCTAATTTAATAAGGGAGGATTTCAAAAGCACATTAGAACATCTTCAAGATGTCACCAATGTTTGCATTGTAAATTATGTCATGTAATAGAACATAGCCTTAAGGTTGTTAACTGCCTATTTCAAAGGGTGAGACCTTGAATGGTATTAGTCATTGCTACCCAACTCTATTGCCACCTGGGATGATTTGGGTGATATATTATTTGAATGATTTAATGAAAAGGTGGACTATTCATCTCTCTTTTAGTATCTTATCACCATTAAAAGGGCCCCACAAGAGGCTATTATTTTAATACTAGGTTTCATAAAACCTAGTAAAAGATATTGATAACAACTCAACCACCTGTAGGTATGACCATTATCTTATACCTTAAGGAATTTAACTTGAACATAGTAGTTATGATTTAGTCTCTTGGGGGACAGACAATTCTAGATGCATATGACTTAGCAATCAATGTAGAGAATAATTTGATAGATGCTAGGAAACTTCCCCTACAATCATTGATGCCTATGTCCCTAGAGATATCAATGCCATCATAACAAGAATTCCTAAGCACCTCAAAAGCATCTCCATCCATGTATGTATATCTATCTAATTAGATAAGTGCCCCCTCTTCATCCACACTAGCCATGAAGATGAATGACATGAAGAACATCCTATGGAATTTCTTAAATGAGATCATAAATGTCAAAAGGTAATAGGCCATGCCCCCAAATATGACTTACCATAATTACTATAATGGAAGGGTACCATACAACATAATCAATATCAGTAAAAGAAAAGCCTAAATCATCAGGTTTTAAATCATTAAATACAATGTACAAATCAGATCATCTCGATCCCTGATCCTTTACAAATGATCCCACCAAGTTCAAATAGACGATTGGTTGATGGACAAAATAACTTGTTGGATGATTCTAATTCATGGTGATTCTCAAGTAACTCACACATATGCCTTATAAATACCCAAAAGGCAATCTATAGTAAAAATTTATCAAGCAATGAAGACAAGGGAATGCCCCTAACTCAAATCCTTACATATATTAGTCCTTAGGGGTTGAAAATTTGATCTTCATGGCCTAAATACAAGGGATGTCCTTAGAAAAAGAAGAGGAAATAGCCCCAAAACATGAACTTTTCTTTTGGGTAGAGGGAAAGATGCAATTTATGTAGGTGAGATCCCCTCACTAAAGGTCCCATGAGTCTAATCAAACTACTTCACCTAATACAAATAGAGATTTACCAAGGTCCTATAAGCCTTTACAAGGCCTAAAGTATCTTTTAAGAAAACCCTAACACCCTAACCACCAATTCTAGCATATCAAAAATGGAATAATGTATAACAAGACAAAAGCCCCTAAGGTCATACCTCAAAAGGTTATTTAATGTGGTAGAATAGCTAAAGATGGTTACATCCAATGTTTCTCTTTAGGATGTCTTGTCTATCCCCAAACAAAAATATTTGATAAAAGCAGAATTGGAAGACTAAGATAAACCTATGCAAGCTATCCTAACTATAGAGCTAGTACAAAATAGGGGAAAGAAGGCCAATAATAATATGCAACCTTATGTGCTATATGTGTTCATCAAATCCAATATGGGGGTAAGTAATTAAAAAGCCTACCCCATTTTATTTAACTCTCATTATGGGGAATAAGTTGTTACATAATAATAAGATTAATTCTAATGCTAGCACCATATGGGTGCTCAAGCAAATTGTGGACACACTCCAAATTCAATACAAACCCTTAAATAAAGGGGTAATGTAGTTGGATGGGAAGAAAGTTCAGAACTAGGGTATCATCAAGGATATGCCCTTAAATTTATACTCTTATACCAATAGCATAGTCACCCAAGAATTTTTAGTAATATACATCCCATCAGTCTTTGGGTTGTGTCTATCAAGAGATTTCACCACCAAGATAGTGAGATACTTGTCTTTGGATTGGTCCTACTTAATCCTAAGGACCAAAAATAATTCAAAATTGAAGGTGTTATTTGAGATGCTACACCCAAAGCACATAACTGATGATGTGATAAAATTTGATGTGACACACACCTCTTTCTCAAATAAAGAGACATATTGCATATAAATTCTTGAAGAAGAATGAGTGGTAGATGTCAAGAACCATAAGGAAGAAGTCCTCATTAATGATTTCATAGAGAATGACCTATTCATAAAATTTGATTCTACTAGCCTTGGGACTTATATAATTCATGATGAAGATTAGGCTATCCCCAAGGTCATCAAAAAAGAGGAGGATCAAAGCAAGGAACCTAAAAATGAGTTTGATTTTTAGACTTTGCACTTTGATGGTGTGAAATGTAAGACTAGCTCAAGAGCTAGTATCTAATTAATGTATCCATCTAGAGAAGAGACCCTCAAGGCCTTCCACTACATAAATAATGCATCCAAATATGAATCCCTAGTCCATGGCCTCATCCTTACTAAGCGGATGAATGTGAAGTGGTTAAAAATGTTTAAAGATTTTAAATTAGTAATAAGGCAAGTAAAAGGAGTCATGACTACAAAGAACATCCTCATGAGGTCCTACTACCATTGAATATGGGATTTTATCAAAGAATTCATAGCATTCAATATTTAAATCATCCTTATGACTATGAATGCAAAGGTAGACATGATGGTGGTAATAGGTTCCTAGTTTGATCTGGTAACATATTTACTAACCAATAAATAAGTAGTGTAGGTAATCATCAGATCCACTATCCTAGACAGTGACCATAAATGTTAAGTATTTGAGAGCAATGCCCAAATTGTTATGTTTTTGCATCAATCATATGAATTAGTAGAGCAATTGTAGTTGAAAATCAAAGAAGCTTATGGAGACTAAATCATGCAACTTAAGTCCAACAAACTTTCAAAAGGACTAATCACCCTGGAAAATATATCTGATTCTAATGATGCCCAAAATGACAAAAATAAGTTTTTCATAGATAAATGTAACTACTTAAATCTCAATGTAGGATATTGAAGAAAGATGAGAGTGGGGAAAGAAGTTTCCCAAAAGGATAAGGGGTGATTGATATCCTTATACAAAAAATATGAAGGGTTGATGTCTTAGAAATATGACGACTTGAAAGGATATGACTGTGATGTAATCTAGCACACCATAAATCTCATTGAAGAAGACAAACATGTTTGCCAAAATTAGAGTCTAATAAACCCAAATATTGAGTCCCTTTGGCCCAAAACTTGAATAAATTGATAAACTCAAGGATCATATACCCAATCAAGCATTTAACATGGATATTGAACCTAGTTATAGTAAGAAAGAGGAATGGAGAGATTAGTCTATGCATAGACTTTAGGGATTTGAATAAATCATCCTTAAAATATCATTACCCCTTCCTTTTATATAATAGATCCTCTAGATGGTGGTGCATCCAAAAAATTTCTCTCTACTAGATGGGTTATCAAGATATAACCATGTGTGGCTTAATGAAGAGGATCAACATAAAATGGAAGATCACTTTGATTATTTGGAGAAAATCTTTCAAAAGTGCCAAGAGTTTGAGGTATCTCTCAACCCCAAAAAGCATATCTTTGGCATCCCACAAGGCGAACTAATAAGATACATGGTATCTAAAGTATGCATTTCTATTGACTTAGATATAGTGAAGGCCATCAAGAAATTGGATTTATCAGTCAACAAGAAGGGAGTCTAATATTTCCTAAGGAAGATTAATTTCATCAGTCCATTCATATCTAACTTGCATAGGGCTAGTAAGGATGATCACATTGATGATGAAGAAAGACCAAGATTTCAAGTGGATCACTAAAGGGAGGAAAACATTTTAAAATATCAAGGATGTGATATCTACTACTCCTATGTTGGTTAATCTAAAATTCTCAAGAAATTTTGTCATGTACATATATGGGAGTGAATATAGATTGACAACTATGCTAACTTAGAAAGATAAAAAATAGAAAGGTGAGTGCCCTATTATGTTTTATATAATAACCTTGCATGGATATGATCTAAATTATAATTTCATTAAGAATCAAGATTCTTCCATCATCAAATTCCTCAAAAATTTTAGTCACCTAGTGATGGGAAGCAATATAATGGTGTATGTGGCACTCCCAGTGTTTGAGAATACATAATGGAGGGAGAGATCACATAAAAGAGATCCAAATAGATCACCAATATCCTAAAATATGACATTGAAGTCAGACTAGCTAAGGTGATTTGAGGAAAAGGGATTTGTGAGTATTTGGCCCAATGTACATATGCCCTGATAGGGGAACAAGATTCATTAGAGATGGTTTTAATGACTCAATATGAAACTAGCAGGTTTTGCGTAACTGATAAGACCCACTTTATGTGAACCATTTGATATCTATATCATGTATTTACACACAAAATAATAATTTATAGGTTATAGAGAGCTAGTTACACACTAGTCTAGGGAGCCTTTTTCAAAAAGAACTTCGATGGGGAATTACTCCAATGTGTCGATAACTACCAAGTTGGCAAAATTTTTTAGGATATGAATTTATACTCTCTAGGTGGACATCTCTTAGCAAAGATTATTATGACCAAGATCATGCATTCAGGATATTATTGGATGACTATATTTTTATATTGTTATCAAGTGATTAAGAAATTCCACCAATTATAGTTCTTTGTGGGTAGGTAAAAGAATTTGGCTATGATATTGAATCCAATTGTGGCCAATGAACCTTTTCCACAATGGGGATTAGATTTTATTGGGATGATATATCCTATCTCTAGTGCATGGCATAAATAGATACTCACAACCACTAATTACTTTACAAGGTGGATTGAAGTAGCCCTAATAAAGGAGGCAACTGAAAATGTGATCTTTAATTTCCTAGAGCAACTAGTAGCGAGGTTAAATCTGCACAAAACAGTCATATCTAACAATGTGAATGCCTTCCTTAGTTTTAAGATTTCCTAATTTTCACTTTAAAATGGAATTTTCTTAAAGACTTCATCCAAATATTACCCACAAGGGAATGGGTTGGATAAATCAACAAACAAGAATATCATAACATTAATCAAAAGGATGAGCACTAACCAATAGTAGAAATGGCATATGCATCTCAAAATGGCTATGTGGGCCAGCTAAATTAATTCTAAGTAAATTTTAAAGTCATCCTTGTATGAACTAGTAAATGGGAAAGAATTAGTAATGAACATATCAATGGAGATTCCCACTTTACATCTTTTGAAAGCTATCAAAATAATAGAGAATGGAGTGATGGAATTTAGGTTGGTATAATTACTCAGTCTCTAGGAGGAGAGGGAATGAGTGAGTGATGCTAATGTCATTTTATAGTGGGTAGTGAAGTGATGACTTGACAAGAAATCCTCCAACCTAGGATTCAATTTGAGAAATTTGGTTCTAAAGTATGATGAAAGGGCCATGAAGTTAGGCCAACATGTAAAATTTTATTCCATATGGAGAGAAATCTTTCACATCATTGATGATAGGTAAGGTAATTATTTTGAGTTGGATCATGAATAAGGCAATGCCTTAGAGATTTTGGTTAAGGAAATTCACTTAAAACACTTCAACTAATTTACTAACTTTCCCTTGTACATAGTTAGTTAGTTTCCCTTGTGTTAGTTTATTTCCTTTATTTATTGTTATTTCCCTAAAAAATAAGTGCCATTAGCATAAGTTTTTCATCCTGCCACTAGGTGTCCACACCCTGGCTCTACTTATTTTTGAATTATTCTTTGAAAGACTATTACCTACCCACTCCCCTTTTAATTAATGACTTGGTGCTCCATATTGCATGATCCTCTATATAGATCACCAAAAAGCTCTTGTGAGACATTATTCAAGCATGTATACTACCCTTAACATTTATGGGAGCACCTAAATTCAAAAATGTCATTATGATCATGCTAAGCAGTGTTGGCTTATAAGTACCTCCTTCCTGATCAAGCCAAACACTTAAATTCTTAAGAGTTTCCAAGAGCATTAAAAATTGAGCAAGAGCATCTTGACTAAATATCTGTGACAAAAAGTTGATATCCAGTGCCTTCCTTGAAGGAAAGAGAGAAAATTTGAAAATAATTTAAAGATGGAAACTTTTATATCCTCATCTGATAGCAAACATCAAATGAAGTAGAGAACCCATGGATTGGATGGTCATGGGGACCTTCCACTATAGTCTAGATGGAGAAATTAATATGTTTCTACCTTTAAATAGCCAAAAATCAAAGTGCCAAATGTCAAAAACATTGTAAAGGGTGTTGTAGGGACCCTAGACTGGTTCTTGATTATGCAGATGGGATATTTGATCCAAAATTAGCTATAAAAATGAATAATCGATGGGAGGGCACCCATACTTGTATGCTCATAAAAGTGTGAAACAATAACTTCAAGTCATTTGGCTATAGGGTATGGAGCTATACCTTATCCCAATATAAGGTGCCTCTTGTATACCCATGCATAGATATTTTGTGCTAAATGTAGAGAGGTGTGATACTGACACCAACATTATTATAGGTAACCACCTAAAGGTGGACATCAGTGTTGATGTGATAAGGGAGATGATTTGACTCCCTAGTGACCCTGATGTAGACTTCTATAACAAGGAGAGATTATATAATGTATGGGACACTCATATTGATAAGTATAAGTTCATCAACATGGATCTCTTCAATAATTACATGGAGGTTTCCCCTTTGTCCATTGATCTTTTGAGATTTATGGCATAAGATATGAAAGATGCCCTTTCCATGTTAGCATTTATTTTTGAAATGAACTCAAAAACCAATGTCTATGATTTCTAATTTGGTGCAGTAATCTTTATAAAAATGGTAAACAAGGAAAAATATTATAATATCAACTTCATGGACACTGTTACTAATGTCATCCATAATCAACTAGCCAATTTTTATCCCAAAATACCTTTAGTTATTCCTCCTTCCTCCTCCACCTCATTTGATATCAGATATCCTAGTTATTTTCACTTTATTTCACCTTTAATTCCATCAATAAAATCACATATCCTCACATAGTGATCCCTATCTCTGTGTGGACCCACATCATGTTAGCCACACAAGATTATTATGAGTTTTCAGAGTGTTTCCTATCTCCAATCCTCATTGACCTCATCCAAGAGGTCATCAATTTTAGAATGATATATTTCCAAAGGTCATGGCTCATTGGTAGAAATATTCTATTTTATTGGTTCTTTAGGGCCCATTTCACATTCATTTAGGTACATAGATTTAAAAAAGACCCATTTTAGTTCTCATGCCTACTCATGAATATGACCCTAGCCATGGAGTTATATGACCAACTTGATGTAGTGGAATTTATTTAAGGTATGGGCCAAAAGAAAAAGGCCATCTATGATGTTTCCTTCTCAAGAAGAGGCATTACAGTGGTGAAAAGGTCATAGGAACACCTACTTGTACTCAAGCTAGTAGAGTTTGGTCTAGACGAAATCAACAACCAATAGAGCTATGACCTGGTTGGCCACATTGCTGCTTTAAAGAAAATTTCTCCTTCAACCATGAGATGAAACCACACTTTAAGGAGTGAAGGTTACTGATGGTGGATGATATCAAATATTATGTGGTTCTATCCAAGATCCCTTCAAACACCCACAAGCCATGGGATTTTTTTTACAATCCAATCTCAGATTTTGATCCTATAAATAAAGTGATAAAGGGTTTGAGGGTTTAGTTCATCCAAAGGGGATGGAACCTAGAGAAAATATATGCCTATTGGAACTATGGGCAAGAAATTGGTAGAAAAGAACTCAATTTTGAGGACCTAGACTCCATGAGACATTTGAGAACCTCTAGGATGAACACCATGAGTAGGAAGCTTTGGTATAAGAAGAGGTCTCAATTGAAGAAGAAGAAAAGGATACCCTTTAGGAGAAAGAGGAGGATATCCCTCTAAAAAATAAAGAGGAGGTTTCTATGATTCAGAGGCCTCTTTCCTACCCACCTCCTCTGTATCCATATCAAACCTCCTAATAATAGTAGTAGACCTCTTTAGGGCATCTTGAGGTTGAGTCATCTTAGCCTAGCTCTAAGATGCAAGATTCTAGCTCTCCACGATAACCCCAACAAAAGAAGGTGTGATTTTATGACCCCTTCTTTCCACTTCTTCTTCATTCTTCACTCCATCTTCACCTTCCACTATTTCCACAAAGCTTGCACCACTCTCCTCTACACAACCAATCACTTCCCTTGTGCCTTTCTTCACCCCTCCACCCTCATCCACCACATCAACATCCCTCATGGCATAATCACCCACCACCCCCCTTTATGGCCTCCCACCTTTCTCACCTTCCACCCTAACCCTTCACCTACTCATCCTTAGAGTAATAGTTCCCACTACTTCATAATAGAAAGTAATCATTCCTTTTGGCCTACCATAAGGATCCCCCTTCATGGGGGAATTAATTTCATCTCAAGAATAGTTTCAATAGTAGTTGGAGACTACTATAAAATTTTGAGAGGCCCAAGTAGAGAAGAGGAGAGGAAAGATGGAAAAGTCCCCAGTGATGTCTCATATGCGGTCATTCCTTGATCCAGTGTAGTAATATCTAATGATTGTGCATATGATTCCATAATTAATCAATCCCCAAGAAAATATTCAATTAGTGGATGAATCGATATAGGCTATTAGCCTCAACATTAGGTAAGCTAGACTGACTGATAGGGTTAAGTTAATGGAAGAAACTCAAAATTTTATTACCATAAATTATATCAAGGCAAACTGATAATTGGAAAAGAGAGAGTAAGAAATCACAAGAGTAAAACTAATATTGATCACCTCAATATAGAGGGCAAGGCCAAATATGTAGAGCTCACCAAAATGAGGTCCAACCTACAAATCCACATCACCAATGAGGGCTTCCAGGTAGAAGCTAGCCAATGGGCCTAGATAAAAATATAAGTAGTTGAATTGAAGGCTGAAATTAATGGTCTCAAGAAATAAAAGCAGGCCATAAAAAGTAAGCTACATGAGAAGGAAATAGAGCTCATGCATACCTATAAGAATCTCTTGGATTCTAAAAGTACGTAACAATAATTAAAATAATAGATGTAACAAGATTCCTTGGCCAAGGACCAAGAGATAAAGTAACTTAAGAATGACCTCATCATTTGCCACTAAACCATATGTATCCTATTCAGAAAGAATCAAGAATATGACCACAAACTTAAATCTAGTTCGTGGGTTCATTACAGACTCATAGTGGTTGACTGCATAGGTGAGCACATCTATGGATTAGGTACTTACTTTCATGTCCCCTAAGGTTCAATATTCATATCTCCTCATCCAAAATAGATATAGAGCCATGGATAGTACACTCCAGGCAATAGGGGTGGCTGGCTGATGGTAGGTAGTTTTGAAGGTGAATGCATTTTTGAGTTGAAACAAGGTAGTGTCAAAGTGTAAGGCATTTCTAGATTTCTTAGAAAAGGTGGTTTGGCATATGAAAGGGCACATCAAATAGTTGGTCTGATTGGGAATCCCTTCTCCCTTATATAAAACACCATCCTCTTAGAGGATAAAATAAAAGAGATGATGAAAAATAAGTAAAATTACTAGACCATTTTTATGGATCTCAGTCAAGTGCCAAATGTCTCTAAGGTGGAGACCATTTTATAGCCTCTTACTAAGCTAGAGTTTTAGATGCTGGTAGTGATACAAGGTTTGAGAAACATTTCCTTTAAGGAGATCATAGATTTGGACATAGCCTTAGAAGCGTTGAATAAGAAGACTTAGTTGAAAGAAGAAGAGTAGATTCCTTTAAAGGTGAATCTTCATAGGTTATGAGTTTTATAGGCCTCACCCCATTTTTATAGTTTTGATTTGAATGGTACATAAAACCAAAATTTTGGGTTCTTCCATGCATAGGTGGATTCCCATGTGAGTCACTAGGAACTATGGATCACAATCCATGTTTTGAAGTTTTGGGGGTAGTTATCCTATTTATCATGGGTATGTTTGATGAGTTCAGTAGTTATGTTTTGGACTCCTCTTTTTTCTTGAGTCCATTTTTATATTTTGTGGCTAAGTCTCGACTTGCTTCTACTATTGCCATGTTGTAGCCTGACACTCATTCAACATGAATATTTTCCTAGCTCACCCAGGAGTAGTGCTAGCTCACTATGTGGTATCATGGTGCTTGTCCAAGGTATGTTTCTTTTTTTGGAGCTTCAAGAAACATCACTATTTGATAAAATCATGGGTGGGCTACACCATGTAATTATATCAAAGAGGATGTGGACTTTCCATATGGTACCCCTACACTCATTATTTGTAAAGGATTGCTTGACTCCACTAGGAGAAGTGCCAGCTTGACACATGACATCACAATGCTAATACAAGGGAGGTTCCTTTTTATCACAAATTTCAAGAGTTCCATTGGCCAATAAAGTTATAAATGGGGCCCACCATGTAGTTGTAATAAGAATAAATCAATATTTATATGTGGAATCTTAATGCTCCTCAAGAGTGAACTTTTTCCTATCAAAGCTTCAAGCAGTGCTATTGGATGAGAGAAGTGGGTCCCCATTCCTAACATAATTTTAAAGGGAGTTTTGGAGCTCAACACATGGTGATATGATGCTTCTTATAAGTGTCATGGGGGATCATGAGGCATAAATAATAGTGCCATATCCAAGATCTCTATGACCAAAACCTAAAAAATACTTAAAGTTTTTTTTTTTTTAATAGAAAAAGGTATATGCAATACATCTTTTCTATATTATACTTTTAGTATGACCAAAAAATGAAAATTAAAATATTTGGATGGGAAGGGAAGATGGGGATTTTTACCTTAAACCAACAGGTGATAATGTGGCTAAAAAAGTGAGGATTCAATATTGAAAACCCTCAAGGAGAGAAGTTAGTGAAACATTATATCATAATTTTGATTTCTATTAAAACATCAAATTAGATGAAATCAAAAAATACATTGATATGGATAGAATCATCTAAGCATGGATAAAATATAGAAAAATTTAAAGGTGGATCAATTAAGATTCTTGAAAAAGGACATTAGGCCATGGAATCATACCTTTCACTATTTGAAGAAGGTAGTGAATACTAAAGTGAAAATATTGATAGTCATAGATTAATATGTGATATCATCTTACCCTGTGATGTGGGTATTTTGAAATTTATATTAAAAATAGTTTCCAATAACTTGGCCTTGCATTTTTACTGAAACTATTTAATGTAAATTGAAGATAGACATTGATTGCTTCTATTTCACCATATTTTATTTAATCTTTTTAACCCCACTTCTATTCAATATACTTAATATTGAACCATTAATGAGGTAAAAATATTGTTTGTTAATTATGAATGTAAGATTAATTCTTTTTTTATACTATTAGTTTTTATAATTGTGTAGAGATAATAATATATTTCAATTAATGTTGAAGTATTTAATCAAACTAGTTCTCAAATAGTTTCCATTTACTAACATTATTCGAGACTTAAGTTCAAGGATATGTGATAGTAGCAATTCAAAACTATAATTTTTTGGGTTATGTCACACTAAGTTGATGATATGTGTTTTAAAAACACAACAAAATTTGGTGATGCGAGGAGGAGATGCTTTTAAAGCATTGAACTATAGGGAAATTATTTTTAGTTTAGAATTGGGTCATCATAAATCTATGGCATCATCGAGGTCTATTTTTTTAATCAACTAGCATCAAAAAATGCATGAATCTATTGTAAATTTTATTCCACTTCATCTATCCATATTAAAACCTTTCCATTCCCACAATTATATTCTAACATATTGGGGATAATATGTTAACTATAAAATAAAAGGGGCTTCCATGGATGTGTGATTTTTTTTAATTTCACATTAAACTATAATTGGGTCCATTAGTCATGAAGATATCATGTATTATGTGGCATGAAAGTTAAATTTGTGAACCTTGATTTAAAACATATATGAGTGGTTACTATTATTACCAACTTCCATAATTAAATTACAAGTCACATGCGACATAACAAGAGGTTAAAGAGTTCCCATGGTTCAGCCATGAACACTAAGGATTAATGCACTAGACAAAACATAGGATTATATGTTAAAATGATAAATTTACATCCACTAAATTTAATCCAAGACATTTTTGATGTAGTCAGGCACCACCTATTGCTTCGAGTCTTCTCAAGATTATTACATTGGGGTCATGGATGCACCACTTATTTTATTTATAAAACCCTAGGTCCAATTATTAATTCTGATCCCTATGGTATTTTGAGCTCTAGGACATTGTCACTTGGCATCTCCTCAGGTCCTCAAGGCATAAAAATAACTAATACATTAGATCTTAATCCCCAATGCCTTTGATTTTATGAGGGCCTACGAATCTGCCAAGTGGTTGTGTTTCAAATATCGAAACCCAAGAAGACTAAATGATTGAGGGATATTCATAGACAAAAAAAATTATTCAAATTTTATTTATACAATAATTCAATCCATTAATGGATGTGTATGTGGCTAAAAGGGTGAGATTTCAATATTTGAAACCTTACAAAAGAGAATAAGCTGAAGCATTATATCCAAATTATTTGATGATTATTAAATCATGGATCATATAAGTTACACAAGCTAGTTATATTTCCTTCACATTGATTTCTTCCATACACATTATTAATTAATAAATATATAATAACTAAACATTTTAAATCACATCAATTTGGCTATGAAGTGATTAATTCTTTCTATGAATATAATGGTACATAAAGTGTGAAATTATAAAAGTTTGATTAATATATGTGGAAACTATATTTAGTTTTACAATAATATGCCATTATACACATTGAGATAAGAATAATGACCTCTAAATTAATAATATGAGAAACAAGGTCATATGTTATTATCTGGCGTAGAATGAGTGCTTTCCCATTCATACAAGATATTTAAGAATAATGATAAGTATGTTTTAGATTGAAAACATGGGGAATGAAAAGTGTTTTATGATAATTGTACATGGTGAAAATAAGCATGTTCACAATACTGCACTAATATTTTTGAATCTTCCACTAAATTATGTGATTGGTTAATATATGGTAAATTTTGGATAAATATTAAACATTACTATAATAGATATAATTAGGCAATAACATGACAACTATGGGGTCACATTATTTAAACTATTAGTACCCATTTTGACTATTGTACCATGCTCAACTATTGGACCATTTCCCATAAATATGAATTGTAATTTGAAAATCATTTAAGATATAATTAGATTTTGATTCCACACTAGAATTTGGAATCCCAATAATAGATATATTGGAATATAATATCACACTAATTAAAACCAGTAATAAAAATACTGGAATATGATATCTCACTAGTTAAAAACCAATAATAACAATATGTAAATCTAATTTCAACAATTATAAAACTATAAATAGAAATACTACTAGTTTGGATTATTAAGAATATATCAAGATCTACTATATTGGCTATCAATATTGGATTAAACACAACTAATTTTTATTAGTTTGATTAGAGTCATAGAGATGCACCACATCCATCTGAATGTGGAACTAGTAACCATGTTCTTACGAGCATGGGAAATACTAACAAACACCTTAATATGGGTGGTGGATTGGGATACTATAGAGGTGGCCATCATTATAGAGAATATTCAAGTTATTCTGTAGTTTTCAATTATGGGCATAGTTGTGGTGTGAAATACCTCATATACTTCAAACGAGAGGAGGGACTTAGATAAGTGGTAAGCATGATTAAATATGTATGATCAATGAGGGTTGTTCATATGCTTATTTTACTTATATATTAGATATTTTAGATATCCAAAAGGCCCTAATTTTACTTGTGACATATCGAGTTATTTGTCATAAGTTAGAAGGGTCAGTGCTATTATATATTATATATTTGTGTTTGTTTATGATAGATCATGGAAAATTATATTATCTTGGATTTATTTTTTAGGTGTATATAGTGCATGATTTTTATGTAATTATGAGTATAGGCTAAAATACTATAGGTTTGATCATCATCTTTGGGATCTCAATCTATTATAGGTTCCCTATGATTAGACTAGTAGGGTTGTTGCATATGGTAGATGATGCCATACTATAGGTGAAGATATGGGTGTAGGATCATGTAGTTAGGTCATTCCACAGACGTTAGTGATACATAGATTATAGTATGAGCATATTATCTAGAGGCCATAATAACATAATATAGATCTGTATCTATCATGGCCAAGCACAATTCAAGCCTATGGGTGGAAGATGATTATAAGGTACTACCCATGGTGGGTGAAACCTCATTCATATGATTATTTGCATGATCATTTTGGATTGACACATAATATAACTCATTTAGTGGTCTTTACACTTTTATCTTGGTATGATAGAGAGTGATGCAGTGTAGGGTTTAAGGGAGTATTGGTTGCATACCTATTATGTGACCCCATCATCATGGGTTCGTGAAATGTTAATTAAGGTGACATATGGGAGGGAATTCATAAAGAGGATGGCTAGTGGTTGAACCTCAATAGTATTAAAAATGGTATCTTATTATATAACCAACACATAGCTTGAATATAATCTAAGGGATACACAACAAGGCCCATTGAGCTAATGTTATCTAGATAGGAAAATATAGAGGTTTATCACCACTTTAGATCCATGGTATGAAATAGGTGATATGGAATCAAGGATAAAATACCACCATGGGTAAGTAAATGTCTGGATTTTATCAATTTGATTTCATATAGGTAGTGGTATACATGTTTTGTGTAAGTGTGTGTGTGTGTGTGTGTGTGTGTGTGTGTGTGTGTGTGTGTGTGTGTGTGTGTGTGTGTGTGTGTGTGTGTGTGTGTGTGTGTGTGTGTGTGTGTGTGTGTGTGTGTGTGTGTGTGTGTGTGTGTGTGTTTGTGTAATTTTAGTTTTTATTTTATAAATTCAATGTAGATATGGAGATAGAATGTATTAATTTGGTGGATATTACTTGTAATGATATTTTGGATCAAATGTTCTCTTAGAATAATATCATAGTATCTTATGGCACCAATAGCCAAATATCACGTTGGTTGTTTTGATTAGTTAGAGAGGATTACCAAGAGCTAAGTATCCAAGATAAAACACTATATTTTGCTACACTACCACTTGTGGTTGGACAAGGTGAGCTAGAGGCATGGTAGGCATTCTCCCATGAGAGGATTATGCACTTCAATACCACATGGTAGATTTTAAGATTACAGGCCGAAGTGGACAAAATACAAGAGTAGGTCCAAGTAATATGATCATGGACATGTAATATGTAATGGAAGATGTATGGAGGACCCTATGAATATATTTTTATGGCAAGTGTAAAACATCCTCCAATTCATTGAAATGGTGGGCCAAAAACTTAGTGTTGACTTATTTATTATGAAGTCTCATTTTTTATGATGATGTATAAAAAATCGATCCATATATATAGATAGATGTTATTGTATGAGACATTGTTATATCTATGGATGTATTTTCTATATATCACATGTGTTTAATATTTATTTATTATGTTATGGAAAAATATTGTGATGTATTATGTATGTGTTCTATAATTTTATAGAAAATGTGAGCAAATGAATGGTAAAAAAGAATGAAAAAAATATTAAGTAATTATATGAAAAATCAACAAATAAAAGATGTGAATATGATGAAATAAATGGTAAAAATGAATGTAATACACAATTCAAAAAGATGATATATGTAAAACATTATAAGTAAATGGAATATCAATGCAAGAAAAGGAAATGAAAATACCAATGAATGACAAAATATAACAAAGATATGTATGTAAATGTGACCAAAAAATGTAAGAAAAGCATGTGAAGTCAAACAAGGGTGAAAATTTAAATCTCTAAAGCATGACAAATCAAGCTTAGTGATTGTGATAGAATGTAGTGTAGGAAACCATGACCATCTAAGGACATGGATAGAATGATATTGAGATTGTGTGATAGTGTTGGTGAGGAAAACCTCATCCTATTTAAGGTATTACACTAAAATTGAGCAAAGGACACATATGTAGGTAGTGATACAGTATATATGGTTATTTGTGAGAAATGTTTGAGAGTTTTACATTATAATTCACAAATGGAAAACACAAGAGGTGTAAGTAAGTTTGATCAATTATTTGACCAACTAAAATTGAGACCAATTAAGTGGAATATTTGGGATAATATGATGTGAAATAAGGAATTTTAGGCATTGCATTGATGATGTAAAAGTCCATATAAGGAATTGAAAACACTAAATAAGTGGGAAAATAATAAGAACTATCAATATCAAAGACATGACACTCCAAATAGTGAACATAAAGTTTGGGATAACAATTGAAGTACATAGATCATACTATGAAGGATATGAGTCAAAGGGTCATACCTTCCCCTAACATGTCCCTCATTCCTCATGACTCCTTACAAAGTTGTCTATGTATTGAAAATATTGGGTACTTAATGTGAGAAGGTATGTAGTATTCTAATATATTAGTTAATGAGAACTTCTACCCAAATCTATTATCCTACCACACACCAATGTACTTTGGCTCCTTCATGAGTCCAAATGTGGAGTTTGATATTTGATTAAAATAAGATATATGGAAAATAAATATCATGTCTTTTGGTTTGATTTAAATTTTAAGATTTTATTTGCCTTTTTATCATTGTCCTTTTTATTATGATATGGCCTTTTATTTTTTTTGTATTTTTTAATTACTCATTCATAAAAATTTAGTAAAAAATCATGAGTGAGATAGGTAACTCATAAAATATATATTACATTTAGCCATTGAGTTAAGTAGATATAGACCATGGTGTCTCAATACTCCTAGACTTGCCTAAAATTAAGTGTGAAATCACAAATCTAACATTTATGTGCCTTAAATGTAAGTCAAATAGGGGAGAATGGGGATCATGAAATATTTGTCCATGTAATAAGTGATCAATGATGAAAAAACTCAAATATGATTAGGAGGGAAAATGGTGATCTAAAAGAGATAAGGGATATGCTATGATAGACATGTCACTAAAAAGTTATACTAATGGATGAACATTCTATATAGATCATTATATCTTATAAAAATTATCCATAAGTGTTTCCTCTGGGTTATATATTGCATTATATTTAATAGTTAATGTCTCATCTAAGTAGGAAATGAGTGCAATTATATTTTGTTTATATGTGATACGTTGTTGATTATCTATCTTGTTATTTGTGTCTAACTTGGATGAAATGAGTACAATTTTGCATACAAAGATACATCTCTATGTCATAATTATTTTGAGAATTCAACAACAATTTTGGCAACACCTTTTTGGCAATAGTTTTGAAGACTCAACATAGAAAACAAAGAGCTATGAATATCCTTAGTCAAGCTCCTAAGATTTACAACTTTGAGGAAATTTTATCAGAGCTCTAGGGATCTACCTAAGAAGTTTCAAAGATGCTTTGAATACCTATCTAGTCATGTTCTAAGTATGCCTAGACACTCTCCCAAGATGCCCACATGTACTCTATAGATAAATATAACAACTTCAAAGATATCTACTGCACATATATATTTTCCCTCTTTAGATATCTTATTTTAGACATTACTATTCATAGTAATTGTCTAAAATGATTTGGATATAAATGTATTTCTTTTTTGTAAAGTAGGACATAATCTCTTCAAATATATGTTAGTTATACTTGATCTATTATTAGTTGAACCAGTTCTAATGCCTCCTATAAATGTGGGATTTGATTCCTAAATATTCTATTTTGAATAAGAGGATTTTTCTATTTAGATCATCAGATTTTGTATTATGAGAATAGTCATTGAGATATGCTTTAATTTAAGTACATGTCTCCTTTCCATTATAGGGTAATAGAAAATAGGTAATAGAGAGATGAAACATTAAATTATAATTTATAGTAGAATTTGTATCATCTGTATATGTTCGTTTTGATAATAAAGTATTAATAAAGTTCAGCATTCCATTCCATTACTAAGTAAAATATGATCTTGTTCTGAAGGAGCAAGGGTCCACTTTTCTTTGAAGATTAGGAAAATTTGTATTTTTAGTTTACATTTGAAGAGTGTATTTAATTTGATACATGTATATTTCATTTTACTACAAGCATGATTTCCATTTTAAATCAAAGCATGATTTCCTTTTTAATGAAAAGTGTGTTTATTTTAATGCAAGTGTGCTTTCATTAAATGCAAAGATTTGTTTTAGTTCATTACAAGTGAATTTAATTTATTCAAAGTGTATATTTAAATTATCATAAGAGTAGATTTAATAGGAAAGTTTGTTGACTAAATATCTATATTCAGAATCTTTCAGGAAGCAGTCTAGGTGACAATATGCAATTACCATTCTCATGTTATGAAATAAAACACTATCCTACCTAGTTGGACAAGTCGAGTGAGGAAAATATAGTGTCTTATGCCATATGTTTAAGTTTTGTATGTTGATGGTGTGAATCGAATCATCATTTTAACAAGGAATGCCATTAGAGATATTCAATTAGAAAAACTTTCTAGATTTACCTTTTTTACAATATAGGGTTAGAATATTATTTAATTCCCTTAGGATTTAGACATCAATATAAGATTAATCACCCCAAAAAAATTAAATATTAAATCAAATATCCAACATCTCATTGCATATAGCCTTGGACACTGGCCTTGGTAGAAAATGACACTAATCCATTAATTGATTAAATGAAATGTATACCGATAAGCTATCATTTTTGGAACCATTAATAAGGACTTCTTAATAAATAAGTGTTAGTGAGATCCTATATTAGATTTATACAAGGAAAATTAAAAACATTCATATACCCCCAAAACAAAAAGATAATCAATGACTCAGATTTCTGAATTTCCTAAGAGATTCTCAAGGATGGTTTATCTCTAAAGACTCCCAAATAAAATAAGAATAAGATATGATTTTGTCCTTTCTAGAAAGATTAGGAAGTGAAAGAAATACACATGAAATCCATATACAAACTTTGTAAAATTCTTGTATTGAAAAAGTTTCATCCTCACAAATAGATCTTAGAAGAAGAATTCTATTCTGGTCATCTTCTCTCATAGGAATAATTTATCCTAAGAATCGCATTTGTCAAATAATAAGATTTGATCCACAAGATCTAAAAAAAAAAATCTAATGACTAATAAATATTATCCTCATAAGCTATTATAACATATATTGAGAACCTAAGAAGATAATTTGGATTGGATTGATAAGAAAAGTTGGGAAAAAATATGGGAGATGATCATGCACATGTAGAAAACCCTAATAGGTAGCCTCAATAGGATATAAATTTTTCCTATCTAATTAACTTAGGTCCTAATGATATAAACTCTATGAAAAACAACTTTCCATCTATTTTACCTACCTTTAGAAATAAATCCTCAAACAGTCCAGATCAGTTCTTTGAATTTTAGGTTCTCTGCCAAACATACAACTATGTCACTGATAATCAAAAGTTGAAGTTATTTACATCTACACTTAAGGACACAACCATGAGATGGTTCATGGGCCATGAGGTTAATTCTATAATTTCTTTGGAATACATGGAAGCTACATTTCTTGATAAATTTTAGGATTATTTTAGAGTCGGAGAATGAGAAGAAGAATTTTTTAAGATAAAATAAAATGAAGATGAAACCTTGGAAGATTACCTTGATAGGTTCATATTTGCCCATAAAAGGAGTAGTTACCAGATCATAGAGGAGGTCATCAAGACAATATTTTTTAAATGTCTAGATGATGATGCAAGATGCTTTGAACCTTTGGGAAAGGATGACATTGAAAAGTTAACCTTTCATCAAATTTTAGCATTATGTACTAACTATTCTAGGGAAATACCTAGCATAAGGAAATCATGATTAGGAAAATCACCTAAAGTTGGCCAATTAATGGAAGAATTTGATAATTTCAAAACATATATTATAGTATAATTAACATTCACATTAGATGGTCTCAAAACAAAGGCCAATGCCACCAATGCTAACCAATTGTTAATATATTGTTCTAGATTTAAGCTTAAACACGTGGTAAAATATTATTCTTTAGATAAAATAGAGGTATGTGGTATTTTTGACTTAGATCATGGCACCAAGAATTACAACCATCTTCTTACCATGAGAAACCATATAAAACAAGTAGTACATGTAGTTGAGGAAGTGAACTTTATCCAAAGACAAAGAAATTAGTACTCCCAACCTCAAAATCAATTTGATCCAAGATATCCCCCCAATCCATGGATGACACCATGGGCAAGACAAGTCACACCAAAAATGTGGGGACCACCACCACAACCAAAACCATGGGGTACTCAATAATTAATGCCATAGATGTGGGGGATGCATCAAAATCTTTCGCAACCCGAGGCATAACAATAAAACCAACAAACACATTGTATACATTAGTCACCACCTCAATGGCCAATAAACAATGGTATCATAATCAAATTTAGAAAATGTTTCCTCCACAACATGATTTTATGCCTTCACATATTTATCCACCATTAATTGAGCAACAAGTTAAGCAACCACAGTTACTTACCCAACTAGTGTAAAATTCTAAGAATAGGTAAAATACTCTTGTTTATGGAGTTAACCAAAAAAATAGTGATGTAAGTGGTTAAGATAAGTGTAATAATGTTTATCAAAGGTTAGTAAAGTTAGTAGGAGATTACCATAACTAAAATTCCCAAAGATGAAAACACTCCTGAGTCACCTATAGTTGAAAATCCAACTAAAGACAAGATAGAATCTGCCATAATTCCAATCACACCAACCACAATTCAGGATCCCCATATTTTTCCATTTCATAAGAGATTGAAGGAAGAAAAACCTAGGGAGGTAACTGAATTGATGCAAGGATTAAGAGAGATGAAGATAAAAATTCCATTGTTAAGAGATATTAAGGATATTCCTAAATTGAATCAAATAATTAAAGGATTGTGTATCAAATCACTAGGTAGGAAGAAACAACATCATAAAATAATTTAGATAACTAGAAAAATTATTGATTGACTGGTAGGAAACATACTTATTCCTAAATACAGATACCATGGTAGTCTTATAATGACTGTGACAATTGGGAATATGTCCATAGCAAATATGCTTGTAGATATGGGTGCTACCATCAACATAATGAATTTCAAAATAGTGGAATATTTATCCCTCATAGGGCTTTAGCCTATCACTACAATATTTTAAATGATAGATCAATCCACTAATGCACCTAAAGGAACTATAGAAAACATTATAGTTACCATAGAATCCTGGGAATAACCTATAGATTTTATGATCCTTTAACCTAAGGTAAGGTATCCAACTATTCTTGGAAGTCCTTGGTTAGCTATAGTCGTAACATGAATTAACTGTAGACCTAGTAATGTGACCATTTTTAATGGAATACATACCAAACAAATCTCCCTTTATCCACTTTCTAGACCTTGAATGGATGTTTCTAAATAGATATGGGTGGATCAACATGAATAAAATAAAAATAGTGCATCTTCTTTAGCCATGGTTACCATAAAATAACATGTCCAAGAATTGGAGGAACATATAAAAATATTTGGACCAAGACAACCTAGCTTTGAATTCTAACACCTTAGCTCTAAAGTCTCAAATCTTAGCTCCAAAGATTGATAGCTTAGCTCCAAATATTGATATCTTAGTTCTAAATAATAATAGCTTATCTTTGAAGATGAATAATGATGAATGGGAAGAATTGAGCTTCACTACTGAGAACCAAGATAATTTCATAAGTTCTCCAAACATGTTATTTAGTTTGAAAGATATCCATAAAGCCATAGTTGACTGGGCTTAAGAGGGAAAAAAACTCATTTTTAAATGATTTTCATTGTCCACTGACCATTCTGCTCTCCAAAAGGAAAACATTTTAAAATTATGTGGCTAAATTTCACATGCTAATACAATATAAATGTCTATTTAATGCTTTTATCAGTGAATACAAGTAGGTAAATTACATCATTCTAGGTACTAAACAAATTACAATTCATCTCAGTAAATTTTTGAATATCAACAACTAGTTAACTATCCAGCAAAAAAGTAAAGTGTTTGATGTATTAGTATGACACACAAAATACTTTGATTGGGATTATAGTGATATGAAATGAATACATCCTAGTGTCTATACCCATCACATTTACACTGAAGTTGTTAGACCAGTTAGAAAACCACAATGGGAAATCAACCTAACCTTGAAAGAAATTGTAAAAATAAAGAGAAAAACTATTGGAAGTTTGTTTCATTCACCCCATATATAATATTTAATGGGTTTCATATCTGGTCATTAAACCTAGTAAGAGTGGAAAATGGAGAGTTTGTGTAGATTACATAAAACTGAAAAATTCCACTGTGAGAGATTACTTTCCTTTGCCTTTTTTTAATCAAGTTTTGGATAACTTGGTAGGAAAACAATACATTTCTTTCTTAGATGGGTTCAAGTAAATAATCAAATCAAAATATCCCCAATATATCAAGATAAAAATACATTTACTTACCCTTGGGGAACATTTGATTATATAGTCCTTCCTTTTGGATTATACAATGCACTTGATACCTTTCATAAATAAGTGTTAGCCATATTTTTTGATAATATAAATGATTGTGTGGAAGTATAAATGGAAGAATTCAATATACATGGTAATATATTTGATGAAGCCTTGATCAATTTAGATAAAATGCTAACTAGATGTGAAGAACACTAGGTATATTTGAGTCATGAGAAGTGTGTGATAATGGCTGATGAAGGGATAGTCTTAGGACATCATATATCTTATCAAGGAATAAAAGTATATCCCAAGAAGATTAAGGTAATTTCTAGTCTCCTAATTTCTAAAACATAAATAAATGTCAAAAGTTTTTTCAATCATGCAAGATATTACAAAAGATTTATTGAAGACTTTAGCAAAATAGATTCACCTATGTTTTCTTTGCTAAAAAAATATAGTGAATTTATATGTATTGATAAGTGTCAAGAAGATTTTAAAACACTAAAAAAAAAACTTATGAATTCCCTAGTTTTCAAAGGACCTAATTGGGAAAAGCATTTCCATATTTATATTGACACTTCCAATTATGTACTAGGGGCAATTTTAGGAGAAAGAGATGAGGAAGGAAAAATGTATGCCATTTATTATATCAACAAGAACCTTACTCTCATATATAAAAATTACACTACCATAGGAAAAGAATTTCTTGTTCTTGTTTATGCCATAAACAAGTTTAGACATTACATTATTGGTTACTAGGTATTTATTTATACAAATCATTTAGCTAATAAGTACTTAATGAATAAACTAGTAGTAGGTGATAGAATTATTAGATGGCTACTAATGTTAAAACATTTTGACATTTCCATTATCTATAAAATTGGAAAATATAATTTTGTTTCTAAATTTTTATTTAGACTAGTCACTATAGGTGAAGATGAACCTGTAGAGAATTATTTTCTAGAGGAAGGGCTATTTTATATTTCTACCTACTCCCCATGGTTTACAAACATAACATATTTCTTGGTAACAAGGACATTTCCTCATTCCTTAATTTATAAATAAATAAAATGTTTGATTAGAGATAGTTCTCATTTTAAATGGTTTAAAGGGATGTTATTTAAAATTGTACTTGATCATGTACTTCACAAGTGTGTCAGAGAAGAAGAAGTATTTGACATCATAAGAACATGCCATAGTGAACCTAGAGGAGGAAATTATTTAATAAAAAGGACCATTCATAAGATTCTTGGTATAGATTATTATTGGCCATTTAATTATAAGACTATACAAAATTTTGCATGGCAATGTGATCCTTGTCAAGTGATGGGTAAGCCTAATATATCCTTAGAAATACATTTCCATCCTCAAATATTTTTATAACCATTTGATAAATGGGGTTTGGATTTTATTAAACCAATCAACCCACCATCTCAAGGAAAATAGTATTAATTAGTATGTACTAATTATGTTAATAAGTGGGCTAAAGTATAGAAACTCACCTTTGTTAGGGAGGAAATGGTTGTTGATTTCCTATATCATAGGATCATGTTGAGATTTGGAGATCCTAGACCTATTATTTCTGATTAAGGGACCTAATTCATGTCTAACATGATCAAGGATTTACAGAACTATACCAAATCAAACACCAAAAATACTCACCATATCACCCCTAAGCTAATGGGCAAGTGGAGGTCACCAATCGAGAGATTGAAAACATTCTAACAAAAATAGTGAATAGTAGTAAGAAAGATTAGGCAGATAGAGTACCTGAAGGATTCTATCCATATGAACTTCTATTTGGAAGGAAACATTTTTTGCCAATAGATTTTGAAATATAGACACTGAAGACAATAAGAAATATGGGAGTTATTATTGATGAAGCACAAAAGGAAAGAATCATGCAATTGAATGGGCTAGATGAATTAAGAATAGATGTAGTCACTCAAACCAACATCTTATAATCTGAAAAAATAATGGCATGATACTCATATTTGAGAGAAATATTTTGAAGAGGTGATTGGGCACTTTAATTTGATTCCAAATTATAGCATTTCAAAGGTAGGCTAAGAATAGGATGGTTGGGGTCATACCTGATCAAAACCATCTATAAAAATGGCTCTATTTAACTTCAACCAATTAATGGTTATCAAAGGACACTTTTGGTCAATGGTCACATACTCAAATTGTATAAGAGACCTCTCAAAAGGGAAGAATTCATTAATCAAAATCAAGTCTAATTTGACCTTATGGAAGAACCTGGTTCTTTCACTAAGATCGAATGATCTTTATAGTAGACATCCAATAAAGGGGAGTGATGAAAAACAACAAATGGCAATTCTCCTCTATTAAAATATTATATATATATATATATATATATATATATATACTAAAAAGTGAAAACTAGAAATGACACTCTTCAGATGAAACTTATGCAATAAAAATGAATTGTTGTTTTTTCAGATAACTTATCTTCTCAAAATTATTTATCCTTATAGGACACATGACAACTTTACAGGGTAAGCATGGATCCTTAAAATAGAAGTATAGCTGTACTTCCTTCCCAATAGGTTAGACATTTTCTATTTTATGTTCTTCATGTATGACCATTAGTTAGACAATACTTATAAATATGGATAAGTTCCTCTGATGCCTCATGGATATGACTGACACTGGTACTATTTCATAATTTCAAGACTTTATGTGGGGTTATTCCAAACACATTTTCAAAAGATAAGTCTTAATGTATAAATAATTGTACATATCATTTCAAGTGCCACCAAGTATGATTTGTCATACCACATCATTGATTTTGACCACAAAAAAGTAATCCCTCTTTAAAAATTTACTTGCTCTGAAGTGCTTGGCCATCATTTCTACTATAATTTCATGATAAATAACCCTTTGATTCTATTCATTACTAAGTCATATCCAAACTTATTTTCCCTAATCAGTACTCTATGTGATTTTGAACTTAGATGTGCATTATGCAAACAAGTTTTCAAGAATACTATGGATGGCATCGTGAAAACAATTTTTTGAACAAAGATGGGGGTAAAAATAAAATTGAATTGAAGTTGGTATAACTTCTGTTACAATATGAATTTGATAAGGTTAGTTTTAAATTAATGGGATGGCTCAATTTATTGAAGACATTTTTGGAGAACATTGATCAAGAATTTTTAGAAAATTTTGATGAAGATCATTTTGTCGTCTAGGGTGAGCATATTCCTACAGATTCCTCTATTATCAATGAACTTTTAGGGATTCCTAAAGAAGTCATGATTATTACTTATAATTTGAGTTTTGTTGATCTAATGCATATGTTCATTGATAGAAATGATCCCCGTCTCAATTTGGTCAAAACTCCATAATACATGGCCATAGGAATCATTTAAGACAGTCTTTCACCTCATAACATATTGTAGGATATTGGGTCATGAAATACTTCACTTGTGATGGATAGTTTATTGTGATTGGTGGTGACACTATGTGACTTCTCATTCATGTAAAGAAATGAATCACTAAACTTGAGTGACAGTTAAAATTACCATCATTTTTTCATCATGTTATCCATAATGTAGCTCAAAAATTAAAAAGAGGAACTAGGTCAAGTAAACATCATGGTTTAATTCATCTCATCTGTCAACACCATTTATTGAAGAAACCAAAGGATGAGAAATCTTGGTCTTCATTCTTATGAAATTCACTCAAAATTATTGGTAAGATATCACAACATCTTATTTTTCCTCTCATGATAAATAGAATAGAGGAAGGTCCATCTTCAATGCCCACAGATCCAAAGATGTATCATTGGAGGTCAAAAAGGAAAATGAGGGTTTCATCATAAAACCCTACTCCATATGTCAAACCCTAATAAGTTAGTCATTTGATTCTCTAGGATGAAGAAGAAAGTGAGGTAAAAGTATCTAAAATTTTGGGGAGCTTATGTTCTCGTACAGAAGTTATAGATGTTGAATACATAGTTTAAAAAACATAAACACTTACACAAGAGATTACATCTGAAGAATAAATACCCTTACCTTCCATTGTTAAAAAGGGTAAATATCCACTCATAGTAGAATATTCATGCATTCCTCACCATGCTCATAAAGATAAAGATTTACAACACATTATGACTCTATCACAACATGAAGAAACTATTCGACAATAGCAAAAAGAGCTAGATTTTCATAGATTGACCTTGCAAGGTAAGGACCAAACCATTTATAGTTTAGAAAGGTGATATTAATATTATGTTACTTATATCCAAGTACAAGAAGTGATAATAATAATAATAATAATAATAATAATAATAATAATAATAATAATAATAATAATAACAACAACAATAATAATAATAATAATAATAATAATAATAATAATAATAATAATAATAATAATAATAATAATAATAATAATAATAATTAATGTTGAAAAACTAGAATTCATAGTCAATTATTCTCACAATCTCATGAACTTAGCACCTTAAAAAATTCCCTTGCAAATAAGGATGCTCAAATTGATAATCTATAAAATTATATTTATATTAAGGATTCTTAGGTTGATAATATAAAAAACTCTATTATTGGTAATAATTCATTACTTGGTCAACTAAATACTCATATACAAGAGCTAACAACTCAGAATATTGAGTTGTAAGGTACCATACAAGCTATGCAGAGGGAAACAAGGGAGATAGTTGTAAAAATTTAAAGACCCAAAAGAGCTATTTATACATTTATTCTAATACTTCATGAGACTATATTAGTTTAGAAGAAATTTTAGAACAACATTTAGAAGTTGGAAGCAGAGAATGCTAGAATCAAAATAGAGTCTCAACAATAGTTTTAGTAGGTTGAGACTTTTATTCAGACTATTTTTGAAATTGTTAAGAAATTATTATCTTGTAGAAAAGCTTCTTCTATGTATGTTTTATTTCTTCAAGAATGGTTTTATAAGTGGAAAATGCAATTGATTTCTATTGGTTTTCTCCATTTCATTGAAGATGAACACATGTTTATTGATGTCTATATTAAAAGCACTACATAAAGACAAGATCAAATTTGTGAGTTTTATCTTTGTAACATGTTGTTGTGACACCAGTCTATATTTTTAGTTAACTTGTTTATGGGGGAAACATAATTACGTGCTTTAATTTACACTATGAGAAATAAAACTACTTGGGAGCAACTCCATAATTAATTCCTAGAACTATAGAATACCACAAGCTTATGTATGATACCCCAATTTCCAAAATCTCACAAAATTATTGTTGCCTTCCAACCCTTGTATCACATGTATATGAAAAATAGATATCATGAGTTGTTAAGAGAAAGTGTAGCATACTTATGAGCTTGTGTCAACCAACATTCCTCCATATCTATCAATGAAAGTATGGCTAGATGAGAGTCTTTGACTTTTACCTTGAAATCTAGGGAAGTCATGTCTCCCATTACCCTTAATTGGAGTCTCCAAGGAACTAGGGTGATTTATTAGATTATCACTCATCTCCTAGAAGAAGGAGGATTAGATGTTTGGATTGGTATGAGATTTATGACACCATTTTTCTTTGTCTTCTTGGCAAAATTGTCATAATTAGACCAAAGTAAAATTTAAATCATGGTTACATACTGTGGTAAGAGACTTGGGGGTTTTTACCTAGAAATAATTGTGATTAGGGACATCATTTTCAAATTTATGATTTCAACCAGTGGTTTGAATCAAGACTTCTAGACTAAAGAATAGTTGTCCCCTAGTTTTCAAGAGGACTTGAAAAAGGTACCATATGGGGGAAAATGATGAGGATTCTATATATCTCATTATATATCATAAAAAGTACTCATAATGTTTGCGTCTTACTTATATATTACATTACATTTAATACTTAAGGTCTCATCTAAGTAGGAAATGAGTTCAACTATCTTTTGTTCATATGTGATACATTGTTGATTCTCTATCTTGTTATTTATGTCTAACTTGGATAAAATGAGTATAGTTTTGCATATAAAGTTACATCTCTATGGATTTTTTTTTTGAGAAGTCATCAACAATTTTGGAAATACCTTTTCAGTAATAATTTTGAAGAATCAACATAGAAAGAAATGAGATAAGAATATCCTTAGTTGATATCTAAACATCTACAACTCTGAAGACATTCTTTCAAAGCTCCAAAGATCCACCTATGAAGCTTTGAAGATGATCCAAAGACCTATCTAGTCAGGCTATGAATACACCTAGCCACACTCCAAAGATGCCCAGCTATATTCTATAGATCAATATAGTAAATACAAAGATATCTATTGTACATATATAGATTTTCCCTCTTTAGATATATTCTTTTAAATAGTACTATTCATAATAATAGTCTAAAATGATCTAGATATAAATGTATATCTATTTTGTAAATACAAGAATAATATCTTCAGATATATGTTGGTTAGATCAATTTATTATTAGTTGAATCAATTCTAATGACTCCTATAAACATGGGATCTAATTCCTATATCTTCTATTTTGAATAAGCAAATTTGGATATTTAGATTACATTATTTTGTATTCTTAGAATAGTCATTGAGATGTGATCAAGTACTTGTCTCCTTCTCATTCTAGGGTAATATAAAATAGGTAATAGAGAGAAGAAACATTCGAGAATAATTTACAATAGAATTTGTAGCATTTGTATATGTTCTTTTTGATAATAAAGTATTAATAAAGTTTAGCATTCCATTCCATTATTGAGTAAAAGGTGATCTTGTTCTGAGGAAGGAGCAAGGTCCTACTTCTTTCTAAAGATTAGGACAATTGGTATTTTTATTTTATATTTTAAAATTATATCTATTTTGATACATATATATTTCATTAAACTGTAAGTATGACTTCCCTTTGAAAACAAATCATGATTTACCTTTTAATACAAAGTGTGTTTCTTTTAATAAAAGTACTATTTTATTAAATGCAAAGATTTGTTTTAGTCTAATGCAAGTGAATTTATTTTATGAAAAGTTTCTTTCAATTCTCTTAAGATTAGAGTTAATAGGAAAGTTTTTTGACTAAATCTTGATATTCAAAATTTGTTAGGAAGTAGTCTAGGTAACAATAGGTAATCAACATTCTAACATTCTAAAATACAACATTATCCTACCCAGCTAGGAAAGTTGAGTTAGGACACTATAGTGTATTATGTGAGATGTTTAAGTTATGCATGTTGATGGTGTGAATTGAATAATCCTTTTAACAAAGAATTCCATTGGAGATATTTAGTTATTAAAACTTTCTAGATTTACCTTTTCTATAATATAGGATTAGAATCTTGTTTGTTTCCATTAGGATTTAGACATCAACAACTTAGTAAACAACCCCCAAACAATTAACTGTTAACTTAAATATACAACATCTCATTGAATATAGCCTTGGACACTGGACCTAGTAGAAACTGACACCAATCAATTGATTAGTTAAATGAAAGGTATAGGGACAACCTATCACTAACCTATAAGGGATATAGTGTAGACATTAATAAAGGTAGTATTCATACTAAAATTGGGGGAAGGTAAATGGTCATCCAAATAATACAGGGAATGTAAAGGGTCATCCCCAAAATAAGGAAAATATAAATGGTCATCCTAATAATATTAAATAAACTAAGACAAGAAATGATAAAATGAATTTCAAATGTGTTATTTAAGTTATAAAATGGAAATGAAGGCCAAAAGTAATTTTATATAAAATAAAATAATAAAAAAGGAAATGTGGTTTAAGCAAGATGACATAAATGTAAAGTAAATGATTCAAAGTAAAATATTGAAAAAATTAAGAGAACCATGATATAAACAAGACATGTAAATTTTATAAGATAATACAAATGTGAAATCTAGTCATATGACAATGAGAATAATAATGTGAGATTAGGGATATATGATCTCACATATGTCGATATATATCTTGACATACATAATCAATAACATTTGATAGTACCTATTATAACTAGAGTTTATATATGATCATAGTCTAATCTATTTTCCCAGAGAGTCATGCAAGAATTTCCTAGTGAAAGAGATCCATAGAGAAAATATGATGATTAAAAGATGTATGAGTGTGTGGTGGATCCTCTGATGGATAATAAAGGTGATGAACATTAAATTTCATGTGCATGATATTCTCAAATGTGGTAGAAATCTCAAGTCAAGAAGAAGGATACCCCTTCTTTTGAGAATGAATCTCAAAGTTCTACTAATAAGGTTGAGGCTTTAGCTAAGGAAATCATGATTTATTTTTTTAGAGTAATCTACATATATTTTTATTATTTAAAGTGCATTGATGGAAAAAAATAGACGTCTATGTGATTGGGGATATAATTTGGAGATATATTTGAATATGAAATGTTGTTGTCACTAGAATATTGGATTGATTTATGATGGGGCCCATAATTATACTAATTAAGAGGAAAAAAGGAATCCATGTTTGTGTATTCATACCATGAAAACAACAAGTATGCCTATAAGTAGTTAATGATGGTATTTAACCATCTATGGTATGAATTTAACCTTTCATATTTTGTTGTCCTAAGAATATATTCTATGCTAGATAGTATTTGGCCCAATAACCAACTATCCTTTGAAACTCATAATATGTCTCATCTTCCCATCATTTAGGATAAGAGTCATGGTGGGGTGTATTTGGAACCTAATCAAATATGTCATCACCGTTAAAACTTTTAAGAGTAGGTTTATGGACTAATGATATAACTAATTCTTTATGATACATCATTAGTGTGTATTGGATTAATGTTTTAGACATATTTGGAGGAATTATACTCAAATTGTCAAAAAATGGTGAATCAATATGGTCTCATATTGGAATGATCAATTAGCATACTCCATAGAGGCTCAAAAGTAACTAGGGAAGAATACAAAGAATCTATAAAAATCTCCATATCTAACCTATGATAATCAACCAAATGAGGAATAATGTAAAGTAGAGTGTAAGGAGATAGAATAATATAAATTATATAAATTCTATGTGAATATAAAGTAGATGCAAAGGAATCCTAAAGGGAAGATTGATAGAAAATAATTTCAACATCATTGGCTTAGGTATAGTTATAGCTCATAATAGGTTATCTAGTGAATAACCATAATCATAATTTTTGTATGAATATCAATATGGATGGAATAAACCAATATATATGAATATTTGGGATCCATATTCTTAGATGTGACCATAAAATAAAAAACTTGCCCATCAGGTTATTTTGAGAACTAGTTCATAATGGAGTTAACTGAGTTATAATTATAGAATACAGGTATGAGTTTTGATATTGATATTTATCTCATTAGGTTCATCATTTTAATAATCTAAGAGGTTAGGTGGTATGTTTCCCATAATCTTAGGGTGTCCACTATAGCCTTGGTTAGAGTTGAGAAGGTGGTTGAGTCATTGAGATTCTCAAAATGGAATACTAGGAAAAAGTTCAAGAGCATGAATTTTAAGGACACCATGTTATTAGAATTATTTGAAATTAAAATGGTTAGTGTCACCTTGAATCTTATATATAAAACCATTCTATGAAAATTTGACACATTGGTATGTAGAAGAGATGACTACTATCATGCATTGAGTTAAGGGTTAACCATGTAATAAGTGGTAAGATAATGTAAAATCAAGGATCATGACTTTATCTATAAGCATGACATGAGGGACTATAATTAGAATACAAACAAAAAAATAGGAGGAATTTATATTTTATCATTAGATTGGCATGTGTTTTTTGTATACTTAAGGTTGGATTCAGAGTATCCAAGAGTTTTGATGAAGTCAAGGGAGTGACATAGTTGTCAGATCATTCATTAATCAAGTAATTCTTAAGGTAAACACCAAAATTTAGTGAATCAACCATATTTACTATGTCTCTTATTATTTTTTCATATAAAGGGTCTTAATGAGGGTTATTGTCTTGGTTCACATGGCCACCTTGAGTCTTTTGATATTTATTGTGTCTTTTTGTCACTATTCTAACACTTCCAGTAGTCACAAGTAACCTTTTCCCAATCCTAGGAACCCCTAACCTATCATCCTTGATTTTTACTCTATTCTAAGCCTTTCTACATTAGTGCCACTTTGAAGATAGTAACATGACATGGTGCTACTATCCACTTTTGAATTTAGTGGTTGATGGACCCTTTCACTTGTGTCTAAGTCCCAACCCCTCTATGACCTTATCTTTTTTTTAATTTCTTTTTCATGAATTGTTAGCCAATGAAAAATGTATTATATTTCAAATAAAGATCCTCCTAAATAAAGAGCCATGTAAGGAATTTTAAATCTAGCACTTACTATTTTGGCACTTATTGCATAAAAATTAATCAATAGTATAACTCAAATACTCAGCATACTACTTATCATTCATACCTAGACATTTGCATGCTTTATCAAAGAAGGGCCTAGGCAAAATTCATCCTAGCATATCGTACAAGTTGATTGTGCAAGTTGGGAGAACTACATGTGATCTGAGACCCCTATCATTTGGGATTAATGTAGGTAGTGGTTAAGATAATAGGGGTTCTACTTCATGTGATTGTAACATCCCATAGCTTAGTTTTCCTTTCCTTTTACATTTGATTATTTAATTATTTTGTGTACATGTATTCATTATGGTTTTCAAGAAGAATTAGTTAAAACAATGACACAAACAAGCCCTCATGTGACATTAAATCACCTAAAAGACCCTCAAGAACTCCCAAAACTTCTCTAAAAGTTATAGACAATCATTATAAGAGGGAAACTAGTGATAGGTTTAGACATTAATGTCAGGGAGCTATTCTCTAATACCAGATCTCAAAAAATAGTCTACAAACAAAATATTCCTCTTTATCTATTCAATTGTCTCTAGTATTCATATCCATAAGAAACTTTGTATATATATAGATATGTCCACCTTTTCCTTGTATTTACTATTTTTTGAATGTTATATAGTATTAATAAATCACAATTTTATTCTAGATTTACAATAGACATATCCCTTTAATATAGCTTATTATTTTCATTATAAAACCCTAAAAGGTTAAAACACTTAACTTGAATTTCACTAACATGCATACTAATGAAGAGGTCAAGATAATTGACATGAACTAGGATTTCATCAAGGATCATGTAAGTTATTGGAAACTTAAGTGAGAGAAACATATCCATAGTTTCATCAACTTGAATGGACATTTCCTCACAATGTTTTAGGATATTATCCTCAAACCCAAGAAAGGTAGCTTCATGACCCATAGGTGGAGGTTGAGGGATGTTGATTTTAAATGAAAATTTGAATAAATCAACTTTAATTATGTGGATAAGTCTATATGATATTAATGAAATTAGTTTGAGAATGGAGTTTAGAAAGTTTTATGAGGGGATCCAATTCATCAAAGTGAAAGGGAGTTAAACTAGATGGAGATAAAGGTGAATAATGTTGAATAAAATCCACTAAAGGAGAGGATTAAGTGCATTTAAACTAATTATGAAAATAGCTATTTAGTCTCAACTTTATTGATGTATTTGGGTTGGAGAGATCATATTACATCAATTTGGTTGATACAGTTTGTTATATAAAAGAGGTCAAACATGACTATATCGAACTAGTCTATGTATTATTATGGGAATGAAAAATAATATTAGACTGTATTGATCTAGTGGATATAGTAGAAATAGGATTATAAATGGAATCAAATATTTTAGGCTAGCTGATATTGTCACTTCTAGTCTAATAATAACTAAACATATCAGGCCTCATCTGGGCCTTCTCACATTTTGCCTGTAAGTGCTTTAAAGCCTATTAGGGTAACTCTAGATCCTGAATCAGTTGAAGACATCTTCCATACGGCAGAAGAGCTTACCTCTCTTGCTGCTATTTTTCACTTCCATGGCTTTGAGCCATCTCTTATAGATCTACTGGTTGGATCTCCAAGAACTGCATGCCACTTATTGAATATAATGTCCATATCTTCCCGTGTGCTAAATGTTTTTTTATAGCAAAGTTCCTTTGCTCCAATGACAAGAAGATTATTTTGTGTCACAATAATTTTTCTTGGCAGGGCAGATATCCACTTATGGCAAAACCGTGGCATATGGATTTTGATCCTCTCTCAAAATCCTTTAATAAGTTCCCTATTTGGGTTTAGCTCCCTAATATTCCAATACATCTTTGGCATGATTTGGTTTTTGAAACTATTGGAAATGCTATTGGGGATTTCTTATATGTGGATGTAGACACTTCAGATATTCTCCATTTGACTTGTGCACACTTTCTAGTAGATTTGGATGTTTCTAAGGGCCTTCTTGATGCAATTTGCTTGGATTCCATGAGGGGTACTTGGACACAAATGTTGGATTTTGAGGGTATCCCTTTTCGTTGCAGGAAGTGCCACCTGATGGGTCATATTGCTACTCGTTGTGCTGCTAGGAAATGCAAATCTAGGCAACCACCTTCTTGGTGGTTTGAGACCTCCTCTGAGCATTACATGGTTAAACAACCCTTGGAAGCTCCAGCTATTTTTGAGACTGAGGATAGTGTTCACTCCAAACTAGTGGTTATGGAGGATTCTTTAGTGAAACATTCCTTTAAAGCTCCTATGGAGGCTATGTTTAGTGATCTTTCTGAGCTAGTGGTTGAGGTGGCATTGGTCTCTTCCCCTATTTTAGAGGATCCTCCTAAGAGCTAGACATCATCTGATTCTCATAGGGAGTTTGTTGCAGCGTCTGTGTCCCCTGGGTTCCATGGGTCTTTGTCTTTTGAGGCATGAGTTGTTGAGGTAGAAAAGTTAGAGGATGAATGGATAACAGTTAAGAGGAAGAAGTCTAAGCCTTCGGTTCCCCCTCTAGATAAGAACCTTTAGTCACATAAGGAAAACCTCAATGCAAAAGGAGAATCTAATGTTCCCTTATGTTGACTAGTTTATTGTGTTGGTAAACTGGTTGCTTCACTGGTTTGCTAGTTACTGGTTTAGGAGGTTTTTCAAGTTGCTACTCTAGTCTGTTAACTTTCCAAGTTTTAGTGTTTTGATGGTAGTTTTATCTGGTGACATCTATTGGTAGCATGTCCCTATAAAACCTAGTTTAGTTGTTTTACTAGTTTCAGGTTCTTTTAAAACTTGGTTGTGCTTATTGGTTTATCTTTCTTTTTTATGTAAAGGGTTTTGGGGCACCTTCAAAACCTACTTTTACCTTAATCTAAAACTAAACATATCAGGCTAGCTAATGTAATAGAAATGAAGGGTTGAAAACTAAAAATTTGTATCAACATGGTTAATATAGTAGGAAAATTATTAACTAGGTTCATCAAGTTGGCTAATATATAATGAGAAGTTGTAAAAAATTAATATTTTATCAAATTTGCTTATGTCATTGTATGAGATATTGGTAATGATTTCCTCATTCTCAACATTTGAAAAATTAGAGGAAGAGGTATCCTAAACTATTTTTTAAGTTTTATAGTTAGTATGAGTATCATGTGGATAGATATCAATGTAGGATACTACGTGCCTCATGCTTTCATGTTAACCAATTTTTCTTCATTGTCAAAATAGTGGATATTAAACATGAATTCAACAACAATGTTGGTAATGGGTTGAGTCATATTAGGTTTATGATTTTAGTTATGTTTAGGAAGTAGATCTTTATAGTTGGAAAAGTGAGAATTTAATAATTGATAACATCATTCTCAACTTTGGAGTCTTGGTACTTAGCTAACTTGTCATACTATTTTGGGAATTCTCAAATTTATATCATAATCAGAGTTAGGGCTGAGGATAAACTCAAGAGCAAAGTTCATAAGTTATCTAAATGTTTTGTGGGAGTGTCCCCAACTTACATGATAGGGGATCATACTAATTTTTTGTAGGGTGATAAGGGTTAAGTACTCCAATTAAGGGTTTAATGATATATTTCTGAAATTTAGTGAGGGGAGGAGGCTGATGAACATCTAAATTATTCACATAAGACAATGAAAAAGTAGGAATCTAGAATGAACTTACTATGAGAGGGTTGTAAAGTGTTTCTTTATCAGATCCATTGGGGATTATATCCTGGATGGTGTGCATGGGATCATATGTATCCATGACACCATTGTTGGTGTTATGTTTTTTTAGACTTCATAAACATAGGAGTCCTAGGAATATATTGGGAAGCCTAAAATTATATTATGAGGATGTCTTGGTGTTTATATTTATCAAAGGATTCTTCTAATGAATTTGGAGAAATAATACTGAATCTATGTTGGAGTTTATGATGAATAGTATTGGTAAACAAGTGGAAGAGAGTGTCCTCCAAAATGTGGTGTTCAGTATTTTTAGATAAAGCTTTCTAAAGATCAATGAAGACTTGGGTGGTTTTAGATTCCAACTATTTATAGTTAATAGAATGGACTAAGCTATTTTCATTAATATCATCAGTATAAAATTAATAAAGAAATGGTTTCATTAAGTATTATAAGATAGATATAGTGTTAGAATCAAGTTGATTTTACCAATATAAAACATCACCTAGCAAGATTTTGGCTATAAGTGTGGTAACCACATAGGTGTTTATCTTAATCCAATATTTTTAAAGGTTTGAAGATAATTTTAATTGTAAAGTGGGATTGATAGATCCATTGAAGTTGATACTAGGATTGATAACAATAATGCATATATTTTTAATTTGAGAAACTAATGGTTCATTTTTAAGATGCTTGATTGATTTGTTAATAAGTGGGGGTTGTGAAATGATATTACCATCTACATCTCTAGGGTGGGGAGATTTGGATTTTTCACTCCAAATTGAGGTTATTAAGTATGATTTTACAATTTAAAATTTTAATTTTTCATTTACAGCATCTAATTTTTATTGATGGTTAGAAAGGTAACCATTTGGTCATGGATTGTATCCATCTTAGATGAGCACTAAGAGCTCATTAAATAGAATATAAATCTTAAGATGCACTAATAGTAGCATTAAAGTTATTTTTAATATGGTAACTTTTAGTAGGCCCACTAAATGAAAGACTTGCCATGTTAGAAGCAATACTAGGCATGGTGTCGGAAGAAGGGAGGGAGGAAGTTGTGTATTAACTTTCCCTAAGTCCAATAGAAAAAATTAGTGTAAGGGAAGGACTAAAATATATGTGAGGTTATATAGTGATATTATACATCATATTAGGGCACTTTCCCCTATTCTTAGGATGACCATTGATGTAAATGATAATTTTAGAATTATACTCAAGATTACTTTCATCTTCTATGATAGGCAAGTGTGGGGGATAGTTAAGTAAATCATGAGGTTGATAGGTAATCAACAACTCATAGTTCATATCACTAGTAGTAAAATGATTTTTTTTCTATAGTTTTTAGAGTAGTAAACAAAAGACCAATAAGATTTATGGGAATTGGTCAAATCCATTATCTTCATGGGTTTTATATTGAAAATAAACAAAAAAAACACTACATGATCGAACATGAGGGATTTAAATAAATTGCGTTATAGGTGTAAGTTAACTAAAAGAAGGATACTATATCCTATAATTTTATGTAGTCAAGAACTAAGATGGGATAAGTTAGATTATATTGAGATTTTTGATGTAGTCTAGCATAAAAGACAAAATAATAAAAAATAAACTTTATCAATCTAATTTATGTAGTTTCCCAAGAAAGGATAAATGAAATGGGAAATAGATGGTATCAATCTAGTCCATGTAATCTATCAGAACATTTTGAATATAAAAATTATATCAAGATGATAGATGTAGTATGAAAACAAGAACGAATGGGATATATCATGCTTGATAATGTATTTAAAAAAGGATTTATATGACTCTAACAATCTATATGGATATGTTTGATACAATTGGAGATAATATGATAACAAATCATATTGTATCAAACTAGTTGATGTAAACAAAGATGAAAATGCATGATATTATATCAACATGGTCAATGTAGTACACACACATAGATATCTGTATCAACACTAGACAATGTAGTTACAACATAAAACACATAAAGATATTGACATTGGTTGATGTAGCCTAATATACAACAAAAAATTTCAATCAATAAAATTAAATCTAACTATGTTTATTAACTATATTTTTAAAAACAAGATCAATTAGATTTAATAAAAGGATTGACTGATAGTGTGGGATATCAAATATACTTACTAATTTTTTATTAGTGCCTACCCAATATTTCATAGCACTAGCTACATAGGTTAAACCATGTTTGTATACTACAAGCCCTAGTTTGAGGGTATGGTGAGTGTAAATTTTGTGAATGATACAATCTTGTTAGATGCACCACAAAGCCAAATAGATTGATGGATTCCTAAGGTTCAATAAAAATAGAATCTTAGGAATTTTTGATATAAAAGGTACATGGAAACTAAATTTCATGTTTATTGTTGTAATGACTATGATTATCGAGGTAAGTCCCTTATGCCATGATGTCTATAAATAGAACACCATGTAACCCTATATGATAGCCATTAAGTAGTTTTAAAACAACCAGAACATAATTTCTATGAAAGGCCAAATAAATAAAAAATAAAGTTTAAAAATTAACTTGAAAGAGGACAATTTCTCATTTTCAAAATTTGATTTTGCATCTGTATCATCTGATTATTATTATTGGTTTGAAAGGTATGGATTTGGTTTATGGATTGTAACAATATTGGATGAGAACTAAGGGATTTTTGACTAGAGGATTATTATTGAGAAACACTAGTGGTAGTATTAATAATGAAACTTTGAGTTGCCCCACTAAAGGAAAGACTTGCCATTTTCATAGCTATACTAGGCATCATGTAGGAATAAAGAAGAGAGGAAATTATGTATTGACTTCCCCATGTCCAATAGAAAAATTAAGTGTAGGGGAAGGACACTCCACATGAGGTGTTTTCATGATAAGATTTACCATCATAGGGTCATTTACCTTATGCTTAGGATGTTCATTTTTGTAAATGATCATTTTATAAGCATACTCAAGGTCACTCTCACCCTATATAATAGGCATTTATTGTGGATTGTTAAGTGGATCAAGAGGTTGAGAAGTAATTAGTGACTCATAGTTCAAATTACTAGTAGTCACATGATAACTAATTTTATCTTGGTTTTTTATAGAGATATAATAAAAGTGATAACTATAATATTTGATATAATTGGTTAAATACATCATGTTTTGTTAGGTCATATGCTCAAAATAAATAAAAATGTACTACATAATGGAAGAATATGGGTTTAACCAAACCAATATAGTCAATGTAGTTAAAATAACATAATTAGACTATATCCTCCATGCTGATGGAGTTGAGAACTAATATGGGAGAAGTTAGACTATATTGTGCTTTTGGATGTAGTCAATCATAAAATACTAAGAAATAAAAATAGGTTATATCATGTTGATCAATTTAATTTTATAATAAAGGCTAAATGTAACAAGAAATATATGGTATCAATCTAGTTAATTTATTCTGGTAAAACATGTGGATTGTAGTAGATTATATTGATTTATTCAATGTATTAAGGAATTAGGTATAAATAGGTTATATCATGATTACTAATGTAGTGAGGAAAGGAGTTTTCTAAGTCTAATATAATGTATAGAGTTATTATATATTGATGTTTTTAGGATGATAATAAATTATATTGTATCAAATTGGTAAATGAAATTAGGGATGAGAACACATGATACTATATCAAATTGGTTGATGTAGACTACACACAACTAACTGTATCAATTTTGGACAATGCACATACAACACATAACTACATCAACATTTTTTAATGTAATCTATAGTATATAAAGAAACTTCAGAAAAAAAAATTAAATATAATTATTTTTTCTAACTATATTTATGAAAAATGATCAAGTAGATGTACTAAAAAGATTTTAATGATAACATTGGATCCAAAATATAGTTACTCATTTAGTCATTAGTGTTAGAACAATATTTTAGAGAAATAAATTTATATCTTAAACCATGATTTTATCTTAATAATCACGGTTTCAATGTCATTATGATTTTAATTTATATGGGTGATATAATCTTCTCATGTACACCATAAAATCAAACAGATGGATGGATTTATAAGGTTCAATATAAAAAGGAAAATTAGGAATTTTTTATATATTATAAGTTAAATTGAAACTAAAATATGTGTTTATTATTGTAATATGGTTATGAGTAATGAGGCAACCCCCTCATTCCATGATATGCATAAATATAACACCACATAACCCTGCATGATAATTACAAAGTAGTTTGAAAACTGTTAGACCATAGTTTTCTAAGGAAATATAAATAAATAGATAATATAGTTAGGAATTCAATTTCAAAAGCCAATTTTTAGCATTCAATGAATTTAAATAAATAATAAGTCAAATTTAAATGAAATATATTATTTTAAAAATAAAAAATATATAACTATATCATCAAGGGATATGCATTTACAAACACAATACATAATTTTAATGAGTTAGTCACTATAGTATATAAAAACAAGAGTGGGTTAGACTAGTAGATGCCACTCATAGAGAGGGTTGAAAAGTATATCAAGCTAGCAATGTAGTTTTCTAGAAAAAGAGGGCTAAAGACATAATTATATCACATCTTGTGGATATAGCTGGAAAAAAGGAAAAATATGACACATATATGTGTTACATTTGGATGATAGAGTTAACTTAGAAATGTGTCTAAAAATAGAACTATATCACATCTAACTAATAAAGTTAACTAACAATAAAAATAACAAAGAGTTATATCACATCTAACCAATATAGTTGGCCAGAAATATACCTAAAATAGAGATATATCACATTGGTTGATATAGTTGGTTAAAGAAGGGAAATCTAACATTGAAATGTATCTTGTGTTACTAATATAGTTATTTGGAAATGAAAAACTGAGACAAAAATATATCTCATTTGACCAATATAGTGTCCTAAAGAGGTGAAGGCAATGGTAAGCTTCAAATTTGGTTCACTAAAATATATGTAATGGCATATGATTAGCATGAAAATATCTTATCTCTAAAGATCAAAACTCAAATAAGGTTAATAAAAAAAGGGGCCAATGACAAATAACTTTGGTTAGTGACCAATATATCAAAAAAATTATAAATAGGGTCACTTATAACACCCATGTCAAAGTAAAGTGTTCCAAAGCATTTAGGCCTATAAAAAATGAAGTATCTCTAACGTGATCTCTACGTAAGTATTCAATATTAAAAATAAACAATATAATTAAAGTAAACTAATCTAAATGGGAAGGGTTATAATAATCAAAACGGGTAATGAGCCATGGTAGGCAAATGAGGGACTAGGCTATATAAAATGTATAAATGGAAAGTTTAATCAATTCTATAGCCACACTAATTATAATTATGCACATAGATTAAACAAGGATATACAAACATTAATTCACTAAGAAATAATAACTTATATCTATTAAATGAACTAAAGGAATAAATAGGGTTAGAAACACTTGTCTTAAATAGGACTTGTCGATACTTATGGCCAATGGTGATTTACAATAGATTTTTTATGGTTATGAATACCTATAATGGTTTTTACAAGATCTAAGAATACTCCCAATGGCGTATACTATTGTATACCTAACACTTTCACAATACAATCTTCCTTTAAGACAATATTATATGCATAACTCCTTGAAATTTGAATTAGGGCATAAATAATATCAAATATAGAGTGAAACAACTCATATGATATATTAGAATGAAAGGGTGACTTGTATTAATAATGATCGATAACACCAAGCCATCCTAAAATTTAAGTTGACATCATTGGCTCACCATGATGTAGTTCAAAATGGGATGACTAACATTGAATTACATCATCCATGATGAAATAGTTCAAATTAAATCCCACATGCTTGGGGGTACATTGACTAGGTTAATATGGTATGGAAGGGATAGTTATAAAAAAGACTAAATTGAATTAGGACAATGTAGTAGGAAATGAGGGTGATGATATAGCTAGATGATTTAGGATGGAAGGAGGTATGTAGGAAATCAAATCTAAGGGATCTAAACTAGAAATATGAATGATATATATATATATATATATATATATATATATATACATATATATATATACATATATATATATATATATATACATATATATATATATATATACATATATATATATACATATATATATACATATATATATATATATATATATATACATATATATATACATATATATACATATATATATATATATACATATATATATATATATATATATATATATATATATATATATATATATATATATATATATATATATATATACACAAACATATCTAATAAATAACCAAAGGTCTTCCCACCCCTTTACTGATTGATGTACACTTCAAGGTGTGCACTTAGGGATATTTAATCTTTATAGGTTTTTATAAGAGAAAGCATTGACAAAAGATAAAAATGAAAAAAATTAACATGTATACACTTCTTATGAATTATTTATCACATCTACACTCATTTATGTCAAATAAAAACTATTTATTAAGTGCATTGATGTTTTACCTATACCAACATATCCATATAGATCCTCCACTATGATCTTATCTCATATAATTAGTAGTCATGTGAGCTTGAGGTATGCATCATTATTTTCCCATAAATAAAAACCATCTTGCAATAAAAATTATAGCCATGTAATTCTAACCATATTCATTAGGTTCATGCTATCATCCTATCCATATCAAAAATATAAATCCTCTTCATATAACTCTTTCATTAAATAAAAAAAAATCCTCCACTCTCATCTCACATGTCATAAGAACTCTACTATCAAAGGCACATTCAATGTTTTTTTAATTTCTAAGGAGAGCCAATGATTCTCCATGAGATAAATCATTTAAATAGTATTTTTCAAACCCTTATATGGAACATTTGACTTTTACAAACCTTATTTTGACATCTCTGCATATAGGCATGACATCAATAGGGTATGTAGTTTTATAGGCTGAGACAAAGATAATGATGGATGTATTACCCCTTGATTCTTATGTCCCTACTATGATTCCAATCAACTCCCTAAAAAATGAATAATTTAGGGTTTTTATCATTTCCTAACCTAAGGATAGTTTAGGAGGGCAAAACACCTTCCACAAAAGTGGTATTCAACCCTATTTTGGAGTTCAAATCCTAAAACAACCCCCATTAACATGGGATTGAGATACAGTGAGATAGTAGGCTTGGTTGAAGACAAAATCCAAATGAAAGGGGAAAATGCTTTTATAGGGGTCTCTAAGTGAACATCCAAACCTCTCAAATCTAGAGCTTTAACTACCATAGTTTTTGATGAGGAGGAGATAAAATATGCTCTTCAAAAAAAAAATTGGTTCTATAATGATGAACTTGTAGATTTGTTAATTTATGGCCAAAACTCCAAGATCTCCATGCATGGATATCAATGCATTAGAAACCATTATTGCAAGGTAGGTTTGAGATTTACCCAAGTGCTAAAATATTATTTTTTGTTGTTTTTTATTAAATAAAGGATAAGTAATTGATTCAAAACTATTTTTGGAGTTGGAGTCACCACCCTTTATTCTTGAAACCTTGGTCTCCTTTCTTTACCCCTGTCACTAAACCTCTTGATGAGATACTTATTTGGGTTTGACTTCCTTACCTTCCATTATAGTTTTGAATGAATCTAGTTTCAAATATATTATAAATTATGTTAAAAAGTTTTTATAAACACACAATGATACTATTCATTTTAACCATATTATGTTTTCCATAAACACCTCAAAGGATATTCCTGAAAATATTGTTCTACAAGTTAGTGACTACACTTGGTCACAACCTCTTGACTTTGAATGTCTAATTTTTCATTTTTGAATTTGATTTGATAAAGGTCATATAAGAAAAAATTGTATACTTATTAGAATAAAAATCAAGGAAACTTCATGGTGGAAATATTTTAGCCCTTCTCTTGTAACAATCGATGTTTCATATTTTAAGAGAAATAATTTTGATCTCTCTAGATGATCCTAAATCATCTCATCTAAAAGAGGGCCCTTTTGGTCTTCATCTCATGGAGGATGTTCTTGTGAACAACCCTAATATTATTGTAGATTCAATTTTGGTTCTAGTTGAATATCTTCCTAGGGAAGATAATCTATATCTTGAATTATCTCAGGCAAAACATATGAAGGTCACTTCAATGGAAGTTATACCTTAGCCCTTAATTGGAACTTTATAAAAGATAGATTCAAACAAAGGAGGAGAGTGGATAGTATTGAAAATTATAAATAAAGGTAGAGGAAATAATTTAATGCATATGACCCTTATATCTCATAAGGTTAATGTTTTAGCAGGGTCTCAATGTTTTTTTTTTCTATTTGTGTTATTTTTATTTGTTTTTATGGTTGGTTTGAATTAGGATTGTGTGCCTTTGTTTGATTGTTCTTAGAGCTATTTTAAATGTTAAATTAGGGTTTTTTAGACTATTTCAACTTGTCTCTTTTATAGGGTTTGGGGTCCTATTAAAAAAAAAAACAACCCACCCTTAACCTATAATGAAAAAAAATATTTATCTTTCCATCCTTATGCTTAAAAATAATTCAATTGACTCCATGTATTTTTTGAGTCATATTACTTGTTTTTTTTTTTGAACAATAGTGCTTGTCAATGATCCATGTACAATAAACTACTTAAAAAATAAATAATTCCTCAAATTATTTAGAGCTTTCATAACATATAATTTACATCTCCAAATGCATAACATGTATTGATTAATATTCTATCATGTCCTTTACAAAAGTAATTTTGATGTTTAAATCTTATTTTTTGAAGATCTTGCTTCATCTTCATGAGTATTATCTCATCTTATAGTGATTTATTATCTTATTCACATTTATGACAGTCCTATACATTTTTAGACATTTATTTTTCTCCTATAAAACTTATATTATACCTTTAATACACATTAATATACTTCCTTTGATAAATTCAAATTGAACATTCCAAACTCATAATCTTTGCCAAATATGAAACTCTGGTGATATTATTTATTTACTAATATGTATTCATATATGTGCCATGAATAATCCACACAATATCCTTGATAAAGGTCATATTATGATAATAAAATATGATAAATAGGATTAAATACTTTTCAAATGGAATCAATGTAAACATGTCATGTAAGTCATAGTTTTCATTGTCAATGAGCTTCATTAAATTCTTAGAGGGAGGTTCCGTTCTTAAATTAATAATTTATATGACGAGATGTATTTAAACTCAAACAATTTTTTTTGACACATTCAAGTATCTATTTCTAGTTCACTTTGAAAAGGTAAATAATTTGAAGAATGGACTGGTGTAGAGGGAGAGAGTTTTCACAATCAAAAGACAAGATTCTTCTTTGGGCCTAGTTTTCTAGTATTCTTTATTTTACACAAGGATATTAGGTTTATAAAATATATAAGGATTAAAAAAAAACTAAAAATGGTTTAAATTACCCTTTACTCCCTTACAACTTCACACAAAGTTACAATTCAAGACTCTTAAAAGTAAATCCTCTAATTCAAAAAACCTTATTCTTTTTAAGGTATACTTAAGCCTAATCTAGATTCACTTATTTGATTTCAAAATATAAAACACTTTACCATATAAAAAACTTAATAATATTTTAGATCAAGTCAGATTATACTAGATTCAAAAGTTTAAATAAATTTGAATGGTGGAAACACAAGATAAATGAATTTGAATTCAAAAACCTTAATTGAGGGTTTCATATGTCTGAGACAACTCAAGATAATTCTACTCAATATATTTTTTATTTATGATAATTTAATCAACTTATAATATTTTTATTAGGTTTGTCTTACATTTTTATAACTTTCTCAATCTTTCTTTGACCTAGAACTATCTCCTCAAGGCTTCAACATGCAAATTTGTATAGTTTTGGGTCTCTTTTGCAGGAGTTTATAGTGTGAATGAGATATTAAGTTCAATATTTTATCATGAAAATGTTTGAAAGGTTCATTTACATAGTAATATATCATTCACTATTATGTAACAATGTATACAACCTAAATAAATCTTAACAATCTTCAAAAGGTTTTTGTGACCCTATTTCTTGAATGTGTAGGCATATAATTGTTCATGTTTTTACCATAATGTAGATTGCACTTTATATATTTAAAATCAATTGAAATTAAAAAAAAGTGTGACACAAATTGAAATTTTATACTAATTCTCATATATCACTATTCATAAGATTCAACAAAGACTTGACAAGGTATATGAATTTCCACTTATAATAAAACATAGTTTTTCTCTTCTATTTCATGATGTTTTCTTAATATTTTTATTTTATTATCCTTATATTTACCTTTTTATACCATTAATTAGTATGCATTCATTATTATAGAACATTTTTATCTCCTAAAATCTCTCCAACTACTTCTTGATTCCCTCCAATGTATGTAGAGGTCATAACAAATCAACATGTCTAATTAGACATTAGCCAAGATTGAAACATGAAAATAATGAATAATAAGGTGTCAAGATGTTAATAAAAATACCCGTAAACAAATAAATATACATCATTACAACCTTATAACAACATGAATAAATCACTATAATCCTCAAAAGAAGTTCAAATTTTCAAATTGATTATTTTGGTAGGGAAGTCAAGAACTTGGTTTTGAGACCTATAAATGCATCAAAAATCCTTACTCTTTATTGAAATAAAATTACTCATAAAAATAAAAATACTCTTTAACAAGCCAAAAATTGAACTAACTAGTTTGTACATCAAAATTACAAAAATCTTCCTAGGTGATGCTCCTGCATCATACTCCCTAGGAATAAAAATTAGACTCATGAAATCTTGTTCATGACATATTCAAGAGTAGATCCACTCTTTATGATGTTTTATTAAGTAATATAAGTGGAATCATCTATAGGATGATGTTTCCACTTCAATAAGTATTGGTAATACTCTTTGCCTTTGATTATTCTACTAACTTTCTTGTCTAAGATGAATTCATGTTCCTCTTTCTTGGATTGTGGCAACTGATCTACCCGTTATTAGACTATTATTTCTTCATTTATAATTTTCTAGACACTATTATCCTCTTATCTGAATGGATACAAGTCTAGACCATTAAATATGGGAGAGATTCCAACACTATTAGGCAACTCTATTTCATATGCATTGTTGGATAAATTCCTAATGACTTTAGAAGTGCTAATCTTTTTATTTTTAATTTTATCATATGCACCTTTTAGAACCATTTATTCATTAGATGATCTAATACCATATACCAAAACTAAAAACTAACTTCTCTTTTCTTAATATCTGGATTTTTTTTTCCAAATCATCTCCAATTACTTCTTAACTTGATCATGTACCTCTTGAATAGTAGTAAAATCTTTTTTCCCTCAACACTTATTTTCTCCATCTTACCTAGATCTCTTAAATAAAATAATCCTCTTGGTTTAATACAATATATAACTTTAAATGGACTCATTTTTTTTAATTATGTTTGGTGAGTCATTAAAGGCAAATTTTGCTTGTGGTAAGACTAAATCCTAGTGTTTAGGACTACCCCTTGTTAAACACCTTAGCAAATTAACCATAATCCTATTAACCACCTCAATTTTTCCATCAATCTAAGGGTAGTAAGCTAAACTAAAGTTAAAGTTTTCTCTTAATTTACTCCATAGGGTCCTCAAAAAGTGCCCCACAAATCTAGTGTCATTATCTAAGATAATACTCAATGAAATTCCATGCAATATAACCACATCTTTTAAAAACAATTTAGCCACATGAGTAGTATAATTAGTTATTTTTCATGGTATGAAATGGACAATATTTTTATATTTGTACACTAATATAAAAATGGAGTCATACCGTCTTTGAGTTCTTGGTAACCCCATTATAAAATGCATGCTAATGGAGTCCCAAGGTCTATTTAGATTTGGTGAGGGTTGATAAAGATCTGCATTAGTGATCTTCCCTTTGGAAAATTGACATATTTCACATATTTATATAATTTTTTTTACATATGTTTACATTCTAGGCCAATAATAATTACTACTTAGCTAAGCTAAAGTCTTGTCAAGGCTAAAATAAGCTATTAAAATGCCATAATGCTTTTCTTTAATTAAATTCTCTCTCATGGAACTCCATGGCACACAAATTAACATTATTTTAAACAAAAAACCATCCTATAACATGTACTCCATCCAAGTCTTTCTATTTATATTATTTGGATGATTATAAGCCTCATATTCTTTTTGGAAGTCTAAATTAGTTTTATACAATTTTGTGATTACCTCTATTCCCCCCATCTCAATCTAAATTTATTTTATGAGAAAATTACTTTTATTGAGAGCATCTTCTACCTTGTTAGTTCAACATTCTTTGTGCTTGATAAAGAAAGTGAGGTTTTGAAAATAATGCATCCACTTCATATGCCTTTGACTTAGATTGGGTTGACTGATTATGAAATGAAGTACATGACTATATATGAATATGACAAACTCTTTTCACATTAGATACTACCTCCATTTCCTTAAGACTTGTACCATAATATATAATTCTATATCATAGGTAGAATACCTCTTTTTGGCCTCATTTATCTTCTCACTAAAGTATGATATAGGTTAAATTACCACCCCACTTGCATTACATTCAACTTGAAAAACCTTATTGAAATTAGGAAGTTCTAACACAAATTGATCTATAATTTTCTTCTTCAAATATTAAAAATTATTCTCAAGAAATATCAGTCCACAAAAAATTCATTTTATCCCCTATTATGGTGTCAATAATGGGTGCACAAATCCCACTAGAATTTTTGATAAACTTCCTATAAGACATTTCTAAGGCATGGGAACTTATTACCTCATAATACATCTTGGGAGTTAGCCAATCAATGATGGATTTTAATTTGTATTTCTCCATCTTGTAGGCATCTTAGGAAATCACAAACCTAGGATACACTACCTCTATCTTAATAAACAAACACTTATTTAGGTTAGTCAATAATCTCACCTCTTACAAATTTTTCATCATCATTATTATTTCATAGATATGCTCTTCCTCACTTGGATTATAAATCAAAATATCATCTAAATATACAATGATACATTTACTAGTGAAAAACTTCAATACTTTATTCATGATTCTCATGAATGTACTTGGGGAATTAGTGAGACCAAATGGCATAAAAATCCAATCATACATACCTTGATTAGTTTTAAAAGAAGCCTTCCATTATTGTTCTTCCCCTCTTCTTATTTGATGATAACCACTCTTGAGATCAATCTTAGATAAATGATTATAACCACTCAAAAAATCCACTAAATATTCAATTCTTGGAAGAGGGAACCTATACCTTATTGTTATCTTGTTAATTTCCATGGAGTTAATGCACATTGTCCAATCTCCCTCCTTCTTTGGAATTGATATAACTAGTACTACATATGGGCTAAGGATTTCATTGATCAATCTTTTATTCAAGAGTTATTGTATTTTCTTCTTAATCTCTACATTCTCTAGAGGGGTCATCTTGCATGAAGATTTGTTGGGTAGAATTTCACCTAATATAAAGTCAATATTGTGTCTAATACTCATAATAGGTAGCATCTTATTGGGAAATTAATCCACCATGATATTAGCAAATTATTCTAACATGTTTTTTACCTATTGAGGTAGCTCATTAAAATTGGTAGATATTATAATAATCCTTGGTATTATTACCACTCCAAAACATAGATATTTATCTTTAATATCATTCAATAACTCGTTATTCATCATCATGACACTTGAACTAGTCCCTTATCCATTTCCTTGTTCATTCATAGGCAATAGTGTTTTCCTTATTTCATCCTTCTCTAAGGTATAAACATTATTCCTTCCATCATGATTAGTCTTTCTATCATATTTCCAAGGTCTCCCTAATAGCACATGGCACACATCCATTGGTATTATACCACATATAACCTTGTATTTTTATCCTATAATCTAAAAATCTACGCAACATTATTCATTCACAATAAATTTCTACCCTTTCTGAAGTGATGAGACCTTATAGGGGTTTAGATGTGGAAATATTTTTCAACCAAGTTTTTTACCATCTCTACTAATACTAAATTATCAATACTACCTGAATCAATCATAATTTTGCATAAATTACCTTTCAATTTGATGGTTGTCTTGAATAATGTCTTTCTTTAGGAAAGCTCTTTCTCCTTGGGTGGTTTTATCAACACCCTTATCATTAGTAAGGTATCACCAAATTTTATTTCTTCTATGTGAGATGAAGAATACACACTTTCTTCACATAAAAATATTAATCCATATATATATATATATGTATATATATATATATATACATATATATATATATATACATATATATATATATATATATATATATATATATATATATATAACTCTTCAGTATATTCTTTAAGACCCATCTCTTTTTGCATAAAACTATGTAATTTCTTGAAGATATTTGTATTATAATCATTAGGTATAAATTTTTCCTTCAAAATTTCTACCATCCTATCCAAATATTTGATATTTGATTTTCCCTTTTTTCCTCCTATATTGTATGTAAATCCACCAAAGGGATGCATATCATTTTAATTTTGTGAAATAAAATTTGACCTAGTTTTATTATGGTATATTTTCATAGTCAAAATATTTATCTAACTCTATAATCTAATCAATAAGTAAACTACCTGCATAATTAGGAATCTCTACCATTGGTTTAGAGCCTTATCCCATCACTACTTTCAGTAATCTATCTATTCTTTCTTCCTCATGATCTTCAACTTATTCTTCCTAATTTGGAGCTTGTGGTTTTTCCTATTTGTCACTTATGTCCCTTATAAATCATATTATTTGATTGGCCTCTAATGTTATAATCCTTATGTCAAAACTTACCCTCACTTTTCTCAACTCCTCTAGGAAAACATCTACTATCTAGATACCTTCTCTTCCACTTCCTCTTGGGTTTCTTCTAGGTGGCATTTTGGATTAATAATCTAACATACCAACAAACAACCAATTTCCTCTTGATTTCAAAGAGTGTCACCTTCCTTCAAGCCTCCTTCAGATATACAACCTACTCTAATACCAATTTGATGTAGAGGGAGAGGTTTTTCACAATCAAAAGACAAGATTATTCCTTAGGCCTAGTCTTGTAATAGTCATTCTTTTATGCAAATATTGTAGGTTTATATAATATACAAGAGTTTAAAAAAATAAAAATGATTGAAGTTACCCTTTATGCCCTTATAGCTTCAAAAAACATTGCAGGTCAATATTCTTAAGGGAAATCCTCTAATTCATAAAACCTTATTCTTTTTAAGGTCTAATTAGGCCTAATCTAGAGTAACTTATTTGATTCCATATTGTATAGTCCTGTACCATCTCAAAAACTTCATAACATTTTAGATTTAGTTAGATTATACTATATTCCAAAGTTTTAAGAAATTTGAATAGAGGAAGTACAAGATAAATGGATTTGAATTCAAAAACCCTATTTTATGGTTTCATAGGTCTGAGACAACATGATATCCTTCTATTTGGGCTAGTTTTAATTTATGAAAATTTCAACCATTTATAAAATTTGTAATATGTATTAACTTCTTACAACTTTTTCAATCATTCTTTGACCTATAAAAATCTCCTCAAAGATTGAACACTCAAATTGTAGAGTTTTGGGTCTTTTTATAGGACTGTATAGTGTGAATGGGAACATTAATTCAATATTATATCACAAAAAAAATTCAAAGGTTACTTTACATAAGTAGATAACCTTAAATATTATTTAAAAATTTATAAAACCTAAATAAATATTAAAAATACTCAAAATATATTATTAACCATGTTTCCTGACTATGCAGGTACGTAATCTTCATGCTTTGATCATGTTGTAACTTGCACTTTATATATTGAAAATAAATTGAAATGGAAAAAGGTAATGGTAATAAATAATTTTTTATACTCACTCACATCTTTCAAGATTCACAAGATTCAACATATACTTGACAATGTATATTTTCATTCATTTCTAGGTAAGACAATACACAAAATTTCCACCTATAGAAAAACAAAGTTTTGATCCTCTATTTCTTGATATTTTCTTGATATTTTTCTTGACATATCAACATATAAAAATATTTATACCCTTAATGAGTCTCCCTTCATGATTACAAAACTTTATATCACCAAAAATCTCTCCAACTACTTCTTGATTCCCTGTAACATATGTAGACATCATAACAAATCAACATGTTTAAACATTAGCCAAGATTGAAACATGAAAATCATGACTAAGAAAGTGTCAAGATATTAATAACTATAAATTATTATAAAATAACCATAATAACATAAATATACATCATTATAAAATTACAATAACATAAAATAAATCACTCTAAGTCTCACAAGAAATTCAAATTTCTGAATTGACTATTTTGGTGGGAAAGTCAAGAAACTAGTTTTGACACCTCTAAATGAATCCAAAATCATATAAATTAATCTTTATTTAACTCAAAATACTCATAAGACTCAAAATACTCTTTAATAACCCAAAAACTGAGTTAACTAGTTCCTACAACAAAATTACAAAAGTCTTCTTAGGTGATGCTCCTGCATCATGGAATGTATCTACTACTCATGGGTTCTTTAATTTTTAAACTAGAGTTGATAAATACCATTAAATATTAACAATAAATGTGTTGTTATAGGAAAATAATCATATTTAATGTAGGTAATGACCAAGCCAATGGACACATCAATTTATTTTTACGTAGAACTACATCACTCCCTGATCCCATGTTACAATGAGTATGTATTGTAGACTATTTCATGAGAACAAGGTTAAAAAATATTTTATGAGAATCAAGTCAGAAAGGTATAGGATGCAAACTCATTTATTTGATAGGTGAAATTAAAATTTAATTGAATTTCCCTTAGAAAGGTCAAATTATGATAAGTAAACCTAAGAAATGGGATTTTATGACTTGTAGATAGAAGTAATGTAAAATTTTCTAGTAAGTCATATTTTTCATAGCAAATGATATTCATGTAATTTTAGGAGAGGGAGGTCTAGTCTTAAAATTAATTATTTCTATAATGAGATGTATTTCAATTCAAAAAACCTGATATATTGATGCATTAAATTATGTATGTATACTTCAATTGAAAATGCTTAATATATTGACAAATGGATTAGTTATAATACTCATGTTGGTACCTTTAGAGATTCACATTCAGGGTGATGATATAAGTTCCTATGAATATTTAATTTGGGAAATGACCAAGGTAACATACACATCAATTTATTGTTCTAAATAACTAAACCAGGTATTGAACCCATGATGTAATGGGTATCTATGGAAGAATATTTCATGGGTGCATGATTGAAACATTTTTTAGTGAGGAAAGAATCAAGAGAAAAAGGTATAGGATAAAAATTAGTTGATTTGAAAATTGAAACTCAAAATAATTTTAACATCTTTGATAAAGGTCAAATTATGATAAGAAAACCTAAAAAATAGTACTTTATTTCTTGCGGATTGAATCAATGTAAACTTTTATAGTAAGTCAAAATTTTAATTATGGATGAGATTCATGTAACTTATGGATATGGTGTTACCATCTTAAAATTAATTATTTATATAATGATATTTATTTTAAGTGAAATTATAAAAAAATAAAAAATCACATAGTCAAATATGTCTTTGTATTTCACTCGTAAATGTTAAGGATATTAAAAAATAAATTGGGTATATTACTCATGGGTTATTTAATTTTACAACTGAAGTCCATCAATACCATTAGATAATTCACTTTCAAGGTGTTGATAGAGTCAACTATGAATCTCAAATATAGGAAATGACCAAGCTTATGTATACATCATTATTTCAATATGAAAATTGAGGATGTAAATGGAGTAAAAATATAGATGTTGGAGGAATTTATCAATTCCTTAATGCTTTTACTAAAAAGTATTTAACACCTAAGTTTCATTTTAAAATGTAAATATCTTAGTTTGTGTGATTATCCATGAATTATATAATGGAATTGAGTATCTATATGAAATTGTTGGTTTAGTGGAATGTGATTGTTCCATTATCCATGTATTATATAATGGAATTGGGTATGCACATGAAGTTATTTATTTAGTTGGATATAAGCATACTTAAATATTATATGAATTATTTGGGGTTTTTTAATTTATGAAAAATGGAGAGAGCATACTTCACTAAATATATGAATGAGATGTGGTTTCATGGAATACAATCATTGTAATATATATTTTTGTCATATTTGCTAGTAGCCATGGAGTTATACTGGATGAGGTATATAAAATACTTCAATAATATTATTGTGAATCATATTTATGATAATATTCATAAATTATATGCACTTATTATTGAGCATATTTTTTTATATATAAACTTCATATTTAAAATTAATTAAAGATAAGTCAATATGAATATTGAAATTTATTTTAAATTATTCTTGTAGTTTATTTTAGAATATAAAATTTAAATTATTTGAATCTCCTTGAGAGAGGTTAAATTATTATAATAAAACCTACGAAATGAAATTCTATATCTTACAAATGGAATAAATGTAAACATATTTAATAATTAAACATTTTCATTATGGATAATTTTTTTTTAACTATTGGAGAGGTCGGTTCTATACTAAAATTATTATTTTTAGGAATGAGATCTATTTTAAGTTGAATAAAACAAAAATATTTACATATTCAAGCATGTATTTCTACTTCACTAGCAAATGCTAAATATCTTGAAGAATGGATTGATTCTGTGACTCATGGGTTATTTGATTTACCACCTAGAGTTCATTAATACCAATATAGATTAACATATATGATATTTATATGGGAAACTATGAATCTCAAATGTAGTAAATGACTAAGCTGACAAACACATTAGTAGTTTAACATGAAAAGGGAGGAAGATGGTGGAGGATGTTCTCAATTGCTTAATAATTATATTGAAGTGAATTTAACAACTAAGATTCATTTTCAAAGTTAAATATATTAATTTGATCCATTATACATTCATTTTATAATGGAATTGAGTATCCACATGAATGTCATGGTTTAGTGGAATACAATAACTTCATAATCCATGCATTGAATAATAGAATTGGGTATCTACACGAAGAGCATTATTTAGTGTAATAAATCATAGTTAAATAAACATATGAATGATTTGGTTCTTTTAATTAATTAGGGTTTGTAAATGTATGAAAAATGGGAAAATAATAATTTTCCAAAAATATGAATGAGATGTGGTTTCATGAAATGCAATTATTGGAGTGTACCTTTTTATTTCATATTTACACGTATTTTCTTGTATTCCATTTGTTATAAATAATATATTTTAAGTGGATAAGGGATGAAATTTATTCAGTAGGGTAATTTACACTTAATTTAACTATGCCTCAAACAGATAATATATATTGATCAAGTTATTTATTGGTAGATCTAAACTTCGTATTCAAAATAACTTAACAATACACTGTATTACATGTATGGTTGAACTTATTAGTGGATTTATCTAAGCTTCAATTAAATTATTTAAAGTGGGGATCCACCTAATCTAAAATGTGGAAACATAAATAAGGAACAACAATTTTTTAATTAAATGCATACAAATTGTGGAAGCATACAACATTAGCATGAATTGTTCAAAAATATATGAATGATACCATGTGTCATGGAATGAAATTATTATATGATATATTATACTATTGTTTTTTAATTAATTATGTCATTTTAGTGTATGATGTATTTAAATTATTAAATTGAGTATTGACACTTATTTTCACTATGGTTGCAATGGTTCATATGTAGAGTAGGTGGCCACTAATTTAGGAAATTTCACATGTTGGATTCAAATTAAATGTGAATATTATGTATACTAAAAAATAAATTAAGAATACATGTGAAACATTTAATTCATGGTGAAAATAAGTATTAATATGGTTATAATGGGATGTTTCTCACTCTATATGTGAACCATTGTAGTCACAACATAAATAAGTAAGAACCGCATTAGATGATGGATGGAAATGCTTCAATATGATGATAAACACTTATTTGCACTATGCATATAATAATTAACATTTAGAGTGGGTGTTTTTCCACTATAAAAATATTGACATTCTTATTTACAATATCTATATAATGTTTCACATGTATTTTTTAATTTATTTGTTTGTATACCTAAGCTTCACATTCATAACAAGTCAAAATTATGAATAATTCAATAGGATGACTAATTCTTATTTGTAATACACTTGAAATGATTCACATTTAGATTTATATTTCACCCACTCTAATTTTTTTTTTTATGTTTCACTCATTTTGAATGTGAATCTTATGTATACCAATAAATAAATTCAATAATACATGTGAATCATTTTATACATAGTCAAAATATTTGTCATTCAATTTAGAGTGGGAATTTTTTGATTCTAATTCTAAACGATTGTAAGCATATAAGAATTGTGTCCATTGTAGTTGATAATGGATGTAAATGCTTTAATTGGATGATTTTCACTTTTTTTCATTATGCCTACATGTTTTTAATTTATAGTATGTGGCCATCCACTTTAATAACCTTTACAAGTTAGACTCATTTTGAATGTGTAAGCTTAGGTATACCAAAAAAAAAATCTAACAATATATGTGATCCATTTTAGGCATAGTTAAAATAAGTGTCAATATATTTAGAATGGGCGGACACATAGTCTAAATGTAAATAATTGTAGGCATAGTGAAAATAAATATAAATTATAGAGGATGATGGACGTAAATTCTTCAATATGATTATTGACATTTATCGATATTATGCCTACAATTATTTACATTTAGAGTGGGTAGCTATCTAATTTAATAAATTTATCAAGTTGGAATATTTTTTTAATTTTAATCTTAGGTATATAAACATTAAATTTAATAATACATTGTAAACATTATAGGTATAGTATAAATAAATGTTAGTATGTTTATTGTGGGTGGTGATCCACTCTAAAAATGAACCATTACAGGTGTAGTGAAAATAAGTGTTAGTAATAGTGGAATATGGATGCAAATGATACAATATGAATGATTGATTCTTATTGACATTGTTCCTACAATCTTTGAAGTTTATACTGGGCTTTCAACCACTCTAAATTTTTTTGTAGGATGGACTCATTTTGAATATGAATGTTAGGTCTAAAAAAAATAAATTGAGTACTACCTCTTATTAATTATAGGAATAGTGAAAATAAGTGTTAATCTATTTGGAGTGGGTGTTTTCCCATTCTAAATGTGAACCATTGTAGGTGTAGTGAAAATAAGTGACAATCATAATTAATGATGGATATGAATGATTCAATATAATGATAGAAACTTATTTTCATTATGCTTGCAATGGTTCACATTTAGAGTGGGTGATCATCCGCTCTAATAACTTTTACAAGTTGGAATAATTTTGAATATGAATCTTAGGTAAACCAAAAAATTAACTCAATGATACATGTGAAAAATTAAAAATATAGTACAATTAAAGTATAATATACTTAGCTTGGGTAGCCTCCCACTCTAAATATGAACCACTGTATACATAACTCAAATAAATATCAATCATAGTGAATGATGGATGAAATAGATTCAATAGGACAATTGAAACTTATTGGAACTATGCCTCCTATGGTTCACATTTAGAGTGGTCATCCATTGCATTTATTAAACTTCATAATATGCACTCATTTTGAATTTGAAGTTTAGGTTTACCAACAAATAAATTAAGAAATACAAGTAAATTAGAGAAGACATAGTATAAATAAGTGTCAATATATTTATGGGCAAGCTTCCTTATCTAAATGAGAACCATTTAAAGCATAGTGAAAATATGTTTCAATAATAATGGATAATGGACAAAAATGATTCAATATGATGATTGACACTTATTACCATTATGCCTACAATAATTTACATTTATAGTGGGTGATTGCCCATTCTAATAACTTTCAATGGTTAGATTCATTTAGAATATTAAGTATAAGACTAAAAATAAATAAATTTAATAATACATGTGAAACATTTTAGACATAGAGAAAATAAGAATAAATAATTTTAGAGATGGTAGCCACCCAATATAAATATTTAAAATGGGTGGTCGTTAAATCTAATTATGGAAGCATAAAGTATGCAAGTGAATTATTTGACAAATTTCATGGTTAGTTTTATTTATCGTTAGATATAAACAAGTTATATTATTGTATTCTATTTTGAAATAGACATGTGGATATATTTGATGAGGGATGGAAATTATCTAATATATTATTAATACTTATTTTCACTATGTCTCCAATGGATAATATGTTTCTTTCAACTTCTTTACTGGTAGATATAGACTTCATATTTAAAATGATATATATATATATATATATATATATATATATATATATATATATATATATATATATATATATATATATATATATATAAGCTTCAATATAAATTATTTAAAGTGGGAAATGAACCACTATAAAATGTGGAAACATATATAAGGGGATAACATTGTTTGACTAAATGCATGTTTTTTTAAGAATACAACATTCACATGAATTATTTAATAAAATGTATAAGTCAGATGAGATATTTTGGAATTTGATGATTGAAGGATATCAATTTTCATATTATTTTTTATAATTCATGTAGTTGTAATGGATAATGGATGTAAATAGGTAGATTTAAGCTTATATCTAACTTATTTAGAGTGGGTAACTATCCATTCTAGAACATGGAAGCATACAATAGGCACATGAATTATCTAAATGAATGTATGAACATTTTAGAAGCATAAAAAATGCATGAATTAAATGTAATCTTATGAAATACAATGATTTTAGGATATAATTTTGTGTTTCATTTGTAAACATGTATGTAGCTATAGTGGAAGTGAGACCTAAATTGATGGCTTTAAGCTTCGACCTAACTTATTTAGAGCGGGTGTATACACACTGTAAAATGTGGAAGAATATTATAGGCACATGAATTATATATCTAAATGTATGAATATTATATAACCATACAAAATCCACACGACTATTTTAAATCAATGTATGAATGAGATTTGGTCTCATAGAATTCAATGATTTCAAGATATTAGTTTGTGTTCTATTTTCAAGTATGAATTGAGTTGTAGTAGATGAAGTATGTAAATTTATGACTCTAAGATTTAACCTAACTTATTTATAATGTTTGGTTACCCAAACCTATAGTGGATGAGATATGCAATATAATTCAGTAGGATCATTCACACTTATTTTCACTATGCAAGGGATCATCAATTTTAGTAGATAATTAAATTAAGAATGATCATTTTTTAAATTGATATATTCCATTTTTATTTAAAATTAATTCCCTTATAGAATCATGACTGTAAGGATTAATTTTTTAATGGAAAACCACCCCCTTTTAACTAATATAGTTATCTAAAAAAAATTATTTTGTCTAATTTATTGTTATTAGGGAGTTATTTTCCTTATTTTATTATTATTAGAAATAAATTAACAAACCATTGGAAATAAATTATTTAAAATAATTTTTTGTATTTTTTAACTGAGTTAGATAAAAATGTGTGAATTTTAAATAACATGGTAATGACAACGGGAGGATTTTCAAACCTAGGAGTAGGCAAGAAGATGCAGGTGAAGAGGTAGGGCAAGATGCAGGGGAAGATAATGATCAAGATGAAGGCAAGGAGTGAGGGTGGATGGCATCAAGGTTAGCAATGAGTCTAACTCTGATCGAGCTTCCACTAATGTTGTATGAGAAGAAGTAACATAGTTCTCAATAGGGAGTAGATTAATCTGACTTTGTTGTGGATGAGGGTATTTGACTTGAAGAAGCTTCCATGAATTGAGTCATGGTGGGGATTTACATAGTCTCACACTTTAGGCATGTTACAAAAGACAAAAATCCCTTGCCACTCTATGCAGGCCTAAACTCTTTTTGGTGGAATGGTGTGGGTTTTTTATCCATTATCACCTTTGCATGGTGTCTTATACGAGCTGGAGAGAAAGAAAAATAGGTGAGGTTTTCATGTTTCCGCTCTTATCTTCTCCACCTTTAAATTTTTTTAGAAGACCATCAAAATCATTTATTCTTATGGAGATGATGGTGTCAATTATTATAGTGTGTTTTAGTCATGCACTTTGATTGGGCTCAAAAACACTCTTTGCAAGGGAGGTGTCTAGTCCTCTAGTGACATGTTCATATTGTATGGAAAGGCTATTCTTTTATTGTCTTTAGACTAGGTAGAAGATAAAGGATCCCACCCCTATTTTTTTGTTTTGGGGTATGATGGGCATTAGAGGAACCACTCCCCTAATTTGTTATTCAGTAAGGTTATTAGAGGAATCCATGATTTGATCATGTTTGTTTGCTTTTAAAATGGGATTTTTCATTTATTTTATTTAGGTATGGGTAATTTGGTCCTATATCTAAACTATGTGGAAGGCCTTTTGCTAAATCTAAGAGGACCTATTTGTTCTATTCTCAAGGTTATGAGATCCTTAAAACCCTAGTTATGGGTTTCTGAAAACCCTCAAGCTTCATGTTATATGGTTGTGAGAGCCTCAAAACCCCCTGGTGATTTGTAAAGATTGTGGATCTTAATGGGAAGCTTAGTCCTTTTGGAGGACCCTATCTTAATGCAATATTTTTCACTGGTTAAATAAGAATGATAAAGGAGTCTACTATGGTGTTCTTTAAGTTATGCGTTTATACAAAAAGATCAAATCTAGAAAACCAATACTAGTTTAAGTCATTTTAGAGTTCCAACCAAACCTTGCTCTTCTAGCATGGATGATAGAGGAATCCACCTCTATGGATGTGATGTAGACATCCAAGGAGGTTGAAGACCTCCTTTTCCAGTTGAACTTATGGTTTTTACTTGGTTTCTTGTTGTTTTTTGCTAGGATATGAATCTTAGAGGGAAGATAAACCCTCTTACTATAACTTTGTTGTTTTAAGGCTACACAAAAGACCATGATGGAAAAATATCTCCCCCTTTGGGGGAACTTTTGGTGTGTAGTGTAATAACTTTTCTATGTTCTTTAGGTTACATGACATCAAAACCATTGGTTATGGGAACCCTTAAAACCCTCATGTTCTCTAGTCTCAAATTGGTCATGAGACCTTTACTTGTTTAAGGTTAGGGGAGCCTCCAAACCCTCTTTGCTATACTTACAAGTTATGGGAGCTCAAAACCCCTAGTTATGGGAATCCTTAAAACCCTCATTTTCTCTATTCTTATCATGGTCATGGGACCTTTACTCCACTTGGTTAAGGTTTGGGAAGCCATCAAACCCCCTTTGCTATTCTTACAGATTACAAGATCCTCAAAATTCCTAGTTGTGAGAATCCTTAAAACCCTCATGATCTCTAATCTCAACAAAGTCATGGGTACCTTTACCACTCTTAAATGTTGGGGGAGCCTTCAAATCCTCTTTTTTTGTATTTGGTCATTGGGGCGACCCTTTTCCACTTTTTTGTAACTGGATGTGGGTCCAATTGTCAAAACCCTCACAACCCGGTTCATATCTGCAATTTCAAAAGTGATTTTACCCTATCAAATTAAAAAAAAAAAAGGTGAATTTTATAAATAATCTAAATAAAAAAAGTTTATGTTTTTTAGTTAATTTAAATAAAAATAATTGAAAAAATCAATGTTTTGTATATAGCATTTACAATTTTGCACAATAAAAAATGATTTGAATCTAATTAAACCAAGAAAAATGAAAAGACCAATTTTTCTATATTTTCATAATCCTATATCATATATATGTTTTTAAATATATATCATAGTTAAAAAAATAAAATATTTTTCAAATATGATGAAAGTGGTGAAAATTAAGAAATAAATTAAAGATTTATTCTTTGTGGATAGTGTTTAAAATACATGCTATTAATTGTGATAAAAGGTTCAAAAGGCAAGAAAATGTAGATAGTGTTTTTAAAAGATTTTAGATTATGTATATTAAGTTAACTAAGTGATAAAAATTATAGATATAAAAATAAATCAAATATTTAATATTGTTTCTTAGTGATTCAATTTTTCAAAATAAAATTTCCAATAATTTCAATAAAAATAATATTAAAGAAAATGTGGAAATTTAGAAATTTAATTAAAAAAACAAAACATTATTGAATTTTAAAGAGAATCGATTCTAGGAAACAAAATATTTGTGAATTCTAAGAAAATTTGATACTAATCAAAAGGAGAATATATAAAGAGTGAGAATTTTCATCAAAGTATCTTTCTAAAAAATAAATTTATTCATTTATATAATGAAGTTTTTTAGTTAAAATGTTAAAAAATTGTTACAAAAACAATAAAAACATATATATATATATATATATATATATATATATATATATATATATATATATATATATGCCTTATTTATGTTTTCAGTGGAATGAAATATCTAATAAAAATTACAAAACATTGATATAATCTCAAAAATAATTGTAAATAAGAAAAATTAAAAAATTAAAACCTTTTTGTATGCATCTTATGTTGTTTAATGCCTTCAAAAACTTATTTTACTAAATTAAAGCCACATATATAGAAATAGTCTAAGATATTATAAATTTTATTTACCAAAGTTAATTTCCCCCTATCATAGCTATTAGTATACTTGCTCTTAATATTTTTTAATTCCTACAACTGAGTGTTGTATTCCATTTTCGTGAAAGTAGATATATATATTATTCTTTATTGAGAATGAATTTTGACATCCTTTTTTGTGAATATTGATATCAGTTTCTCTATGTAAAAAAATCCATGTACTTCATTGTTTCAGATTAAATTTTGTACTCTTCTTATTTTCTTTATTTTTATTTTTTACAAAAAAAGAAAAGAAAACTAAAACCCAATATATTTGATTCCAACAAAATTATAATGTAAGTTTTGATAAATATTTTATGCAAAATTCTTAAAGTGTCATTCAACTTTTGAAAATGGTAACATAATTTTTTTTCACTTAATTCAAATCCTAACATTTTAAAAATTTAAAACCATCATATTAATATTTTTTGGTATATTTAATATTTTTATTTATTAGTTTAATAGGAAAGAAGGGTCTTAATCCCTATAAAAAGTAGCCTCTAGGTAAAAAAATAAAAAGAAGCCAACAGGGTAGAAACAATGTAGTGAGAACCATCAGACAATAAAGACAAAATGGCTAAGCAACCAAAAGGCAATAATGCTACAAAGAATAATAAACTATATAATAATATAACTTAACCTAATAGGTTTGAGAAATATGCTTAGGAAGAACTTGCTTCCTTCTTTGGATAATAGTCCAATAAGCATCAAAATCTCCATTTGCATAAATAAGAGCTGAAGGAGGTTAAAAATCACCAAGTCTTTAGAAGGGGGTGGAGACTGGGGAGTAGACACAATAGCATATGCCCCAACCACAAACTATGTACCTACAACAATAGTCCTTGACTTAATGATAACAATAGTCAATATCCGTATGATAGTCCTGACAACAACAACAATAGTAGGGGAGGTCCTGTTATAGTTCCAATAGCAAAAAATGAAGCAAATCTGATGGTACTACAATAGTAAGAGTAGGGGAGATCCCAATATTAGTCCCAATAATAGTAGCAATAAGGGAATTCCAAACAATAGTCTCAAAAGTAGTAGCAATAGCAAGGGAAGTCGCTGTAGCAATCCCAACAAGAGTCATGTTGTGGGGGAAGAGAATCCTTCCCATCATCAAAAGGAGGCATAGAAGCTTCTGAGCCCAAACCATCATTGTCAACATCTATTGTAAAGTTTTCATGTAGAGCATCCTTTCAAAAAGATAAAGACTAATAAACCTTCAAATGAGGGTATTCAGATGCCAAATGACCCATATTAAATCACCTCTAACAACAAAATGGGATACCTTCATAATCCAAGAGATTACATCAAGAGCGATCAACAACTTGTAAAATAATCTCTTTCAGAAGAGGCATATACAAATCCAAATCCACTAAAATATTAGCATAAGTGGTGTGAGAGAAGTGAGCAGTGGCATGATCCACCATGATAAAATGACCCATCAAGTTACCAATGCCTTTATAGGAAGATTCACACCAAAAATGAAGAGGCAAATTTGGTAGATGAATCCAAACTAGCAACCTATTGAAATATTCAATGAGAGGGTTAAAGGTAGGAATCTAAGGTTTTAGCAGTAGTGCATGTTCTCCCCAGAACCAAGATTGACCATCAAAAATAGCATTTTGATTATGGAGAGAATAAAAAACAACTACAAACAATCCTTTAATATTTGTTGGATGATAAATCTTAACAATTTTTTTAATTATTATTATTAAATAGTTATAGTTCAAATTACTATTATTACAAAATTATAATGATAATTTTTATTGCAATATAAAATATAAATTATTATTTAAAAGTTATATTGCAAGTTTTTTTTTTTAAATATTGACTATAAATTACTATCACATAATTGTATTATTAAGCTTATTTACTATATTATAATAATAATAATAATAATAATAATAATAATAATAATAATAATAATAATAATAATAATAATAATAAACTTTTATTACAATATTGAATGTAAAATGCTATAGTTTAAAATAATTAACAAGTATTAAAACATTATATTGTAAGATTTTATTAAAATATCAAAATATTATATTTTGAGCATATATATTACATGCAATAATTTCAATTAAAATATTCTTAAAATCTTAATAATATTATAGGATTGTTTTTTATATTAAAGATGAAATACTAAAGTTTAATATTAATAAAACTTTATACAAGTTTTTAGTATAAACTTTTATTACAATATAAAATATATATTTTAATCTTTTATTACATTATATTGAATGTAATAATAAATAAAAAAGAATCCTATCAAATATTAGTTTCATAAAATCAATTCATTTAAATTTCTTTTTAAAACTTATTGTAATATTAAATGCCAATTACTATTACTAAATTATATTATAAACTTTGATTATAATTGGTTAATATAACATTAAATTAGTTATAATTATCTTTAATTATAATTTATATATTATAATAAAATATTAAATATAAATTCCTATCAAAATTAAATTTATATATATTGGAAAGTAATATCAACCACATATGTGATTGATGATAGGAATAATACAAACAAGTTTGAATCATCCTATTGAAATATTTACATCCCTTATCCATTTTACTTGCATTACCCATTCTAAATAGAATACAAAAACATATATTACTATCAATGAAATCCACCAAAAAAAATTCATGAATTCATGTTTTTGTTGTATGTCTCTACCTTTTCATATGTTTATTTTGTAGTGGGAGGATGCTCAATATAATAATTTAATTGAGTGGCTTCACACTCTAAAATCTACCATAATACTAATTAATTTTTAATATAAGGTTTAGGTCCAACAACAAAATATTTCTATTTCATGTATAGTAAAAATATGTGTCAATCATCCTACTTACATATTTATAAAATTCAATTCATGTGTCTATTCTATGCTTCCACATTTGGATATATATTTTTTAGAGTTCGTTGATGCCCACTCTAAACATTTATAGTGGGTGGTCATCCACTCTCAAAAATCTCACATGATTATGTCCTTTTGAATATTAATTTTATATATACAAATAATATGTAAATATGTCAATTTTTATACATAATCATGTCTCTTTAAATTCATGTGCATGTTATACTCCTTCACATTTGAATAAATTTCTATATATCTAGTTTATAGTGGGTGGCCACCCACTCTATAGAAATAATACAGGATTATGTCAGTTTAAAAAATAATAATTTATTTTTATTGTCATGGATTTTCATTATATTCCATGGGACCACATTTATTTCATATTCTTTTTCAAATAATTTACAATATGTCAAAAATGCACAATTTCTTTTTTTACCTAATGATTTTATACTAAATAGTTTTTTTTCCTTTTCTTAGATTTACTTTTACATTGGAAAAGGCAGTCACCACTCTAAAAAATTTGAGTAGGTGATTCCCACTATTAAAAATATGCCACCCTTTTATCATAATTATTACTATTGTAATATTTAAACTAATGCATATTTTTAATCAATATATTTGACATTTTATTTTTAAAAAATTTATCTAACTTGAATAGTTAATTTTTTTAATGATAGAAACAATGGTTTTTGTTTGACATACATCCTAAAAAGATAATCCATTCATTCATGGTTAAATTTACTTAGAGAGATAAAATGTATAGAGGTTTATGGATATCTGATACCCATATAACTACCACAATTACATGTGGTTGTTTCATTTAATATCAAGCCTATATCAAGCAATTGGAATTATATCAACCATAAAATTTATTTATTATGATTTCATAAAATTTTAAGTGGGACATATAAGTATCCCCAAGCATTCATTCCAAATTATTGAAATGAATCTAGAGGTAGAATTATATATAAAATGTGGCATGGTTAGTTGTGCAAAACACCAAAGAAATTATTATTATTCATACAGGTGGAAAACATAAATGTATATAGATGTTGCCAATAGTGGTGTAGAAAAGAACCATTATTTTTTAAAATTAAATTATAATTACATTAAAAATACTTTATCAATATATATTTACTTCATCCATTTCCTACCATTTAAATATGGATAATTTTTTTATGAAAATAACATTTCATACAAAAATGTTTATGAAGAAACAAAAACATATCTACTTGGAAAAAATTCATTTAATATCACAGTTCTATGAGTTAAAACCATGAAAGGACTTCATTAAAATAGGTTAAAAAATATTTTTAAAAGAGTGAATCTTTTAAAACTAAATAGATTTATTTTTATTTTTAAATGAGAAAACATTCAAACTCATATTTGAGTCCTATCACTAGGAACCTTCTAAAACATATATGATTGGAAAAAATTCTTTTAATATCACAGTTCTATGAGTTAAACCATGTAAGGACTTCATTAAAATAGGTTGAAAAATATTTTAATAAGAGTGAATCTTTTTAAAATAAATAAATTTAGTTATCTTTTTAAATGAGAAAACATTCAAACTCAGATTTGGGTCCTATCATTAGGAACCTTCTAACTATTAATAGTGATTTATTAATAAAGCTAGTGTTGATCAATTAATTATGTCAATGGTATATGACCCAATGCATCTTTAGGGGATGCAATATTGTTTAATTTAAAAAAATAATTGAATAAAATTGTAAATGAGGTTTTGCCAAGAATTAGTAATGAATTTAACGTCAAATCAAAAATATGAAATACATATTATAAAAATAAAAGAGATAGAATTTCAAGGTCTAAAAATCTAAACTATTTCAAATTTAAAATATTAGAAGACTTATTTTTGATATTATCCATTGCATATAATGTTGTGTATAAGCTTGATATTATAGAATGTCACTTTGGTTTTATTTATCATAATTTTGATGATGATAAGAGAAAACACAAAATAAAAATATTTAAAAAAGGGGTCAAAATATAAATAAGAAACAACATTGTCAAAGGATGTTAATAACCTCTTATATATAATGACTAATATACAAGTGAGGAAGATTGAAACTTATGAGTTACATGCCAAATTTATTTTATGATTCAGTTAATTAAAATTTTGATAGGACAAAAATAACATATAATTCCCCTTAGTTAAGAGGTTTAAATTATAAAATTTTGTAATGATGGGATGAATATTAAGCAAGTGGTATTATATATATACTCACCTTCATTGGTTTTAGAATAGTGATGTTCTCATTTGAAACTTTATTAGCTCTATGGTTTAATAATTTATTTTTCATAAATCTATTTACATCTAAATGGAAATAGATAAACATATGAATGAACATATTTTTGTATGATATGCACAATTCTTAATGAGGAAGGTCAGTTTTAGGGTTTATTAGTTATTTATGGAATATACTATGTTCATAGTGAAAATGATAAGGTTAATGAAGAGGTGGACATATAAATTGATTGGATTCACACATATCCATTCAAAATTGTGTGCCCAAAATATTTTAGGATTTGTTTTAGAGCACCCTTTTAATTTTGAGAGGTCACTAAAGTCTTGGGAGCACATTATTATTATATGTAGTACAAAAATTTATTTCCCATGCTAATTATTTACATTAGGTAAAATGAAGTGTAAGTACATAAAAATTTAAAAATAATTTCAGTAATATGTATATGACATTAAAAAATTACTAAAATTATCTAAAAAATAATTGGGCAAGTATAGTAGTCACCCAAACTAAATGGTAAATTCATACTATAAAGTAATCCCCCACATATTTATACTAATAAAAAAATTATGTAATATGAATATTAATAGAGTTGATAGAGACATTACCATTAATGACTACTATAGATAAAGAGATAAATATAGGAATTTTTTTAATTCAATTAAAAAAAGGTGTCTCTATTGAATAACTTGTTGACACACCTAAAGGTCCAAATGATTATCCAAATGCTATGGAATTTTTGGTGATAGACATAAAATGTAAAACCAAACACCATGAATTGCCAGTATTGACTCCTAATCAAGTATTAGAAAGTAGTTACCACTTGAAAAACATTATTTGATTTCCTTTTAATACACTATTACATTCAATAACAAATGTAACTTTATTTAAACCTTATTCTTGTTGTTGTTGTTGTTGTTGTTATTATTATTATTATTATTATTATTATTATTATTATTATTATTATTATTATTTAATGTATCTATAAAAGCACACATTTTATAATAAATTTAGATGGATTAATAATATTTAGATTTGTTTTAAAAATGTATAAACATTCCAAATTAAAATTATCACATCAACTAAAAGGAATGGTGACCCAATTTTTGTCTAATTTTTTGAAAAAAAATTAGTTACTTGTATTTTAGTATTTGTATGATACAAATACCAATTTAGAAAAAAAATAGTAAATATGGAATGGAGGATCACCATTTATTACATTGGAGCATTATACATTATGATAAAAAAAAATTATATGAAGATTTTAGATACAATTTATCCAGGGATGGTTAATTAGTTTATATTGTTGAAAGTACTTGATATCACACTAAATTGCACCTTTGAGGAGGTTATTCAAGAATTCCTCATATAGGTGATAACATGGAGACACATGTAGGTTTTGGGTGGCCAAATCAATGAATGGAATCTCTAGATAGGGCTAGCTACATTGATGTTTCACCTTGAAACTACTACTAAACTTATTATTTGATAGGAAAAGGGAGAGAAATGACTAAAAATGAATAAATAGGAGGTGATGCACTAGACTTGACACCATCCACTTGACTATAATAAACTTTGAACATGAAAAAGGATTTAAATATATTACACTAACTCAACATAATTCTCCAAGCATTAGTATTTAAATATGAAGGTGAAGATCAAGACAATAACCAAGATGGGATGATCCATAGGTCTTATATGAGACACTAATGAAACAACATTCACACTTAGACAATGCAATACCATGTAACACACTCCATATGACCTGATAAGATGACTAAGAACCTATAATTAGGTAATGAGATAGGATAAATGAAAGAGATATATGACACTACTACTAATATTCATCAACTAACCATGAAGCTTACACTAATTATATCTTTAAGAAGGCTAGAAATCAACTTGTATTCATCTCAAACGAAAATTACAAGTGCTATTTAAGTAGGGTTTAGTTATAATAAAGGTGAGGATACTTTTTAAAAGATTTAAAATGTTATACACATAAATAAATTAGAAAGGAAGAGAGAATGTGGACATTAAAAAAATCACATGATAAGTGTCATCCTTCACAAGTCAGTTACGAGTCCAAATGGAAGAGGCCAACAATAGTCTTGTCATCATTTTTAACATGTGTAACTTGGTGAAATGATGTATTTATCAATAGAAAGAGTTATATAACTCTTTATCCAATATATCTCTAATGGCTCATTACTATAACCATTGATGCTTTAACATAAACAAGAGGAAACCAATTAATAAAGCAATTGTTATACTCAAATGATATGAATACAAAAGAATGAATATCATAGTGAATTTAGTTACTTATATAGGCAAGAAAAAATAGAAAGCAAGCTAAAATAGTCAATCTGGGACTAAAGTCTATTACGGTCCTGGTGGGTGGACTTCACTAAAGACTCAAGGTTTTGGTGTAGCGGTTAGTTACATGTGGTATCAGAGCCTCCACCCGTGTTCAAGTCACAGAGCGGGTGCCTATGCTGGCATGGCAGTGTTCATCTAGGGCTTGTACATGTAGGGAATCCTAGTGGTATGAGCACAAATCCATCCCAGAGTCTAGGCTTCAGAAGTGTGGTGGGATGTTATGGTCCTGGTGGATGGACTTCACTAAAGCCTCAAGGTTTTGGTGTAGTGGTTCATTACAAAGTCCACATAAGAAAAACCTAGAAATCATGAGTAAAATATATTATAATACCCCCCTCAAGTGAATCTATTGGCTAAAAATAAAGGATATAATGTGAAGTCACATGTCACTATGGATGCTAATCCATCAATTTGGAGTACATGGATGTTGAGTTATTGTAACTAGTAATTCAAAGTAGGATTGGTGCTAAACACAAAGATCACTGAATATAAATAATGTGCTCTAAAGTACTAGGTAGAATCATGAATTCAACGAAGCATCACTTGAACACCCTCCAACATGATAATGAGAAGTGAGCACAAATACTAGTGGGGATACCACATTGGTGTCACTATAAGAATCAATGAGAAGGCCATGGAGTCAAGTAACAATCCTCATATGGGTTCTGATAAAAAATGTGCCTGAATAAGATACCCATCTACAAAGGAGAAATCTAAAAAACACTCAAAAGAGTGAAACATTCAACTCTCATAAAGTGGAGAAAAAGAGAGAAAACCCATAGGATACCCCCCACCCAAAAGAGAAAACATAAGAAGGGAGAGAAAAAAATTCCCCCAAAGCTGATTTTGAATAAGTCTACACTCTATGTACTTTCAAGTCACAAAATAACTCAATCTGTATGAGTGGTCTGAATCTACTACTCAATCACAAAACAACTGACACTAGGCTTCACTAAAATAACTTCAATAAAAAAGCCTATCAGTGGTGATGAAATTAAAAAAAAGTATAGAATGTGAAAGGAACACTAAATATACATCACACCCCCCATAGTAATGAATGCATGGAGTGGAGAAAAAGGTGTCTACATTAGTGGTTTGAATCTAATACTCAAACACTAAATGAATTGACATTGTATACACTAGAATAGCTCCAAACAAGGAGAATGTCAACTACTAGAAAAAGGTGTTGAAAATATAGATAAGTATCTCAATGAAGATACCCCATGGTGGTGATAGAAAATAAAAACAAATGAAGAAGTGAAAAGATGCTCAGAATAAAGCACACAAACATATGAAGGTAAACAAGGATGAAATAACAAACCCCCATGGCTGCCAAGCTAATTATGGATGCCAAGCTATAATATACAATGCCTAGGTTTAAAATTTTAGGCAAAATATAATAGATCTCAATGCCTCCTTTAGATGATACATAGATCTGAGATAATGATGCCAAAAATGGATCTTCAAAATGCCAATATTAGAAATAAATGGGTAAAAGGAGATTCTAAGCATGAAAATTATAGGTAGATCTGAGGGTCAAAGGCAATAGCAAAAACATTGATTTGATCTCTTGCAGAATCAACACTTTGTCAAAGAAAAAAATGCCCAACCAAAACTTGTAAATCTAAGTAAAGATGCCAAAAATAAAATTTGGATTTCCACCTATGTAATGCTTTAGTATAATGTTCAAACTAATCAACATTAGGGTATAACTTAGGATCCATATGCCATGGCTAGTGGAAAAAAAATTAGATCAAAAACACATTGTGAGGACAAACAAATGCAATGAAGTAGGCTAAGTAATGGGTATTAGAGATGGCTCTGATTACCATGAAAGAGTTATCTCAGTTCTTCAACCAAGATCTCTCTAATAGATCATTAATACATCCATTGATTCTTCAACATAAATAAAAGGAAACTAATTAACAAATAAATTATTATACTTAAATGATATGAATAAAAAATCATGAATATTACAATGAATGCACTTGCTTATATAGGCAAGGTAAAATAGAAAGCAAGCTAAACTAGTCAATGTGGGACTAAAGTCCACATAATACAAACCTATCAAGCATGATTAAAATATAATTTTACATAATTGTGGTATATGAGTTGTTTATTTTATTGTTGATTCATCATTATTCTCATGAACTAACCTCCTTCTTGTTGAGAAGTGATAAGTTGCATTCTTGATCATGTAACTGACTTTGAGTTGTCATTTGATCTCTTTGACACTTTTCCATGCTTGAGAAATTTCCATAATTATGTTGTATATGATAATCATGTTCTCTTAGGTGTATTTAAACCCTTCATATTCACTACACCTCTCCCTCAAGGATATTCAATGACATATTGAAGGATCATTCTCAATCTACCTATGTATTAGGCACTCTAAGACTACATTTGATAATTAGGATATCTTGCTCACAACTTGAATAAATTTATATGGATTTTATGAAGTGTTTATAAGGATGATTTTAAGGTTTCAATACCCCAAAATTACTTTGAATAGGTTTGCAACTAGTCCTATATGCTAGAAAGAAAGCACAATCTTAATTAGGTCTAATTTCATACTTGAAAACATGTCACAACACCATGGTAGTTCCTTAAAATGAATGTTTGATGGGTAATATACCTCTTACCATGCTTAAAATTCCTCCTACATTGATTAGGAGTATCATATCTACACAAATCTCTCTAAATAGCTTGAAAAAATAGTGTTTTAGGCCATTTTCTTACCTTTTCCCCTCCACACATGCCAAATAATGGATTTAATATAAATATACTTACAAGGCCAAATAAATGTATTAGGGTCATTTAAAGATCAAAACTCAGACATTAGTTTACTAGAAGGGTTTTAAAAGGGATTTAGAGTCCTTAACTTATTAACAATTGTTCATAAAGTTGATTGCCTCAACTTAGGAACTAATTACATAATTTTAAAATAGGGGGACCTCATTAACACCTATAGTATCCATTTTAAACCATGCATATTTTCATTCAAGTTTTGATCTGAAAACTATGTTTTCTTGAGCTCTTCGTAAGGTGACAAGAGAGTTTTTAGTGGTCTCTCTTATTAGTGATTTTTCATAGAATGAAAGCTTTCTTGAGAGAAATAAATGCCATGAAGTTGGAGTGTAAAAACCTCCTTAACATCTCCAATCTCCATTCTCTCCCATTCATCTTCTCAGTGGAGTTCTAAGTAAAGTTTTGACCTTATTAGGTTGGCAAACCTATGTGTTATGACTGAGAAGAAGTCTCCAGGCCTAAAAGAATTCAAAAGTAAATTTTTTTACATGTAATTATCTATAATAGGTATAATAATACCCATATAATTATTTTAAATACTCTTTAATATTCCTTGAGGTTTCATATTTCTTAAATCTAACTTTTTTATTTGTAGTTGTCTAAGTGAGGTTTTGACCTATTTTGGTCGTTTAGTCTTTTCCACTATATATCACCCTTGTTTAGATAATTTTTACATTGTATATGATTATATAAAGTGGTTTATGCACACTTTCATATTAACAATGCCAACCTATAAGTCTGTAGATATATAAGTCTACATTCATCTTTATATAGATAATTTGCAACATGCCTCTAAATATTCAATGGCTTAAAATAATTTCATTTAACTATATGAATTATTATTAAGTTTTATTCTCTCTTCAAAACATTTATAATATTTTCAATCACCTAGTCTTTGTCATACAATCATGTTTGGTCTATTTTTGGGCCATATACCCTACCAAAGCATGAGAATCGTGCATATTGAATAATATTTTGTTATTCAAATTTAAACCAGTCAGGGTGGAGATTATCATGCTTCCTCAAACCTTGAAATAACTTCCAACCTAATTATTGAACCAAAAATATCACCTTTTCCTCATATAATGTATGCATGCCTATAGGTTTTTGAGTTAGGCCCAACACCTAATTCACCTATCATATGATGTAACCTCCCCATATTACATGTATTTTAATTATATTTGATGGAAATATGAAACTTTTTTCACCTATTTCAAGGCCCCTTTTACAATGACATATTTGTGGAAGAACCCAATATTGATGATCTTGAACTTGACACCAATAGGACTATGCTTCTTAGATTTGAGGCTTGAACATTGAATTAACAAAAGAAGACCAATTTGGAGGTAATGTAAGACTTTAGAGGAGATATAAATGGGTTTTAATGGTTGTATAATATCACTTTTAATATTTTAAATGTATTTAAACCATCTTTTTCCTCTCAAATACTTCAAAAAGTTTGTTCTTGCTTTTGACCTGCAATAATCTACTAAGTGTAAGACCATAGCTCAATTATTCACCATTTTTGACTATTTTATTCTTGGATAAGGCTTGAATAAATTGTATGAATTTTTATAGGGTTGAGAGAGACATTTTATCCAATTTTTATTAGTCTTTTTATGACTAAAATCACTTCAACCTCTCTTCACACTTGACTGCCATACTAAAATAATAAGAATGTGCACTTATCCTATCAAGACAAACATGTGATTTTGTTCACTTGATTTGAATAAATGATATAGAATATAGTAGGTGATATATCACTCTCCCACCATCATATTTTCTCTATAAACATTGAAATGTAAACCCAATAAGAGAATTGAGATCATGGGGTTTCACAAGGGGTTTTTAACGCTTATTTTCTTAATAATTATTAATAGAGAATAAATCCTACAACCTTAAACTAATGCATGAAATATTAATTGAATAAGGTCCACTATCTACCCAAAATATCATTTTATCCAACTCTCTCTATCTCTCTCTCTCCTCTATGTACCATACTCAAATTGGTTGACCTTATTGAGGCTACCATGAAACTAATGGAGGAGTTAAGAAAGTTTTCTACCTATTTATACTTATAACACCATCTTAAGCATGGGTTTGGATTTAGGGAGGCTGGAAGGTGACATATGCATTCTTCACCACCTAGTTCCATTATTATTTATCGGGAGATGCTCTAATCATGCATGGAAACCTACAAAAATCCTTAAGACATCTTATTCTTATAATGGAATTTGATCATTTAAACTATTTCTATATCCTTGTGAGAGATGTTCATGAATCCCTCCCTAACATGCATAATAAATATGTAATGCAAAATCATCCTTTAACCTACCTATTCTAATGTTACACTATATTTTTAAGGTAAAAACATAAGACAAGAAGATTTTATGAGTGGGTTGTCTATTAAATAAGGAGTATTTTTCCACCTTGACAAGGGGAATGTGTAAGAAGAATAAGATATGTTATTCAAAGAGTGTACATGAAATAAAAGACCTTCCTTTAATTCTAAACTATCTTGAAGCATTTGGGTTTAACACTTAAGATGTTTAGGTAATTACAAGAAAACCATGAAAGTTACCTTAACTTTTCAAAAATTACCTTAAACTATGGTAAACACCTTATAAAGGATCAAACCATGAATATTGGTTAATCATTTGAGGACCATAACTTCACAATTTGACTGTACCACCTTATAAGACCTTGATCATTATTAGAAACAACACCACTCCACACCATGAAAAGACAAGATGTGAACAATATAAGAACCTTGAAGGAATATAAAAAAAGACATACAAGTTTAGATAATAAGTTTCAAATGATACTCTAATATGGTATCCAATTTTAGCTAACATCTTTGGTGACCTCCTAGGTTTGTAGGCTTGTCCTGCATCTTAGGCTAGTTGCCTCATGCATCCATTGGGATATGGGGTCACATTAACTCAACACAAACTAAAATAGACCTTGAGAAATAACTAAAAATTCCTTAAGAGAAGAAGAGATAATTTACTACCTTCAACACACACAATAAACAATAAACAAACACACCAACAAGACAACTAAACTAAACATGACACACACTATGATAATCAATGCTTTGGGAAAAAAACACAAGAAACTACTATATACAACTAACCTCCAATGTTGATCTTTTTGGATCAAAAGGAAAATTTATAAGATCTCCTCCATGAGATGCATTGGTGTGATGGGAAAACTTCTTTTGGAACATTTTTCTTGCTCTATAAACCTTTTTTCTTAACTTCCAATGTCTTTGGCCTATCTTCTAGTGGATAAAAAGTAGAAAACATGCCTCCTATGAATACAAACTCTTCTTGTGGTTTTATACTCTCCTCATGTTACTCTAAAATACTAGATAACTCTCTAATATGGTCATACTTATAACCTTTATCTTTGATGACTCGTTAGAATCATGCTTTTGGTTTCCCATGACATATTGAGCTACGTAAATTGGATTATCAACTACTGAAAATTGATCAATATCCTCAAGGAGCTCCAAATATTAATTTCAAGTTGAATCATGGTCTTTAATAAATATTTTTTGATCAACTTATTTATGAGTATGATCTCCACTCTTAACAATCACCTAAATAACATCTTCACAAGGAACTATAGGTTAACTATCCAAATTTAAATACAAAAGTTATATTTCTTCCCAAAATACAACTTCCTATTCATCACTTGAAGGTATGCCAACTTTAATATCCTCTTTATTTTTTCCTTAAGGGATAACATACCTATCAAGTATTTTGAAATCTTCAATGGAATCATGACATAGTTATAAGTTTAATTCCTCAAGCTCTATCTCTTGCTCACTAGAAGCCACTACAACTTCTTTCAAAACTTCATTTTGTTCATGAGGCTCAACAAGGCTAATTACAAAGGTGTCTTCATGAATATTTATCTCATACTTAGCTACAACTTATTTTTTTATTTCTTCATTAAAAACCATCACAACTTCATTTGGGCTCTCATATTGTTCCTTTACCCTATCATCCAATGCTTCTATGTAAATATCTTCAATATCTTCTATGAAAGAATTGTAAAACTATTTCCAAGCATCTTTAAGCTACTATGAGTCTCAATATCTTTAGATATGAGTTCATTTATTTCAATATGATCTCATGCCCATTTATAGTTGTGACTTGATAATTCATATTCTCTTGAAAGATGTTTTCTAGTGGTTTTACTATAACTAGATCATCAAGCACTTATTTGAAACAATAGGTTAAATCATCATATTTAACATGAAAATGAATCTCAAATAAAAATTTTATCTTCTTTTGATGATTTGAAATCTCTATTGCTGCTTCTTCCTAAAAATTCTTATCAGGGCATTATTAGAGCTTACTTTTATGACTTAAAGTGGTATAAAATTAATCACATGTTGTAAATATGCAATGGAATTCTTCCTTCATGATTTTATCATGCTCAATAGTTAAGACAATTACCTCATCTTCAATTTATTCTATATTTTATTCCAAATATAATCCAATAGTAGAATGAGGGATTCTAATGATGATTTATTCATCACTACTCACTCAACACATCCTCATCATAGCCCTCTTGAAATTATCTTGCATTTGTAACTTGAAATTCTTCTCAAGAACTGCCACCTCATTTTCTCTTTACAAGTTATCCTCTAAAAAAGGATGTTAATATTTTACTCCTTTTATAGTATGATCTATTTCACAAAAGGAAGGGGTGGGAGTGAAAGAGATATCACTAGCTTTTTTAAAGCTTGAGAGGGTGTCTTTCTAACTTGGAATATTTAAGGGATTATTTTAGAGTTCTTGGGGAAAGGGAAAAGAGTTTTGTACTAAGACCTCTACTACTTTCTCCTTTTTATAATTTTATATAAGCATGAAAGAAATTTATTTATAAAGGATTGGCATGATAAAATTAGGGGTCATATTCTAAGAAGGTATCCATGATGGAAAAGTTTGAGGTTATTGAGGAAGAATGGGTGGAGGTTCCATAGACATAGGATTTTCTTGATGATATGTTACAACTTGGGCTAGATTTGGATCAAAAGAAGGTGGACTTGGAGTAGGAGAGAGCACATGAGACTGATGGTATTGAAAATTTTACCTCTATTTAAGAACTAATATATTATCTATACACTAAATCAAACATCTTATTTATAAAACATCATTCATTATCATTTGTTGATTCTTTTTTTCAATATCTACCTACTCAGACTTATTCAAATACACTAAATCCCTCATCATTTGAATACTTTCACTCTGAGTAGAAGGGAATGGATAATGAGACCAAGATAATTTTATTTATAAAGCTTTCTAATTTTTACTTAAATGTATAAAAGGGTTTGTTTTAATCTTGAGAAGGATTGGGTAGGAGTAACATATATTTAACAAGGCTGACTAGAGGGATAAGTAGGCTACCAAGGAGGTTGAATGAAGTGGGAGGGGGCATATAAGATTGATAATAACCTTGGTAAAATTGGTATGTTTCTATTTGAGGGAAAATTGAGGTGAATCCATGAATGTCATCAGTTTTATGTGAATAATATAAACACATAGATTATGCATTTTAACGAAATGAAATATGAAAATACATACCAATTTTTCTTGACGTGTAGATATTTGGACTACTTAAACTAGATGTAGTTCAATTAGAATCACCATTGATGATTGTATTCATTCCTAAAAAGGATAGTGTATTGAAGAGTATCATAAAAAAATATTCAATGGATGAAATCCTTGGTCCCACCAGGCTTGGAAGAATTATTATCACATTAAATTACACCTTTGAGGAGGTTGTACAATCCTTTCGTATTTAGGTGATAACATGGAGACACATCTAAGCTACCAATACTATTATAGTTAGTCATTTAATAAAGGGTGTTATTGAGGATAATATTATCATATTTATTAAAAATAAATATAGGACATTAATTCAAAAATTTGAAATGGTTTATGGCATCATTGTTTACACAAAAAGATTCATTAATTGGGATTGAAGAGGATGTGAGAAAAAAAATCTAAAGCAGTTTTGTATATCTAAGGACTATTGTGATCTTGTAGTTAGTGATTAATGTTTATGACATGTTCATGAATATGAATGTGTGTGTGTGTGTGTGTGTGTGTGTGTGTGTGTGTGTGTGTGTGTGTGTGTGTGTGTGTGTGTGTGTGTGTGTGTGTGTGTGTGAGTGAGAGAGAGAGAGAGAGAGAGAGAGAGAGAGAGAGAGAGAGAGAGAGAGAGAAAGAGAAGAGAGAGAGAGAGAGAGAGAGAGAGAGAGAGAGAGAGAGAGAGAGAGAGAGAGAGAGAGAGAGAGAGAGAGAGAGAGAGAGATAAATACATACATACATACATACATAAATACATGCATACATGCATACATACATACATACATACATGTATGTACACACACACACACACGTGGGTAAGTGCATTAAATTGGGGGGAAAAAAGGGAGTATTAAGTGAACATATTTTTCCTAAAAAATAAGAAACCTCAACTTGTATGGATTATTTGAGACACCTAAACTCAAAATTTTAAGATGTCATAGGAACATGAATTGTATAATTTATAGTATAGTTTCTAAACTACTATTATTTTTTGAAATGTTCAATCATACGTAGGTCAAATATTCTAAATTTTAAGAGTTGGTATTTTTTAAAAAAAAATTAGAGTAGATATATTTCCATGTGGCCCATAATTTTTAAGCACCATTTAATTTTTTTAAAACCATTTGGTGGAGAGTTAAATAAGATCATCTAGTTTTTTACCTATATTTTTAAAAATTAATTAATTAATATTTATTTTTTACTAATTTCACAAGTCAATAGACCTTGAAATATGATCAATAATTTATAGCAGACCATGTACCACCCCTAACTAGATCAAAAATAATAAAAAATTAGATTTTTTCTGAATGTCTATAAAATTAGGTTGAGTTTGAAACCATATATTGTTTTTTTGTTTGAATCAATGAATCAAATGATACATAAACAAATATGAACATATATAGTTGATGCATATAGTGTTATGTGAAGACATACCAATAAATAAATAAATATAGATAATAGCCTTAAAGTAATAAAAATATAAAAAATTATATTTTTAGAAAGAGGAGAGTTTAGTTGATGTTTTAGTAATATTTTAAAGAAAATGTTAGATAAAATTCATAGTATTTAGTATGGCTAAAGTTGTATTTTGTTATTTTTAGTAAAAACCGTGTATTCAACTATGTAATTATAGGTACATGCCTTAGGATTGGGAATACAAGACATTAATGAGCCTTGAGGAATGTGTTTCAAATGTCAAACATAACAACCCCGTATTAGAATTTCCACATATGTAATTTTAGTCTTTAAAACCATGTACACGGTTTTAGTTATTAAAACGACATATGTAGTTTTTTTTCAAAATCATGTACGTGGTTATTTTTTGATAAGTAGAAAAGTTCGTACACATTCCTTAATATATAAATTAATTACATAGTTAACCCTAAAAATAAACCATAAACACTAAAACATGAATTGGAGTCTTTCTCCTTTGATTGGAGAGCATCTTGTAACTATTGATTTTGGTGTTGGAGATGTTGGATATATTTGAATAAGTACACTTTATCTTCAAAATAATTTTAAATAGATACTTCCAACTGGGATTTTTTTACCTTCTTTCTCACTTTAACATCTATTTCAATATATAAGAATGAAAAATAACATGATTGTGCTCTAATACCAATGATCTACACCACCAGGCTCAAGACTAATGTGTATGGGGGATAACCAAGAACGGTTGCATAGAGTGAATACAAATAGTTAATTGAGACCAAAAAAAACACATTTAATGGAAGAAAGGTCTAATTTGAAAAAATGAAACTTATATTCAATAATAAATAATAGGGGAAAGAGACATAGTGTTATAATATGTGTATAAATAGTGAACGTGTAAGGGCAAGATAAATATGCTACAAATTCAAAATGAAAATGAATTTAATGGGTTATAAAGCATTTATATAGAGAAGATACATGAGTAAATATTTACATGTTACAACTGTGTAAATTCAAATCAATCTAGTGGGTATTAATCTAGAAGATTAATGTGTGTATTTATAGTCTCCTCCTTGAAATAAGGTGTATGTAATAATATAATAATATGAATGTATATAAATAGTTAAAAACAATATGTGGTTAAAAATAAGACAATTATAATTCATTTTATCTTCCTTGTTGGGTGATGGTTAAACTATTTGGTATGTGGGGACTAATTACCTAACTAGATATGTAACAGGTTCCAAAATGAAAAGTAACACTTTGTGAGCTATGAATTTAAATAACAATGATAAATGTATGCAATGAGTATATTTTATGTTCTAAAAGTAGGAAAAATAATAGGGAAATAAGTGTATAGACTTATGAGCAAGCACACGTGTAATGTGTATACCTATGAGTAAATACCAATGTAGTGTGCAGACCTATGATCAAGCACAAGTGTGGTGCATATAAATGTGATAAAGCATAAGTGTTGTGTTTATAATTTTGATCAAGCACATGTGTAGTGCATAGACTTATAATCAATCATAAGTGTGGTGCATAGACCTGTAGGCAAGCATAAGTGTAGTGCATATATTTGTGAGAAAGTACAAGTGTAGTGCATAGACATGTGAGAAAGAAAAAGTCTAACGCATAGACATGTGAGAAATCACAAGTGTAGTATGTGGTATATGAGTATATTGGTTAATTATAGTGTAGTTCATAGTAATTCATAGGACTATGAATAAAGCATTTCATAGTGTGATACATAGTCTCTGATATGAGAAGATATGGGCAAGGAATTCTTTGAGTAAGTGTGGAACTTATACATAGGAGTGAAATCAAGATTCATGCAGATGAGTGTGCATGATTATGTTTGATGTGTGTACTATGGGTAGGAAAATAAGGGAGAATTTTATTATGTTGTGAAGGAGATGCACACAAATAATTTAGGGTTTATGTTTTAAGGTTTATGGTTTAGGGTCTAAACATGAAATAAATTGAAGATAATTCTAAATCATTAAAATTATTTGTAACTATAGAATGTGATTTTGGGATAAATTATCCATAATTTCATCATATGTTGAGCCAATTATTCAATTTGGGAAATTATTGATGTCATTTGGGACAAATTGATCCATATGAACCAGATTATTACTTTCAAAGATGTTAATTGGGAATAAATCAATTTTTTTAGGGATTAAGGTTTACGATTTAAGGTTTAGGGTTTAGGTATTAGTGATTAGGGCTTATGGTTTAGGGTATAAATTTGAATCATGAAGGTAATTAAGGAAAATTAAAGCTTGATGAACTTATTTGTTACTATAGAATGTGATTTTGGGTTGAAGTAGACACAATGCCATCAAATATTGATCCAATTAGTCAATTAGGGAAATAAATGATGCAATTTAGGATGAATTAAGCCATGTTAACATAAATATTACTTTAGAGGATGTTAATTAGGGCTAAATATATTATATTAGGGTTTATAGTTTAGGGTTTAGGGTTTAGGGATTAAGGCTTAGGTTTTACAGTTTAAGGTTTAAGTTATAATCTCTAAAGAAATTAGGGAAAATTTTAGCTCATTGAACTTATTTGTGACTATATAATATTATTTATAATCCTTACGAGTTCTCATTAAGGTTTTTAGTCACTCATTTCATATGTAAACTTAAATTAAAAAAAGGTAGATGAAGTTTTGACATTGATTTGTCCCTTTCCACCTTCCTAACCATGGAAAACAACTATTAATGGGGAATAAAATATTTTATAACAATTAAAATTATATCATTTTTAAAAATATTAAATGATATAGTGGTCTGTGGGATCAATTTTTAGGCACCTAGATGGACGAAAAGTCTCTAGGTGGTTTCAAAATCCTAAGGTTATCAAACAATGATTTGGGAGCTTCAAGATCATAGATAGGAATTAATGGTAACCAATCTAGGTTTAAGGTATTATTTTAAAAATTTAATTTAGGTTATACAAAAAAATTCATATAATAGAGGACAAAAAATTGATAGGGATCCCTTTTAGGTCCACCCATCCTGGGGCTTCCAAGAACCTAAAAACATTGAAAAGGTCTAAATTGACCTCCTTGAGATAAAATAAACATTTATAAAAATGTTTACCACTTTAGGTCCTAAAATGTCTTTTCTTTATAAGAGTGAAAAATTAATGGGGATCCAATTTTGGGTTCCCCTATCTTTGAGTCTTTAAGTAGTTGTAATTAGATATTCCACATAGGTGTAACTATTTGAAACGTTTATGGTTTTATAATGAAAGGCATAATAAAATAACTTTAGGAATTTAAAGTTTTACAGTAACAACAAAAAAAAAATACCAACAAGAACAATAATACCTTTAATGACAAAACATTATATAATAATATTTAATAAAAATGATTATAAGAGACTAAAATAAAGTTAAGATATTTAATTAGTAGCGACCCACACATGTAGAGTGTCATGGACTAAAAGAAATAGGCTGGGGGGTTAAACCACATGGATTAAATGCCACATAACCCCTAACCACCTAACCAACCAAGGTTAATATCCCAAGGTGGTGAAAGTTCTATGCCACATGATCCCTTAAGGCTATGTATCAAATTACATGTAGTCATATGCCTGAATACCAACCTAATACTAGGATCCCCTAATAAAATGGGTATAGTTCCTTTCAAATGGATTGTGTAACAAATAATTATCCTATACACATACAAATTTTAAAAATTCATAAAAAGAAAAATGTAGGCCAAAAATTATGAAACAAGTGGCACTGGTTCCAAAAAACTATTAGTTTTATTATTAAATTATTTTTGACCCAATTTGACCTCATCTATCAATAATATTTGAAGTATGAGAATATTTTGAAGGATGTGTATGAATAATTAGAAGATTTAACTTCAAAATTTCATATATTTCTTTCTGAGACTCCAAAAATCAATCTGTGAATTAATATGGATCTATAGCAAACTCTAGATTATTAATAAATTATTTTTGGGAGGTTTAGGTCAATTTTGATATGCATAAAATTAAAAAATAAATAATATCCTCTTTAAGTCCATAAGTTAAAAAAGGGGTTTTATAAACTTTCTAAGTGAATTATGAACTAGTATTCTATTATGAATAAAAAAATATTTTAAAATATATTAAAAACATAAGTATAATTTAATTTTATAATTAAATTCATTAGATATAAAATATTTGAGTGGTGGATTACTGAATGAAATTCTTTGGAGGTGTCAAGGAAAATCGAGCTTATAAGATTCCTAAGATAGTCAAATGGATTGTTGGTGAACACTTAAGTGTTCTTGAACTGTGGAACCCTAAGTTGCCCCTGAATCTTGATTCATGTAACAACCCCACTCAAGAATTAAAAAAATGTAACCCTCAAATAGATGGATGGTTTAAACTCAATTTTTTTGGTGCTTTAAAAGGTAACACAAGGCTAGCTGGAGGTGAAGGGTGATGAAAGATAACAAAGTGAATCTAGTTGTAGAATATGTGGGCAACATAGAATTCCAAACAAATCATGTTTTAGAAGTGAGGGTTGGCCTTTTTGGCATCAAGGTGGTAAATGACATAGGTATTCTCAATTTAGTCATTGAAGGTGATTCAAATATTATCAATTGTCTTAAGGGAATCTCACAGGCCTCTTAGACTATCAAGAATAAGATTGGGGATGCTAGAACCTTTTGACCTATTTTTTGGGAAACCAATCTCGGTCAATTTTTTATATAAGGAATTAGATGCATGGAATTTCTTAAAAACTTAAGGGTATCGAGTTACTTTACAATTCAGGAACCACTGGGTTCCAACCCACCCCTTTTTAACCTTTTGAACCATATTATTTTAGACAAATTAAAGTGGTTATAGACTTTATTTTACTATTTGGAAAATGTTTTTTTATTTTTTTATGTGTTTTTATAATTCTCTAAATTATCCTCTGATTCTCATTTCTTAGTCTATGTTTCAAAATTTAGGGATTATATTCTAGTTGGTATTGTTTTGTGTAGGTTTTACTGGGAACCCTATTGGGCTCTCCTCCTCAGGGGCTTATCTATGCCCTCTTTATCTATCCTCTCTACTTGATTTTATTTCTAGTTTATTATTCATCTTTTGATTCATAACATATGTCTGAAGGTAGATATGGTCTTCCTTTATGCTTGGATTGGATTCCACACTAGTCAAAGGTGGGTGTATCTTAATCATAAAAATTAAATTAATAATTTTTAATTCATAGTCCAATATAATCTATTTTGAATAGAATGAAAGAGATATCAAGTATTCCAACTAAATTCCAATGCATATTTCAACATTTATTCTACTTTATAAATAAATAAATAAATACAACTATGTATTTTATTATAATGGCTTTTATAGTTCCTAGTAACATTTTAACAAATTATTAAGAAATAATTCATGTAAAAATTATTCAAGCATGATCCACATATAACCTAAAATTCCAATTTAAGGAGGTGATCAGCTCCCATAAATTTTCCATGATAAACTGAATGCCCTAGGCACTCCCAATGGTAGGACTCCCATATATGAGAATATTGAGCATATGAGGTAGGTTAAGTTTAGTAAGAGGATATTTGGTTGGTGCCTAGAAAACTCAAAATTTCTACTCTACTAGAATGATAACTAGATCATTTTACATTAGATACTTTCATCGCCCAAACACAAACATTAAATAACATAAAATCACCATTTCAAATAAAATACTAAAGGCATCTATGAGAACATTAAAAAATAATAAGGATTACTCAAGGAGAAGGAGAATATGGGGATGCATCACTCTTGTCCTAAAACTTATCTTGTCCATGGGAGGACTTTATCCCAGTCAACAATGCCAAATAACCATGTAGGATGGTATGAGAACCCTATCTCTAACCACTTCTACCATTCTAAAATAGAAAAAGATAAGATAAGTAATATAAGCACAAATGGGCATCCTAATGATGTCAAAATGAATCAAGAAATGGATTATAAATATAGAAAATAAAAATATAATCTATGCTGCATCTAAAAAGCATAGGTGGTAAATAAAATTGAAATGGTGACCATAGGAAAAATCATGGTAATAAAAGGTGAAAATATGGTAGTTAAAGTGGCCCTATAGCTCTTGAAAATAAGCAAAGAATCTTGAAAATATTCTCTTTAAAATGAAGAATAAAGAAATAAAATTGAACTAATATACAATCATAACTTGTGTTATTTATTTGGTTGAACACAATATAGTTCTTATTTAAATGGTTGGGCTGGTTTACCTTATCAAAAGACAAGATCTCCTCATTCTTCCGTTAAGTTCTCCTTATCTCATTTATCTCTCCTCCCACTTCTCAAGTTAAAAATTTAAAAATGGTACTTACAAGGAAGGATTTCCTTTCACATATAGGCAAATTATTCAAATCCACAATCCAATGGTAAGGTGGCATGTCATGGATCTCATTTGAAAATTCCACATAAACATTAACTCCTCTCACCAACCCATGTGGGAAAGCAAGGTAAGTCCATGCCTATTCAATGTTTCAAATATATTATGATTTAAATGGTAACATGGGATATTACATGATTTTTTACACACTCTAAATAAGTCATACTACAACTTATAGATAATTGGGGTCTCAAATATATAAATATCTACCTCTAGATCACTTTATATCCACTTACAAACTTGGTTGAAATTTCCCATCCGAGTTTTGGTCAAGGAGGACCATGTATGTGGTTTAAAATTGTACTTTGTTAAGTGATAATAATTTAAATGTTATGCCTAAAATTTAGAACTAGACTATGAATAGTGTCAAGGGCGTGAATAATGTTAGGATGGGTAAGGAGGTTCAAAACTTATGACTAGGTCGATATATGAAACTAGAATTTGGTTTGGATTTTGGAAATCAAGTAGTCATTAAAACAATATGACAATGATCCAATCATTCTCAACATATTACCAATTCACTCATTGGAATCACATGTCACTTACACATCAATTCTCATGTAATATGCATTATCCTTTATAGTCAAAGATATATAATATAAACAATACAAGTAATCTTGATCCATACAAAATTCGTACAAATATATCCAAGGTATAAAATTATAATTATAATGTACTTGTGCCAATCATCTAAACTTATATTTCATCAATCATATGCATAAGAAACATTAAGTATGGTAGTACGTAAATATAATAAACATCATAGTGGACAACTAAAATCATATAACTAAGCTAACATCATCACACATGTAAAATCCAATGTCTAAAACATAAGGTAATAATAATATTATACATCTCAATACATACATATAACATCATATCAAGATGTGTTTACAAAAAAAAATGTCCAAAAATAATAAATTTAGAAAATGATGGCACATAAATCAAATTTTTCTGATCTCTCTTTAACTTTTCTTAAGTATTATTATGAATCATCAATCTTTTTATTATAATGCTCAAAATATTTGATAACTTAGTTAAAAATAATGTTAGTTGAAGTCTTAATCATCGAGAGGGTCATTATATTCATCATTTTAGTTAAATATACCAATATCTATGTTTGAGTAGTTACAAATATCCTCTTAATTGATCTTTATCTTATTCTAGTGACTGATTTTATATTCTTGTTTTCATATTTGAATTCTAGTTCAAGTTCTTCTATTATAACCATAACTAAATTTTACTTTTCTCTTATTTAAAATACAAATATTTATTTATAATTTTGATATTAATAATCAAAGAGACCTTCCATATTTTTTAGATTTCAATTAAAATGCCAATCATTTCTTTAGGGATAATGGTAGACGAAATGAATTCTAGGAAGAAATTCAATGAACTAGGAAATATGCCAAGGTTTATAACAAATGAAAGGGATAGAATAAAATAATTAGTTCACTTAAATATATTGGGTTATCTACAAGATTTAGGGTTTAAATTTATTTTTTTTGGAATTAAATTTATAAAAATATTTGAAATAATTTCATCATCAATATCAATGACCTGTTTTGAGAGACCTTGGTACACTATAACTTCACTTTAAAAAATTACCCACAAGGGAGTTGTCAAACTTGGCATAGAAAATTGATAGAGAATTAAGGATTTTTGATTTATAGATGACAATAACATAGAATTTGAGCACTGTATGAAAATTTTTGGTATATATTACATAAAAAATATTAACATAAAACTTTCATTATTACTTAATAGGAAAATAAATTACATATAGAGAGAGTTTCTCCTATAAAATAAGAGTCATCATAAACCCTAAAAATACTCTTCTAAGATTATCATAAAAAGTTACCTATATTGTTAAATACATAAGTTGTTACATACAATATATAATATATTATGGTTTTAACTTGATGTCAAGATTGAGGGGTCCCTATCCCAATCACTTTTGACTAGAGATCCAACCAATCTGAGACATAATCAGGGGCCCAAATCCATAAGAGAATACTAATAAATGGCCACAACCTGACCAAGAATACCATAAATGCTCACAATCAACCCAAAAATACTAATGATTATCCACAACCGGCCCAAAAATACCAATGATCAACCACAATAGGCCCAAGAATACCACTGATTGACCACAACCATCCCATGGATGCTTAATGATTGGCCACATCTGACATCTGATACTACACTAAGATTTGAACTTGGGTGGTGATTGAAACAACCAAGTCACTTTACCAACTCACCCACTTCTCATCAGTAATATATAATATATTATTACACACATAAAAATAATTATTTATAATACTATTTGTACTCACACACACATAAATATCAATTTTAGTAATAAATTCCTAACTCCCCCAAATCCCCATCCATTATTAACAATGGAAATATGGCTACACAAACTAAACAAAAGTAAAAAGGGAACTCATCAACCTCTTCTCAACCATTCACAGAAAAATATTGACTATAGATCATGAATGTGAACATAAACATGAACATGAACCTACACATTTATTCATCTTCTATATCTATCATATATAGATTTAATGGATGGATATATCAACCACCTAGCTATGAACAAAAGAACAAAACTTTCTTCATCCTCCACACATGTTTAAGTAATCACATTATTTTATAATTGAGTATAAAACCTAGGAAGATAGGAACTACTACACACACATATATTTATTGGGTTTCTCATGATATAGTATATAAACAACCACATACAAACTAAAAATGAATAAAATTGAGGACTGTGTCTTTATTTTCTTATTATTTAGCTACTTCATATAATTCTTTCCACTTAATTATGAAAGTATAGGACATTCCATTGCTATTAAAGATCATCATTGGATTTAATGGATTTATCATAGACATTCATTGTGTTAGTATTGAAAAGTGCATCCATTTCATTAGTAGCTAATGAGAGGCACAATTTTGCCTCCTATATATATTTCTTGCAACCTCAAATATGATGTATATTCTTTAATGGAATGTAACTTGAAGGTATTTTTTTAACATTATGTTTAATTTTTTTATGTTTCCCATATAATGTAAACAATACATTTTTAGGACAAAGTTCTCCACTAGAAATACATCCCTAAAAATATAAAATTTTGAGACTTTGACAATGATATTGATGACATATAGTCACCTTATCTAGATGGTATCTATCCTAAATAGACACACTACACTATTGACCTTTTTATTAAAAAATAAAATATCACTAGTGACCACAAAAAATATAATTTTTATAGACTTTGAAAATGATATTGATGACATATAATCACCTTATCTAGATGGGATCTATCTTAAATAGACACACTACACTATTGACCTTTTTATTAAAAAATAAAATATCATTGGTGATCACAAAAAATATAAATTAACAAATTAATTAAAGACCATAAACATTAATTTAATAAAGACAATAAACGTGATTAACACCTAAATATATATATAGTATTAATAACAAATATGAGGATACAATAATTTGTTGACTCAGAAATTGAGTGCAATAGATATATCTAGCTCATTTCAAATCATGTGAAACATTATGAAAGGAAGGTGAGACTTAATTATGAAGTTAATCAATGGATAAACCGTGTATATTAACTTTAACCAATGCAAATGAGAGTTAATAATTTTAATACAAGGGTTTACCAATATAAATGTTACTGAATGCAAGCCACATTGTTCCATTTTCAACTTCAAAGCAAACTAATGCAGGATCAAATAGAAAATAAAAATTTAAAAGTCAATCCTCTAATGAAATTCTTTTCATGTCAAACAATGCTTACTAATTTTAAAAATAGGTTTTCTCAGTCGATGTAACTTGAGTTGGATTAGAGGAACAAGCTCAATATGTGGCATGTGTGTTTAATATGAATGCCATTTTATGTGAGTTAGAGATTGGATAGGGTGTATACACCAAGATCCAAATTATTCCAAGGAACCATAGATAAAATAATGATAAGACATACAATGTATATAAATATTCAAATTACATGGTATTACACATAATTTACTAAACCCATATAACTAAGAATGAATGATGGTTGGATTCAGTGGCTAGAATGTAAGGAACACATGGTAAAAGATGTGAGTCTAGGTGAATGAAATTAACAGGGATGCGAGATGTATGTGCACTTAAATGAGACTCACTAAAATTAAAAAATGATATATGTATTTTAAGGATATTGTCTTGTAGGGGTTTGGTAGGTAAATGATAGAATTAATTTGAATCCTCCTAGAATAAAAGTTGTAAACAAATACACATGGGTCTATAAATAGTTTAACCTATGCATAAAAAACTATTATTTCAAAATAATATAAATTCATTTAAAATATAATTCCACTCACTCTAATGGGAAAAATAATACAAGGCTACCCCTAATATTTTTATTCTTTCATCTCAAGTATAACCTATTCTAATAACAAATGAAAAGTTTGATACATATTACAAATAAAATACAATAAAAATATCATTATTAATAATAATAAAATAGTTTACATATAGGCATAATTTCTCTTATAAAGAAGGATTCATCCCAACCCATAAAAACACTCCACTAAGATTATCAAAAAACATACCCACATTCTTAAAAACATAATTTGTTACATACACCATGCAATATATTATTACACACAATAACAATTATTTGTAATACTATTTATACTTTCACACATATAAATATCATTGTGAGGAGGAAATCCCTAATATCTAACCTAATTATAACTTCAATTATTTGAATAACCTGAGTTTATTTCAACTTTATTTTCTAAATTTTGCTAAACTATTTTTTCATAACTAGATTTTCAAACCTAAACTAGACTAATTATGACCTCTTGGTTATGAAATACATCTATAAATACTAGTGTTTATATCTAATATTGGCTATCTACTAAATTAAATCTGAATATGTTTCACTCCTTTTAGAGGATCCAATGGTGAAATTAATATTTCTTAAAATAATTAGTGGTCAAATCTTCCCATATTATCTTCCACATAATGAACTACTAAGAAATGACTTCGCCTAATGGGATAGGTAGCTTTGTATCATAGCTTGGTTATTTTATTTCAAGATTAGGGAATTCCTTGTGAATAATTGGGAAGAAATTTTCATAACAAGAATTTTATTTGGCACATAAATAGGTGATATATGAGGAGAGTAAATAGCTTCCTCTATTCTTATCATACTAGTATCCTGGAAATAAAACTAGATTCCATGCTAAAAAATGATTTTCCTCATAGGCACAAATATTCTAGGGAATTTAGGTAGTAATTAATTAATTTTAATTGTCATAATTAGGAAAATTTAAATGATTATATAGAATGTTTAAAATGATACGAATTGGATTCTTCTTAGGGGGTTAAGGATTAAATAAATTGTAACTAACTGAAAATGTGTAGTGAATACAATCAATCAAATAAGAGGATATATGAAAAAATCACATTTATTACATATTTAAAATGATTTAATGAGGTATAATGAAGTCAAATCACCCTAAATTGTGGGTTTTATTTAATTTAAAAGGTTTTGAGGTAGTAGTACCATAAAAAAAATGATGCGATCTATTTGAGATATTCTAAATAATTTGTTAAGTAATACCATGGCTTCATGAATAGGTAATTTATATATTATCATATAATAAGACATTCTATTTTAGTTTAACCAAGGATTAGGTATCTCTCTTTATTTATTCAACACTTTATGAACTCAATATTTAATTTTATAGCTTGTTATCCATTCTCTCAAATATATCAATAACGTTTCAAGAAACCTCAACATTCTCTTAATGGACAATATGGTAATATCTACAATAATCCTCACACTTGGGAACTAAATCTTACCTTCATTAACATCAAATTAGGGACATACATCTTTGATTAATTAATTACAATGGAATACATCTAGTTTGGTAGCTAATTTATATGCAAGTAGGTACTGATAATTCTCAATGTATGCTCCTTTTTCTCAATTGGGTCTTAGATATTTGTACAACTCTTGAAAAAATAATACAAATTAGTGTAGTTTCCTTTGGTACACATTTTTGTACAAAAATTATATCTCTTAGCTCCTTTAAATAATTTATGATGTAAATTTTCTATCCACCACTATCAAATTAAAGGTAATGTAATAATGTAACATAAAAGATTTTGTATCAATATTTACTTGAATCTTGATGTTTTTATTTACATCGACTTATAATAGTCATTTATTTTTAAAAACTAAATCCCTGATTCTAATGCTAATTTAATTAGACACATTATAAAATTTTAAACTATTATATCATGGATTTTACACCTTAAATACATGAAACAATCAATTAATCACAATAATAAATGACTAGTCACAAATCACTAAGGAAATAAATAAATACATAAAAACGTAATCAAATTTAGTAAAAACATTAAATACATTTGACATCTAAAATTTTTTATTGAGAGAAATGATATTGGAAAACTAGGTGTTTAATAACAATCATAGGCTCTTGGTATATGAGATGGATACATATGTCTATTATTTGGCATGCACTCAAGGATTTATCATTTGATTAAGACATTGTGAATCTACACTAGGAAATACCGAGATGAGAGAGATCCATGTGGAACTTTCTGATTTCATGGAATAAAATAGATAAACCACCCATGATACATTGAATATAAGCAAAAATATAAGGTATAGGGATGCAAAAATTAACAAACGTAATGTAAATATTAAGAAAATAAAATATTAAACCAATAATAAAAATATGATCTTAAGACTAGAGAGAGAGAGAGAGAGAGAGGCAAGGAGGGAGAGAGAGAGAGAGAGAGAGAGAGAGAGAGAGAGAGAGAGAGAGAGAGAGAGAGAGAGAGAGAGAGAGAGAGAGAGAGAGAGAGAGAGAGAGAGAGAGAGAGAGAGAGAGAGAGAGAGAGAGAGAGAGAGAGAGAGTATTTATGTGTGTGTGTGTGTGTGTGTGTGTGTGTGTGTGTGTGTGTGTGTGTGTGTGTGTGTGTGTGTGTGTGTGTGTGTGTGTGTGTGTGTGTGTGTAAAAAAAAATTAAACATTCACTTATATTAAATAATAAGTCCTTTTTTAAGATTAATTGAATTGAAAGGCACATGAGGGTTAGAATATAAATTAGACTCAATATTCAAATCACACATATAAACAATTAGAAAATGGGTTAATCTAAAATATGAAATCATGGAATTATTTAATATCTCATTCCTTAATAATATATTCATTATTTTTGTTTTTAATAAATATTAATCTTAATTTCTTCTAAAATAACTTGACCTGGCTAGTGATAACATGAGGTATGATTATAGGAATATAAATGTATCCCATGGCAGTCTTTCATCTTAGTTGATGTAATTGAAATTGGTACAAGTGGCATTGATATATTTTTTAATATTATTTTGGATTAATGAACTTAAATAATTAAAAATCTTTTAACTATTTAGATTATATATAGAATAGTAAGGATACATAAATATGATTATGAGAGGAAGAATATGATATGACCTATTGTAATTGATATAAAAGATGAATGACTTAAGATAATAAGATACTGAGTTTTTTTTATTGTTATATTTAGGTATGCGACTGATTCTAAGTTAAAAAATGATGAAATTAGATTATGACTTACTCATATCATAAATGGTATGCACAAAACTACTTGGATGCATCCATCAATCAATGAACATCAATACCACATGATAATGTCTCTATTTTCCCAAATTTATATGTATAATACCTCTATATTTTAGTATATGTCATGGTAATAACCTTTAATTATATTTTTGTGAGATATCAATGATCACTATGTGCAAAATACCCAAAATATTATCTTCTCTTCATTTTAAAACCCTTGGTTTGGTTTATACACTAAGTCTAGGAATGAAAAATGGGAAACAATTGGGTTAAACTAACCTTAACAACTCCATATTGAATGGATGAACATTTTAAAATTATATAATACTTAAAATATGGAATTAAAATTACAAATATATCTCCTTTTTAGGTTTATGTGTTCAATGGTGTTCATTTAATGAATGAAATTTGTAATCTGTATTTTAGCTCTTGGAAAATTCTTAATACAAGAACATCGAATTTGGTTAGGATCTTATTCATTTGAAAAATTTATAAACATCAAGTTTAGGGAATTAAAATTTGAATGTTTATAAGTGTATATATGTATCTTTAATGAGTGATAGATGATCAAATAGGATTAGAACTATTGTGTATTTATATAGGAATATTTGGGTACTTTCACATACCACTGGCATGGTAAATGTATGGGATGAGACATAAAAATTATTTTAATGTGATGAAAGGAAGTTTATTTGCATAAGCATGTGTTTTTTTTAGATTGGAAAAATACAAAATTATATAGTAATATGATCCTAAAAAAAATTATCTAAAAGTTAAGAATACTGATCTAATGATCTAGAGACTATATGAGTACGATAATGAATTGGTTCTATATTGAATATAGAATTCCTCTAGGATACCAATGGAAAATTGAAAAGGTTTGACCCATATAAATCATTTGTATATAAGATAAGGTTTTTGAAGAGCCATATGTCTATGCACAAGACATGTAAGGTGAATGTAGTTTAAGATTTATATTACAAAGTGTCTATTACTACATTTTAGTGTCTAAAAATTAACCCTTTTATTATAATATAAAAATTAAAAACAATGATAAAGTAAAATAATAAAGGTATGTACATGAGTTTTTATACATACATTGTATTTGGGAGATGGATATGAATTTGTAACTTGGTCCAAGAAAACTTGAAATGAACATGCATAAATCAATTTCCATTTTGAAATGAATTCTCAAATTAAAATTAAAATTTTAAATGTTTAATCATATGGAATGATTGCAGTTATAAGTGGGTGAACCATGTTATCCTAAAATGTGTTAGAGATAATGCTTCCTTATGAAGCATTGAAAGTTATGCTTCTTTTTATTCACATGGATCGTTAGGATTCTTTTTGAAACATTTTTATAATTAGACTTCCTATTGAAGCATTTTTAGAATAGGGGTAATCATGCCCCAATGGAGATATGTACCAAGGAAAGGACCATAGTTTGGTAAAATAAATACCTAAACATTCAAGAGTAACATTATGCCATTGAGAGGAATTGAACCTCCCCCATAATACTAATTTAACTTATCTTGAACCTCAATATGAAATGGAGATCCAATGAGAGGCTTACGCATAAGCTATTGTAAAATGAATTATAGATTTAATTTTGTACCTTTCATATCATCAGTGACATGTTTTTGAAATAAAATAATTAAATATTGTGCATGCATGAATAATTTTCATGTCTTATAATATGATCCAATTAGTTCCAATATAAATTACAATAATGGACACATGAATAATGTTCATACCCTCAATATAGTTTAATTGGTGCTAAAATTACATATAATGATATACATCTATATCTTGAGCATTATGTTCCAAAACTAAAATATATAGAACATGTAACTTTTTTTCCTTTAAAATTTATACATAAATTGAATATGGCCCCATAATTTATTCCAATCTAACAACATATGTCCTAGAATTTGAACCAAACTTATAACTTGAACCAATATAAACTCTCTAAATCATGTAATATGTCTGAAAATATTATTTTTAAATGAATGAAGGCTTAAATATATATGAAAATCCCACTAATATTCCACCATTTTTAGGTGAGGGATGTAGCCTTTGAATTAATGATCTTAAATCAGAATAGTTAACTAGATTTTGTTATGTAAAAATATGTAATCTTTTATAAGCATGTGCTTAGATGTGCATACTATTTCATCATATTAATGAATATCTTTATTTAATGTTTATTTTTATTTAATAATTAAATTATATAAATAAATAAACAAATGAAAGTAATTTATGTTACAGGATATATAGAGCCTAAATTAACAATAAAATAATTTACAAAATTTGAGATGAGCTATAGATAATAAATTGGACAATCATATATGAAAACTAGATAAAATTAAACCTATGTTGATTATGTTATTGGAGGTACAAACACTGGGGGGTGAATCGGTGATGCAAGATATTTAAAAATTTAATTTTAATCCTTTCAAACTCTTAATTAATGATCACATGTATTCATAAAATCATACAAGATGTTCATAACAATGAATAAGAAAGATGATGCAAGATCACACACATAGAAAAAATATCTATGTGGGAAACCCTCTTGGGGAATAAAACCCACTCTCAAGCCTACAAACATATGGACTAATTATCCTATAATATGATCACAAACATGAGACCTTTTAGTGAATTACCCACTTCACAATGAGCACCCACCCCTAATTATGATTATGCACCAACCTGTTCTAGATGTTGAGTACCCACACAACACTTATGAAATCAATAGATCCAGAACATTGAATGAAGACCAATTTTATTGGAGAAATAATGTATAATATCTCTCTTTCAAATTATTCACACACACACACACACACACACACACAAAATTTATCATACAAGTAATGCATCCAAACATCCCTTTTGGTTATTTCTAGTCTTCTTTGCTCATCCTCAATTTGTTTTATACTTTATTTTATCCACTGAACACACTCCCTCTAATATATTTTCTTCATCTCTATCTTCTGATCTCTAAAATCATTTGCATTCAATTTAGAAAACCATTTCCTTGGTCTCCACTATTTATAGAGTTTCTATGAATATAAACTTCTAGGTCAGCCATAATACTTGACTTAACCATTAATACTTTTATCATGCTAATACAAAGCTTAAATTCATTATCATAGGTCGAAAATAGAATCTATGGGTCAAATTTAAGAAGCTAAACCTTACAAGTAGGCCTTAGTGGCCCTTATAGGTGTCATGGAGACAAATTCACCCATTTATCACTCCATAAAGAAAACTAAGAACATACGATCTATTTTAAATACCTGAGTCCACTCTATATGACCCTTATGACATATTTAGGTGATTTCTCCCACTAAAAAGATCTTTTGTAAAATCATAAATTTCTCAAACATTATTTTGTACATAGGAACACCATGAAAAAATAAATAGTCAACTTTTAATCTCCATAAATTTAACTGTGCAAATATTCAGACCTTTTAACTATATTCTCTAGATGCATCATGAAGTCCTTTACAACTTTTCTTTTTATTGCATCAGTAAATTCATATTGAATCAAAATTTATAAATAAAATATTAAGTACTAGTATTTCGTTCATTAATTTGAATATTCAAATTCTAGTGGTCTTTATTCAGACACTAAACATCGAGCACCCTAACCTCATCTCATGTTTCCTAATAACTGTGGATAAATACACACCATCAATCTCTTCTAGATATCTCAATATTTACCTTAAAATTCTCATTGTTGATCTTAGATTAGGTCTCCCATAATTATGCCACCTGGTATCTATACATTCCTTCTACACATTTGACTCTTTGACTCAACTTGTGCCATTGATCTCTATCTGTAGGAAGAACTAAAAACCATTGATCTTCTATCAACTCAATGAGATAGTGACACTTGTCACCAATGCATGCAATATTATATTCTTTGACATTTTAAATAAATATGCACCATTGGGTCAAGATCTAAATGATGAACACTCACCATTAAATCAACTAACTAATGACCTCAGACTTCAATGTAGTTAAACTTGATGGTCTCTAGCCCATCACATTATGTAAGAACAACTTTGAAGGTTTATAACTTGATCTAAAAAATAGTTAAAGAGTCCAAATTTTTATGGTACCTTCTTGGCACTATTTACAACATCTCCATGAAAACCTTTGACATTAATTGACTTTTTGAATGCCAAAAATGAGTACACAAACTTATCGGTTCATTCATTTTTACATGATGTGTAATGATGGTCTGGCTTATCTTAAGCTATAATATTCATTTTTATCTTTCCAAATTAATAAGTTAAGTACCATAACTTCACCAATACATCTACGAATGCCTCAAAACTTCTTCTTTGTCCTTATAGACTTGAAAATGTGCCATATCTCTCCAAACCATCAATCTAATCACTTTGTCATTAATGTGTTAGTAACATATGATTTATTTAAGATAAATGACAACCAAAGACATCAATGACCATGCTAAAAAATCTCCCCATTTTTCATTGATGTTAAAACACCCTCATAATGACTTCTTACTTATTTGAATTGAGCTCCTTCATTATGATCTTTCTCCCCATTTGACATTTATGATAAAAGGTCTCTTTCTCAAGATGCCAATAATCATTCCTCAACATCATTTATGCATTAAAATATTATTTAATATGCTCAATATACTTACATACTTTCAATCATATGAATCAATTTATCCCCATTTGACATACACCAATATTAGCTTGGACTTCTCTAATCCTTATACCTGACAAACTACTCATAGAGCTTAAAAATTTCCCCATAACATCATTCTCAATCTTATTTCATATATTATTTGATAAAAACTAATTTAAACTTGTGATTTTATGATCCTTGGACCTATTTACATATAAAACTTACAATCTCTCTTTGATCATGCATGAAGATTCAATACCTTGTCAAAATACATGACTTGGTTTGATCAAGTCATCATGTTAATCTTCCTAAATTCACAACTATAGTAGACATATTCACACTTATATCATGATTGAATAATATTAAAATATGTTACTCCTTAAATCATGCACATCTTATTCAAGCCACACATTCTAATTGAGTTAGCTCCCCCTTAGTCAAACAAATCCTCAAATGATATTCTTATCCTACAATTACTTCTCTGTGTCTTGACTGATCAACCTATTAAATCAACATCTAAAATCATTTAACCTTCTCAAATTCCATCTAAAATCTTATCTTTCACAATATCTTGCTTACCCTTTTCCTTCAAGCTCTGTACTGATTGGCACTTTAATCATTACCTAGAGCACACACACTTTCTTCCACACATGAAAGATTCTCCTAATAATGATATGTAGAGACACCCATTTTTCATAGAGGGACTAAAAATCCCAAAATTAAGGAGTTTCCTATATCTCCATGCTCTCACTTGACTTGTAGTCCTTCCTCATCTTCATATTTTCTTTGAATGAGTTCTCATTCTTATTATTTTCTTTTATCTCAGGATCATGCTTGATTTCCTTGTCCATTTGGGTAAATAAGGCTTGTTCCTTGATATTTGAAATTGTTCCCTATTATGTCATGGAAAATAATAAAATTTTAGCCTATTTTCATTTACCTTATTAGGCCTCTATTCACTATGACTTATTCTCTTCATGTTAGGATTGATAATCTTTGAAGTAGAATACTAATCATTCTTGTATAACCTTGATATGTGACCTCTCTCATGACATTTGAAATAAATGAGGTTTCTCAAATTATACATACCTTTTTATTGAGATATTTGATGATTAATTGAAGTTTCATTAATTTTTTCATGTACATAATAATTTGGTCTCTTGATGAAGATATTACAAAACTTTATAATATCACTAAATCATTGACACTTGTAGTAAAAGATGTCATTATTTCCTGGTGAACCTATTGACTATATTGAGTGATGATGTTATTCATGTTCCCCGTTGTCTTTCTCATAATTCCATGAAAAATAATTCCTTGAGGATCTTTTAAAATATTTTGACCTATGACCAAATTGATTTTAGGAGTAATAATGACCATTGAAATTTACATACCTCATATCATTTGGCTATCTGATCTAATTTGTCTTCATTATACCAATACCTTCATTACTTTACTGATGATTGATATTTAAAGTCTAATTATCTATGTTCATATTATCCTTTATCTTATTTGAGTTACATGGTTTTGTTCTTCCTTTTATCCAAGACTAGTTCTATCACTTTCATATTTTTGACTACTCAGAATATTGTCAAGATCATTTAAGGTCTTCTCAAACATCATAAATGACTTCGCCTTACAAAATGTCTTGTCTAACTTAGATTTTAATTAATAAATTTCAATCACATACCTTAATCTCTCATCTTATTTGGGTTTTAGGCTTGTATACATAGCTTCTAATTAACTATTGAGGTGTTTGATAGTATCTTCATGTTCCCTGGTGTCATCAATTAATCTTTCTTCAAACATACTGAATTGTTATTCATAGTCCTTGATTTGTGACATCATCTTATTATTATTTTTATTCTCAATATTTAGATATTTAAGATCATTTATAAATTCATCCTTATTATCTAAATAATCATTTGTATCTTTTCTCATAGAATTATTTAGTTTCATTTGCAAAGATTCTATCTTTGATTGATACATGATACACTCTTCATCCTTACTCTTTACTTCTTCATTGAGGGTACAAACCTAAGTTTCAATTTTTTGTGTGATCTCATCATGATCCTTGAATTCATTACTTATCCTACATTCAAAAATTCCAATTTTCTCTTCATAAGATTTGATCAAGATTTTTTTTTGTTCTTTCTTTGTAGTATATTTAATTCTTCCATAGTATCTAGATATTTATCTTCAATAGTAACTTTCTCATCTTATTTCTCTAAGCTATATTCACCAAATAAATCTCTACTTTAATAAAATTAACCTTCATAATTATTAAGATCCATGAATAATGTCTCCATGTCCTCATTGTGAAAATAATCATCACTATCTGATGTGTTTACTTCTTTTGCAGATGCTTTACTATCTTCTTCATGGTAAATGCTCTTATTACCTTTGTATGATTCCTTATTTAAATTTTTATTACTAAAGAAATTTTTGTCCTTGCTAAGAACCTTATATTTCTTATGTTTATCCTCATGATATTATTTATGAGCTTCTTTGAGTTCAAACTTGTCTTTAACTGGACATTTATTTGCAAAATGACCAACTTTACCACATGAAAAACATTTGAAAGGAAGTTTTACTTCATACTTACCTAATCCTAAATTAAATTTTATTTAAATAATGGCTTCAAATTGATTTTAATTAAGATCAAAGTCTTCAAGATTTAAATTATTCTTCATATCTTGTGTCTCCTTGATTACCTTGAAGGTTGCTTCCTTCTTAGGAGGTTTGCCCTCATCAACTCTCATCTATAAAACACTTCAAGAGTCCAAATTTTTAGGGTACATTCTTGGTACTATAGACAACATCTCCATGAAAACATTTGAATTTATAAGTGCTAAAAATAAATGCACAAACTTGTTGGTTCATTCATATCTGCATGACGTGCAATGACTGTATAGATTCTCTTAAGCTAAAATATGCATATTTTTATTTCTAAATGAACAAGTGACATACCATAACTTCACCATGAAATATATGGATGCCTCACAACTTCTTATTTATCCTTATAGACCTACAAATGTTTCATATCTCTCTAAACCATCAATTTGATCACTTTGTCATTAATGCATTAGTACCACATGATCTCTTTGACATCAATGAAAACTAAAGACATTAATGACCATGATGAACATATGTAAGATAAATTTTGATGAAAATTTATTGTAATGATCTTTGAATTTATATACAATATAAAGTATTATTTTAAATTATTTTGGGATAGGGACATAATTTGCCTTATATGGTGACTATGAACATCTCTTATCTGACTATGTATGTAATTATTTTGAATAGGTGCATGTGCCTATGTATGATGACTTATTTATTAACTATGTATCCTAATTTATTCACATGGGAGACATGAAAAATAAAATCTTAGTTCCTAAAATATAAACCAAATAGAGGTCCAATAAAAATAGGGTAATTGGGAAAGGGTATAGTCATCTCTAAAAAACATCACATAATCTGATTGCTACCAACATATCCCAAAAGGGATTCAAGTTTATTTAATTCTCTCACCTAGGTGTATGCGTGCAATAGTTTATGCAAGATTATATGTACTTTTTCCTATGATTACCCTTAACATAAGCATCAAAATGATGTATTCATCTGTAAAACCTATAAATTATTTTAAAATTTAGTAGAAATAATTATATATAAATTTTTTAAAGATATTATAATAGATAAAAAATCATTACGAACTTCTAAAAAGACCATTCCTTATATATAACTCTTGAATTTAAATTGTGGGATTATTAGCATGCGAGGAGGATGACTTGAACATTATAATGGTAATAAAAGAGACCATTATGGACATATAAATGTGAAAAAACTTCCAAAGTTCATGTTATAACAAGTCTACAATCCTTAGATAGGTATGCATTGTGGCCTTATAAAATATCCATGAGGTAGAAAGCTAAAGTCATAAAATGAGATTAGGGATCCTTGAAGTAGTTTTAATAAGATGAAACTTAAATATAAAAGTCATTAAATTATTCTAGAAACATATATGAGTCCAAGACTTAAAAATAAATAAATAAATAAGTCCTTCATTTGTCATCAATAGTCTTAGTAAGGAATATTAAGCAAAAAATATGTTTTAAGGCCTTGTGTGAAATTTGGAGTTCTACATTTATCTATGCTTTATTATATTGATGTAGGAAATTTAAAAGAATTTATTAAAGGATGAATAGGTACATGAGTGTGATGAATAGTTTGAATTTTTGATGCAATATTATATTTTATAAGTTGCCTTAATGTAAAACTTGTAATAATTCCACTAGAATTAATTATCATCCATATTTGAAAATTTTAAATTATGATACTTGAAATTTAATAAAAAAGGAGAGAAAGGAAAGAATGAACTTGAAGGAGTATGTAATCCAACTTGATTATAACCTACAATTATAGATAAGGTGATTTCAACCTTGTTTTATTCTTGTCCAAGTAGACCATTTTTTTTAAAAAAATGATAGTAGGGTGAGTGGTAGACCATTAGGTTTCACTATACCATAACCATACCAAATAGTAATTTTGGAAAACCTAAGAATGATCAAGTCTCAATGAGTGACACTTTTGACATAGAAAGGGGTACTCTTTCAATTGTGGAGAGCACTCTAAATAATTTTAATGTTCTAACCATCAAGTGTCACTAGGATATAATGGGAAAAGAAAAGAAAAATATGGAAGGAACCACACACCAAGTTTGTAAAAGTGCACCCAGAGACATTAAGTGTCATTATACTCTAATGTTTCCCACTCATCAATTTAATAATCACACCATTTTGGATGGATCTATATTTGAATTTAAAACCTTGTACCTTTGGAAATTTTGAACATAAAATAAAGTGAAATTTTAAATTTTCAATGTAATAACATTAACACGAATGTATATCATGCTCTTTACATTTTAATGTCAATTAAATTTTTAATTTGTTTTTGAACTTAGGATTTACTATTAAAGATTTTGATAGTATTATTTTCAAAGTTTTGACATAGGAAATGGGAAATATGAACCAACATCATGTCCCCCTACTTTTTTGTATATAGGTTGATACTGTATTGACACATTTAATTTTATTTACAGTGAGCACATGAAAGCATTATATTCACCCATGCTTTGTAATATAATTTCTATTTTTATATTTTGAATTTGAATCATTTTTTAAGGAGTTTATTCCTTGTTAGGCATGTATTTACTAATGTTTAAATATTTTAAATATTTGATCATATATGAATTTATGTTTGGCCCCCATTTTGAGGCAAAAGATGAAGGCAATGGATCATTTTCATCAAAATGAAAGAGGTGATATAATGTGGATTTTATAATTACATTATATTATATTTATATTTTTTAGAATAATTTTATAATAACCATAAGTTATATAATACAAAAGATAATATCACCAAGATTCTAAAAGAATTGATGAGAAGAGATTTGGACAAATATTTCTCAAAATATTATCATTTCTATTTTTTTAGATAGTAATGTGAAAATATTTTTGACCATAGGAAAAGGTAAATAATGTAAATAATATGGTTAATATATTTTTAAAAATTCATTTGCATTTTTATTAAAAAAATATAAATTTAATATTTTTTAAAGAAAGAGAGAAAATACCTCAAAAGAGACCACTTGTACTAGCAAGATTCGAGTGAATGTAGCTTCTATGAAGGCCAACGAGGCCATATCTAGTGAGTAGTCAATAAATTAGTACTACTAAATTTTCATTGATGGAACACAATCTTTGTTGTGTATTTTTTTGGATATGTACGATCTTGTCATAATAGAAGTGGTCTTGTTGGGTTCCATTATAGTCCCATCCTAGGTAATACATTCCTGTGTACAATCCCATCTAGTTTAGTGAAACCTCATATTTATTGTTGTCTTATGAAGCATGGTGATGTTTAAATAAATTTTTGTCAACATAGTATAATATCTAATTATTGAGTATAATCTATGATTTTTTAATGTGATTATATCTATGGTTTCATAGAGATATTAGAGCACACAAGTTTCATTATGAACATATTATATAGACTATGAGTGGGATACCTTTGATGGTAGAAGATATGGTAATTATTTATGTTGTGGGGTTAGGAGGTGTGGGTCAGTTATATTTGATGCCATATGACATGCACATGATGATGGCCCTATCTGAGTGGTGGAACTCAAACATGTCTACATTATAATTACTAATAGGAGTGATGAAAATGAAATTAGACAATACCTGACACATATTATGAATGCCTATAGTGGTTACCTAAGTAGTGGCACAAACTAGAGTTAGTGTTATTATTGCTCATAGATATATGCTAGGCCATGATCGAGGGAGATGGTATTTTAGTGGAGATATGATGATTTTATTATTAGAGATTATTGTTTCAAGTGTTATGTGCTAACATAAAATTTCGTGTGTTTTTTTGTTCACAGTAATCATTGTGGATGGTGGGGAAGTTTCCATTTATTAAAAAAATGTAGACATTATTTATTACTATGAAGAGAACTGCACTAGGTAGTCATCGGGTCAGACTATGTTGACCCATTTTATATAGATTTTCACATATTCACATTAGAGTGATATGGTTATGAAATTGGTTATTTAAAATTACTTCACTGTTGGACATAATATAATATATAAATGAATTTACCAATAAGTATGATATTATCAAAATGGACATATCCATAACTATATGCATGAATATGACTAGTATTGGGCATATGACAGGAATTAGTACCATGGATTGGAAATGTATGTTGGATTTATTATCATTAGTTCATTTTTTATGGAGGTCATAATTTGGGATTAATAGTTGGAGAGATCATAATAGAGTTACCGTGGGTATAATTTAGTTATTAGTTTCATGATAATGTTCTTAATTGTATATGAAATATTTCATATTGAGCGTGTGACTCAATAGTTTTGTATAGTCTAGGTGGTATTTAGTACTAGTTGTATGGGCATGGTTTTTTGGGATCTTATGTGAGAAGGTGATTGATTTCAACCTATAGTTAATGAACTAGATCCATTTCCTACATATGAGATAGATGCCATGATAGAGGTTCATGATGTGGGTGATGTAGGGTGCACATATTAGTATGTACAGTAGTGGAACCAACATAGGCGGCCATAATTATTTTTAGTGGTGGAAACACATGCATTAGTGGGACCATAATCTCTTATGGTGGTTGGTATTATGTATATTTATTATTTAATTACCATATTATTATTTTAAATTTCAAAGAATGAATTTTATATTGATATTATTGATTTTATTTATGTAGGATATGATGGCTATTATCCATTTATTTTAGAGTCATAACTTAATGTATTGACAAGAAATGTCCTAGATAGTGTTATAACCTATGCCATCATAGAGATACTAGGTGTGGTGGGGTCACATAGCCATTTATTTGATAAATCTAATAGTACTTGTATGCATATAAATTTTCTCACTTCCCTCTATCGCTAATTTCATCCAATAGTCTTCTATCTCACCTTATTTCATCTAATCCATCCTATTAATCTCCTTCTAACCATTTGGTATAATATCCTATCTTCATTCTTAATGTTACATAATAACCTTATAACATCCCATGACTAAGTAATTACTATATTTAATCCCACTTATATCCAAATCTTGTCTTATATAATATTTGGGAATTTAAAATTCCCTTCCACCTACCCTAGCCTGCAAGTAGCTTTTCCCACTCCCCTAGATTCTATATAAGCCCCTAATGACATGACTAATTATCTACTAATCTTCATTATACATCCAAAAATATTTTAGAGGCTTATACCACTAAAACATTCCCTCTTCTAGAATCATCCAAAGAATTTTTAATTCGTTAAATAATTCTCCACCATTGATCTTCCTACACCCAACTTTGATTTTTTTTTTAATTGATTCTCCCTCCATTTTCAAACTAACTATGAAATCTATGATACTCTCATACCAAACTAGTTTACTTATCAATGTCATCAATCTAATATCATGCTAAAATTATGAGTCTATTTGTAAGCAATACATTATCCATACCATTTAGTCTATTTTTTTTATCTTAATATTGTTTAGAGAAATTAGCTTTAGATTTTATAAATGTTTATTTTGTTGTGCATTATAATATAATGGATCTAAATACATGAAGTATATTGTAAATTTGAGTGATTTTGATATAATTGCATAATTAAAAGCTATTTCTCAAATTTATCCATCTCACAATTCGGAGACCATAGTGGGATCTCCTCTGTGTTAATATTATGTGTGAAGTGTGATTTTGAATCTTGTAGGAAATATTTAGGACAAATTTCAGGCTCAAATTTTCAAAAATCTCACATTCTAGTGGAAAAGTTAATTTTCTCTATAAAGGGATATTTTGAAATTGTCAATTATGATTTTTCCCTTGATAGTCACAATTTTACATCAAACCATCACCTTAAATAGTAGATATTAGGTTGAGTTAGTCATTTAATTTGGGTTAATCAAAATCACTTATTGATAGTTATGATAATGAAGCTATATTTATAATTTTGAATATATAGTTTAGATTTTAAATAAGTAATTGCAATTTTGAATAGTCCAGTTACAATTTTGTCAAAATCACTTATTAGTATTTGTAATTTTGAATAGCATAAGAAATTTTTATTTTATATTTGACATATTGACCTTTGACCTATGATTTTGCTTTATTAACTTTTGATTTTTCTTTATGTTTATGAAATTTGCATATTGAGATTTTGGTTGAATCGCTAAAAAATCATGATCTCTCATATTTATTTTTGTACATAAATATATTTTTTAGAGACAAGGAAACCTTTTGGGGAGGTTTGTCACACATATTACTCATATATCATATAAATATATTAAACTATGCAAAAAAAAGACTTCTCTTTCTAATATCATTTGGTAGCCCACATTGATTTGATTGATCCATATAAGAATCTAACCAAGTGATTTTCATGATTTTTTATAGAAAGAGGCATCTTTACATCATCAATATCAAAAATAATTAGTGATCTTGCACATATGGTCACAATTTTGGATTTTTATGATGTTATCTAATTAATAAAAAAACTTGTAATCTTAACAACTTTAATCATAAATTTTCTCAATACTTGGTGTTTTCGGTGAATTATATATCCTAATTAAAATTGCATCACTACTTTGGTCAAATTATGTTGATAAAAATAGGACTATGTATATCATGTGCAATATCACAATTATCAATTTTAAATATAAATTTTGGTAGATAGTCATTTGGATTTTTGGAAATATTATCGGTAGAAATTTTTTATTTTGATTGTCATTTTTAGTTTTGAAATACTTCTTATTTGTAATTGTAGTTTTGAAATACCACTTATTTGTAGTTGTAGTTTTACAATATTGCTTATTTTCAATTTTAGTTTTGTAGGTTGTATAAGTGATTTTGACTAACCATATGATTACCGTAACTGGATGCTGAGTGTTTTTCAAAATCACTTAGTAGAATCTATAATTCTGATCCCCTATCTATAATTTTGACTATTTGTATGTGATTTTGGTTAACATTGACTATGTATAAGATATTTTGATCAAATGAGTAGTAATTTTTCTCTTGATTCTTATTCATAAATTATATATTTTGAGTGCAATTTTAGTATCTTTTTTAGTGAATTTTAAGTCGTTCTAAGCATTCCACAAGTCCAAAATTGTGTTTGGCATTGAGTATGATGCCCCTAAACCCCACCATATACCATAATAGGGAGTACACCTAGGTCACTAACCCTAGACCTCGTAAAGGGTACTACCTCTTGACCTCATAAGGGGAACTACCCCTTGACCTTGGTAGGGATTGCCACCCCTAGACCCCCACATCATGGCACCTCATCAAAGGGTTATGGTGTAAAATTCATGATTTTTTTAGTGTTTTATGAATTCGTAATAGGATAAATTTTTATTCAAATTTTAAAAGGGGTAAAATTAGTGTCAATTTTTTCTTACTTAATATTTCTAATATCTTGTATTATTGATCTTTGTTATAAAACTTGCCTTGAAGGACATATATTTTGTCTAGCATCTTGCCTTGCAGGTTGCCCATCAAAATTGCCAAATTGAAAATGCTAATCACTTAATTTGTAGGACACCTATTAAATATTTTGGCACTTTGAAAAATGTATTATATATATCACACTTAACTAATATGTCAATAAACTTTTTATCTACATACTTATACTTGAGGGCCATAATGGTTTATGCTCTCCCATCTACATCTTAGAAGCAAGTATCAAATGATCAAAAACCACTATCAAACCATCCAATGTTTTTAGGGGTAACATGATGTGGAAGTTATTTCCATACACTTACCATAGTTTTAGGGGTTGGTGATGTAGATTTCATCATTATGAATTCAACCACACTCTGTGTTCTTATGGAGTATAAAAATCATATATAGTTATCATTAGGCCAAGAATTTGACCACATACATGTATTCTAATAATGTAACAAAATAAATCTTTAAACCAATAATTAGACATCACCCTACATGTATTCATGCCCCATGTACCTAGTGTATGTTGAGGACTCCCCTAGAAAAAACCTTGGCTAGCCTAAAATAAGACCATCAACCATAACAACAACTTGTTCCTAGAGTCAGTATTATCTCCCAGCTTACTATTAAGTGTAAACATGGTTGATAGGGTTTTGGAGATTAAATAGTGGGTCACTATCCTATAGCCTCACCAATAGAGATGTTAGATGATGTATTAATCAAGTTACACATCTAATCATTTTACTTATCTTAGGTTTATGGTTTGCTTGATTTTGTGTTTGGTGTGTTAAACCAATGTTGTTTATAAGCTGAGTTGCCATCTCAACCAAACTTATACATGGCTATCAAGGTTTTATATATCATCATCTTGTATACCATTTCCTACATCATATTCTCTTATACATTCTTAGTTAGCTTTTACATCTTTAATATTGTATAATATTATATATCTTTTACATCTTATCATCCCATCTTAGACATATCCTAATCTAGTTTTGTCTTGACATACTCATATTGCTTCATCACCCTATCTTGTACATCCTTATTATTAACCTTCATCTTATCCAGTCTTACCTCATCTAGACAAATCCCATATTTATTTGTCATGAATTTTTGTGCTACAATACATCTAGTTAGCTTTTTAGGTCACAAAATTATCCAAACCATACTCACCATACCCCTAGTCATCATTGAATCACCACCCTAAATCCCATAATCATTGATCCTTCCATTTATTCCCATCTCCCTTCATGACATAATCTTATATCCATACCACCTTGAGAAAATAACTCTAAGGCTTGAGTTAGTCCTTTTATTATCCTTACATATCATCCTATCACTCTATTCATGATTTAGTTCACAACCCATCACTATATCAAATTTATTATTCATTCAATACCCTATTATCAACCTATCACTTTGTCAATTTTAGTCTAGCATCCATTCATCCTCAATCTAGTCATCTCTAATCTAGTTGTATTTCCCTTTTATAAATAACACCCATCTAATTATCATATTTCTAGCTTAAATTTAGGCACCACTCAAATTCCCATCCTATTACTAGCTTGAAACCTAGGAATTGTTGATAAATCATTAACACCTATCATATTATCAATTTTGAATATGATCCTAGTCTGATATCATAATCTATTTAATTTATCTCATCTTCGCCTATCACCTCTCATACTATCTCAATCACGCAAAATTGCTTTGTCCAAATACCATATTTATCCAATCCCTATTCTTCCTTAACATCAACCATATTTTGATACCTTTCATTTATCATATACCCAACATGGATTTGGATCCCCTTCTCATGGAACAATACCTATTTTCCAATAAGGATAAGATCATTTTGTGGGTCCTAGAAATGGGTTCTTTCCTACCTTCATACCTTGATCCCATCAATATTAAGTAATGTCTCTTGTCCTTACCCATCAACAATCTCCATCTACACTTGTTTTCATGCTAGATTACCATGGATAGTCTCATTTTCCATTCATCATAACCATAGTTGTAAGATCCCCCAAGATAAAATTGATGAGGTCAATCTATATCACAATTTTATATTTAATAATAGGGATGAGTAAATTTTATGACTATTGGAGATGGTTGCCCACATTCCCAATGATTTTGAACCACTAAACCTGAGGTCACTTCCCAAACAAGTGCCTCATCAACCCTTATCCACATCCAATTCTTGTGATAACCAATCCCTTTTAAATCCCCCATCCATTAGTCCTAGTCTTGGTCATGACCTTCCTATTCAGTATATTAATACAAAGTTTACTTATTTAATAAAGATATTATTTCTAATAGAGATGCAGTCCTCTTAAAAATGGGTGCCAAACTTCCCATAGGCTTATACCACATTCAACTAATCTTACCTCCATTTTACACCCATCCATAGTTCAATCCTCCATTTAACCATCATATTCCATCATAGATCCCCTATCCTACTAGAAAGGGAATTCCATCTTGACAACCTCATATAATTCTAGTTCATCTTCTAAACAATCATACACACCACCATTCCCCAATATCATGACATCATCATCACATTCTTCCACTCCTAAATCTGAAAATCCCACATGAAATACTATAAACAAGAAATATAACCCTCTCCCAATATCCATAAAATCCTTGTTTTGGAAAGTAGAGGCCATAAGCATGATTATTTACCTGAAAACAAGACCTATAGATTTGTCTAAACATACACCCTCATGATACCAAGTGGAATAATTTTGTGTTTACTATAAAGTCCCTATGCATTCTAATAATAGGTGTTTCCATTTTATATATTATGTCAACAAATTAATTGATATTTATGACTTTGAAATTGATGTTGAATCCAATACATCTACACTTAAGAGTGTGAAAAAAGGGTATGTCAAGGCTTGCTCCCTAAGCATGATCAAGTTCTTCCCTCCTCATACAAGGTCATGACCCCAACCCTCACCATACCACAACCATCCCTCATCAAACCATACCTATATATTATTCACATAAAATCCCTATTTTCAAAAATCTATTAAGAATAAAGCATCCATTCACAAAACCAAGGTGAAAAAGGTACTTGAAAACAATAATATGGCTAGTATCAAAAAATAACATATTGGAAACATCACCTCATCAACATCCCTGTCAAAGTTAGAATCAAAATGGTAAGGATCATATCCAACATTATAATATGAATAAAAATCCACATTTTAATCATCATCCCTTATAGATAACAAAAGTCATGCTGACACTTGTCTCTTTGAAAATGTCTCTAATTTGAATATCGTCTAGTCATAAGTCATGACTCTTGATCCATCTCAAGATTATGGAATCATAAAATAACTATTGGACACTTTATTAGTCTAAGATCATCAAGATGGATATGAATATAATTTAGATGCTAATTATACAAAGAGTCTTAGTTATCTTTTTGAGATTCTTGAGGACACTTTCTCTAACATTGAAGCTAAGTCTCTTAGTATCTTTTATGAGTAATATGTTCCCATCATCCACTTAATTCACCCATTTCACCACACATTACTAATCATCTACCTTTTATTAATGATCCTTCCACCCCAGTCCACAGATGGGACAAACATAGACACACACAATTAGATTCCCCACAACATGCAATCTCATGTGTAAAATATACAAAGATCCAAGATAATAATAAATTGATTAAAAAAGTTAGATGTGATCCAAAAATAATCTATTAAAGTCAAGACGAGTTTTATAATTGACCAAGATATAAATCATCATCCCCTAGTAAAAATATCCTGGAGGTTATAGGGTATCATCCAAGTCCAAATAATCATCCTCCAGGTCTAAAGTCAAATACCCTTAGTGAAGCCCAGCTACAAGCACCAAGGGGATATAAAAATCTAATCAAGTCAATAAAATAAGACATCATCATGGTGGCAATTACCACAAAATTCAAACAAGTCAAAAATAATTGGCCGATCATCCTTTTAATATTTGGATCAAAGAGCAAAAAAGTCAAATAATATTGGATTTTTTAACCTTGATTAACATATAACATCTTTAAAAGTATCCCTTCCACCATATCTAATGGTGTGTGAAACTATTAAACCCTATTTATAATATCCTCCCATTCACACCATTCATCATCATATCATGTATACACATCCTCTACCTTACCATCAAAACCATCCAATTACATCCCTGCTACACATCATTTTCCTAGGCATCATCATCTCATTGGGGCTAAAAAGACACCTAGTTAAGACATACATAGGATGGTAAATCAAGAATGAATGAATGTCACAAGGATATCAGTGAATATTGAAATAATAATAGTGTCCTAAAATCACACATCTCTAGAATAGGTGTCAACCAAAAATCATGAAAGTTTTAGGATTCTTGCATCTTGTACCCATATCCAATAAATTGAGATGCTAAAAGAAAAAAAATACAAAAAATAAATTCATTCATACAATGGTGAAAACTAGTCTTCTAGTACCTTTGGAAAGTAATTTGATGAAAATTAGGTCCCAACATCATGGTAAAATAATCTATTATCTACATTGTAGCTCAATACTTGGGGGAAAATTCATCCCTTATCGATCCATACATGTCATCCTTGTCTATATTATACCCATATCAATAATTTATACCCATCATATGACATCATATCTTGAATCCTATTATGTCCATACTTTCTTATAATATTAACCTTCATCAGAGAGTAGAATAAGTCTTAATAAATTTTCTAGAATCATCTTGGCATATACTCCAATGGACACTGTATAAACAATATATTTGACTCCTTCATAATGTGGTCATTGGTAATCCCTAGTCCATTAATCCTCATTCATAATCTTATTTAAACATCATCCAAGTTTATTTTTCATTCCATTCATCCTCAAATTTTTTTATAGGATTGATGTTTCATTTGAAATTAACCCCCTTTTTATAGTGTACATACATATCCCAAAAAACCCTTAAAAATATAAAATCCCAAAGCCTCTCAATTGTATTTTCATATGTCATGTGTCCTAAATATCCTAGTAATACTACCTAATGTCTTATTCTTCTTATCATCTTGTCCTGTCTTATGCCCTAGTGGTCTTATCATTTTGTCATCTTGTCTTGTCCGATGTCATAATCTTTACACCCAAGTACTTATCCATAACCTTATCCTAATCCATGTCTTTAGTCTACTCAAAATCTATACCACTATTCAAATTCATATCCTTGATCCAAATTAACATCATTATGACCATATTAGTCCAATTCATCACCTAATCAATCATCCTATTGACACTAATCTAGACAATTAGATAAGACACAATGACACTTCATGCAGATACTTGTGTGTGTTACTTGTCTTCTCTTTGTTATTTGGATGTTTGTATGTGTTTTATTATGTATATATCTACATATGTTTGTTATCTTGTCTATATTTATCTTATTTTATTAGTCTTTCATCAAGGGTGAAATTAATGAGGATGTTATGATGGAGCCAAAAATAACATAATGATGCTTTTGGGTTCCCTATGTAGAGTTCATCATTTGCCTCTTTTATCCTTATACACTTTAGTACAACATCCTATTGGTCATACTTATATCATCATCCATAATACCTAATGCTAAATTTAACATTGAATTTCTTAGTGTATGATGATACCTAATATAAAAATGATTGATTTATAATAGACACATTCATCATTCTTCCTATCATCTATCACTTGCCATAATGTCTAACATCCTATATCCAATCATTCATCCAATACTCTATCTTTAATCTTATCATCCAAGTCCACTCCTCTAGTATCTAATCATTAAACCAAGTAATTTTATCATCACATCTACCTCCTCATTTCAATAATTTTTCATCTCTATAATCATCAACATATTTATTTAACTCTCAATCTAATCATCATCACACCTAAAATCTATATAACAACTAACATGTCTAATAATAGTAATAATCCTAATATTATAATCCATAACCATTATCCTCTAATATATTATAAAATACATACACCTAAAAAAAATTTAGACTATGTAGATAACACTTAGTCACATGGTGTGATTGAGGTCATCTTAACCACTCTCTCCTCTTTCCCCATCACTGATCATATCTATCTTGTATTTCATCATCCACGCATCTTGTATTTATAAAATATTTAATATATAGTATCAATCATGAACTAATCATTATATTGATCAATTTTCATCACCAAAATCATCTCCCTAATATTACCATTCAATCACCTATACTTAATTATTGGCCTTGACAAGTCACAACATCCATATTTTCTTCCATTAGTCATCCATTATCACTTATTGATTAATTCATCATTTAAAGTTTATGGTTTCCTCCTTTTATTTGGGCATGACCAATACTTTAAATTTATCATATCTCACTACCTTGCATGTGTCCTTACCATGGGCATCATCTCTATTATTCACATTTTGGATCATTGATTTGATTACATTGAAGTCCAATTCCTTCCCTTCATCCTTTGGTCACTTAACCATATCATTTATTCTCTCTCATATCCTCCATCATATTACTTGAATTTAGCATTAAGCTATACTCATCAATCTAATAAAATCATTGTCTTATTTTAGCCTAGTGCTCTCCTAAAATGCATCCTTTCTTTGGATATGTCAAAATATCATGGCATTTATCATGTTATTCTACATCTCTCCCTAGCATGTTTCCTTGCCTAGGATATGTCTAAATCTTGTGGAATTTTATCTTATCACAAATGTGACATAGTAATTTATGATCCCTATGCATAGATATTTTCCAGGGAATCATCACTTTGTATCTCACTACTCATGTTGCATTCATTTTCTTCATCATCATCTAGCATACCATCCCCATGTCTATTCATACATCCCACCCCTAATTTATTATTTTTAGGTGGCCATCCACCTCTATCCTCCCCACATGTCCCCTTAAGGGAATAATATCCACTAACATAATTTAATAACATTTATCCATGAGTGACTTTCTTCTTTGAAAGACCATTACTCATTCTAATTTGTCCACTCGTAATGCCCTTTCAAAGAGGGGAAATATTCATGCATCTAAATTTTCTCACTTTCCTTTATCACTAATTTCATCCAATAATATTCCATCTCACCATATTTCATCTAATTTATCCTATTAATCCCCTTATATTAATTTGATCTAATATCTCATCTTCATTATTCATGTCACATAATAACATTATAATATCCCATGACTAATTAATTATTCTAATTAATCCCACTTATATCCAAATCTTATCTTATCTAATATTTGGGAATTTAAAATTCCCCTCCACCTACCCTAACATATGAGTAGATTCTCCTACTTCCCTAGATTCTCTAGAACCCCCTAATCACATGACTAATAATCTACTAATAGTCATTAGACATCCAAAAATACTCTAGAGGATTCTACCTCTAGAACATTCCCTCCTCTAGAATTATCCAAGGAATTTTTAATTCCTTGAATAATTATCAACCATTGAGCTTTGTACACCCAACTTTGAATTTTGTTCATTGATTTTCCCTCCTTACCCATTTAAATCAGCCACCCTTCCATTGCCAAACTAACTATGAAATATATGATCCTCTCATCCCAAACCACTTTAATTATCAAAGTCATCAAATTAATATCATGATAAAATTATGTTTCTATTTGTAATCAATTCATTATCCATACCATTTAGTCTCTTTGTTTATCTTGATCTTATTTATGGAAATTAGCTTTAGATTTTATAATGTTGTTATAAATGTTTATTCTACTATGCATTATAATATAATGGGTCAAAATGCATGAAGTAGATTATAAATTTGAGTGATTTTGATATAACTGCATATTTAAATTTCATTGATCAAATTTATCCATCTCACATTGCTAAAATAATATGCTTGTGAGAAAGAAATGGGCTATATGAGACTAATATTTAACTAAAGGCATTGAGAATAGTGATGGCTTCATTAGTTGTTGAGAGTTTAACTTTGATATTATTTATCTATACTATCATCTATTGTGTCATATGATTTTAGTATGAGTACATATTGAGTATGTTCATCTTCAGGGGGATCATAATGTTGTTCATGAGTAGTTAGTGGATTATGAAAAGAGTAGATCTCAATTGATATCATGAATGTTATAGGTGATTTGACCTCAAACCTACACCATTTATAGATAATAGAGATGAGTATGTTGATAAGGATTATGTAATGATTTTTCATGGATATGGGCCAATTAGTGATTTAAACATTTAGTGATTATGTTGTGTATGGACACATTTTCATTTGTGTGTGTGCACATCTCTCTCTCTCTCTCTCTCTCTCTCTCTCTCTCTCTCTCTCTCTCTCTCTCTCTCTCTCTCTCTCTCTCTCTCTCTCTCTCTCTCTCTCTCTCTCTCTCTCTCTCTCTCTCTCTCTCTCTCTCTCTCTCTCTCTCTCTCTCTCTCTCTCTCTCTCTCTGTGTGTGTGTGTGTGTGTGTGTGTGTGTGTGTGTGTGTGTGTGTGTGTGTGTGTGTGTGTGTGTGTGTGTGTGTGTGTGTGTGTGTGTGTGTGTGTGTGTGTGTGTGTGTGTGATATTTTAATCTATGCATATGTATGGGTCATGTTATATTGGCATAAATTTAAAAACTTTTAATTATAATGTTATCATTTAAGACTTGAGATAATTCCCAACTTGATGGTAACAAGAATGAATAATAATAAATTATTTATCTATTCCTCTCTCTTCAAATAGTTGATTAATTATTCAAATGTGTTTGATTGTGCTCAATTTCTTATTTATTTATCTTAATAATTAACACTTATATAGCTAACACAATTTAATTTTTTTTAAAGTTTTTGAGTTATAATCATTTGAAATCCTTTGTGTTAATGACTTTATATGTATTATGTAGTTAATCTAGGAATTATCAATGATATTTTTAGCATGATTTTTGTGATTAATAAATTTTGGTGAAACCATTGTACCTTGTGTTAGATAATTTATATAAATATTATGGTTAGTATTTGGAGATTCACAAGACAAGGTGAAGACTTGTTTATCTTGTTACCAATTATTTTAAATGTGATAATTAATCTACTTTTAATTTATTTTAAAATATATTATAATTCATAACAATTTTTATCATGATGTCCATTAATTCCATGACAAGTAAAAAATGGTTGGGATTTAAGTTTTATAAAATGATTTCAATGATGATATTAATAAAGGAGTAGCTTAATTAACCTTTTTTCCAATAATTTATATAAAATATCATGTGGGTGATCATTCAAATCAAATTTAAGTGGTTGCATTGTATTTGATGTAAATGTATGAGTTTCATTATTCACTTTATAAAGAGATTCATCTCCCTTATGTAATACTTTCACTTGTTTAGAAGTATATATATCTTTATGTAATGTATTATGAACATCAAACGTGTCTTTCTATTAGGGAATTATTTAACATGTCCATTTTGAGGAACATATTTTGTAATTAAACATTTTTGATTTACTATGGAAATGTGTATGGACAATAAATTATTATAACTCATTATGTGGGATTTTGATCTAAAATTCAATGTGCCCATCTATATGGTTTGATACATTAACAAGACCCAAATTCTTCCTCTAATGATAAGAATTTAGAATAAAGAGAGAAAAATGACTCGCAAGTATAGTAGAGTAACTTATCTTTTAATGGATATATAAACCCTCTATAAATAATATATTGAACTTATGAATTAGTTGGTTGGTAAATTAGTGAGCACATAATGGTCTTAAATCTTAAAATGTAATCACAAAATTGTTCATATTTTCCTTGATGTGTGTAAGGTAATCTCTGATAAGTGACTTTAGGTAATTTATTTTGAATGCATTTGATTAATTAAACTTCATAGTTTCTCAAAAATATCTAATATATAGCTATGAATCCCCAATTTCATTAAATGTATAAAATTTGGGAATTTATAATTTATGATGTAAAGGTTCATAAAAAATATTTAATATAATAAGATTACCATGGATCAAGTTGGAGTCAATACAAGTGTGATATGATTTAATCTCTGAGGATAATAGATGTAATTTTATCTTGAAAATTTCATATAACATGCATTAAGGATATGAATTATTGGGAAATAATTAATGATGTTGGTTTTATCCACACTAGGGAACCTTATGAGGTAGCCTCTAACATTTTTGTATCTATGAATGATGATTCACTCCAAAGCACGAGTAGTAGAGTATTGGGTTTTATAGCAATGAAAAAAGAATTTTTTACCATTGATACATTCAAATATGGATGACTATAAACCTTCTTTAGATGGGTGGATAGATTATGGATCTAACATAAGGTGGTTTTGTCTTAAAAAACTCAAAAATGAGGGAAATGTAAGGCAAAAAATAAGACATGTGGACCAAACAAGATGAAACCTTTCTAAATGGTCTCTTAAACTAGGGTTTAGACAAGTAATTTAGAACTAATGTTTGTTTAAAGATTATATAATCGCACCAAAAATCAATAATAATTAGGAGTCCAAATAAAAAATAATACAATAAACTTAAACATATGTAATCAAAGGTTATCATGTTTGTGATAATTCATTTGCACATCTACAAGGGAAAATTATGATTAATACACAAAAGGCATTCAAATTAAAAACATCATGATATGAATAACTGTATTGAAAACACAATTCATGCATAACCAAGATACGAAGATACCAAAATGATATAAATTATTAAGAGATTCACAAGTTTGGAGAAGAATCATATTTACACATAGATAATAACTGTAGAACAATATGTAGAATTTACTATTAATATTAATATCCAAAAATATCCTCTCTTTGGGATTGGGAGGATATATTGGGATGGGGATGTCTCATGTCTCAATAAAAGTCTAAAATTACATGTCAAAAATAGAATGATGTGTTAATTATCATGAAATGCATGTATGTACAATGGTGTTTATCTAAAATAGAATTCCTCAACTAAAATACAATATATATGTAAAATTTAGGAACAAATAGTTTTAACATATTTGAATCATACAATTACATATTTATTTAAGGGGGTGCTAATGTGGAACCAATGGAATAATAAAATGATGGGGTGATATATGTATAAGCTAAAGTGGATGAAACTGTTGTAGTAACATGAATTATAGATGGAATAGACATTATCACTATAGATATACAAAGTTTTTGCCAATGTAGTTGTAGTAGTGAGTATCAAAAATGGTGCATATTTTATCCATACCTACATTTACACTATTTTATATATCAGAGACCAAGTACCTTGATGAAGTGTTAGTTGTGCCACTACACCAAATTATATTTCTTAGCTACCTCCACCTATAATTATAATGCAAGGTTAGCCCAAAAATCAATATCAATGGCTTTAAATTCAAGAAAAGAAATTTTGGACAACTATGGGATCTTTTCCATCAACTTATTATCTATGAATAATGCATATTCAACCTCCACATGAGGCTTATTAGTTCCTATAATCATTTCCCTAGAAAAAAATAGTATTCTATTAATTTCCTCATTGGTTTTATAGATTGTGCCTTTAATTTGAACTTGAAAACTATTAGCTACAAGTTCAAGGAGATTCTAAAAAATGGGATGTAGAACTAATTTCCAAAGAAGAGTGATTACCTTAGTGACTCTCATCTCTTTCAAACTGGATATAGCCTCCCTTTCTTAACCTATAAACTATAACATAATGGTTTGTATCTCTCAATGTCAGTCAAGTAAGTCATCTCTCTTAATGTTAACATAATTTTGGACCCATGTACCCTTTACTGCTATTATTAGGTTTAAATGGGAATATGAGTTATTCCTTAGTTAATATTTGAGTAAATATATTGAAATACACTTCCTTAATTTTATTAAATAATAAAATTATATCCACCTACATAGGTTGGGATGTAGTCTTTGAAAACTTTATTAAATGAATGGTGTCATACATATTTCTAGCTACCTCATGCAATTTATATATTATCTTATTTGGAGCATCAATAATGATCCTCTCTTATAACCTCCAAAATTAATGGTCATAGATTTTGTACATTTGTTTGATTAATCCTATGGTAGCATTCAAAAAACTATAAGGATCCTCCCTGTATCTATCTAGGTCTGATCGATTTAATTTTCATCTCTTTATTAGAGATAATATATCTTATCTATGTTCCAAATTGACATATTCTCCTCATAAAATCATAGTATTTATTGTAACCCTAGTCAAGGTATTCATTTGTTTATCAAAGAGGAATTTGACTATTGGTTTCTCAACAATTACTAGGTCTTTCCTTCATGCATCCTCTTGTTACAACTTCTTAATCCATGAATGAATTCTCAAGGAAATCTATTTATATGATTACTCTGCTTACTAAGTAACCATAGGAAGATAAGGATATTTCCTTGGAGGATGCATCACTATGGGAGAATATGATGGTAATGATCTATTATTACTTAATCAAACTAATACTAATGATTTATTTACCCACTATGGAATTATTTACAAATTATTTTTAGTCAATTTTGATTCTCTCTGAGATTGGTTCTATCAATACTCAATATGGAACATCCATAGAATTATTTCAATTTCTCAATTCATGAAAGTAGATAAAAAAATAAAATTTATTGTATGAAACTCCTACACTCTTCTTTAACTGCATTCAGCAACATGATGCCTAACCCATACATAACACCATTTATTCACATGACTATGACTTTTGGTAGACCTGAGAAGGAGAAAATGATTGGAAATCAAAGGATAATATTAATTAAATGATTATTATTTGATAAAATAGATGATATAAAATTATATTTTATATATTATTCACTAAGAAATGGATCCTTTTTTGTCCAATACTCATACTCAAACTTACTACATTTGTACATGGCGGAGAAGTGGAATTTGATAAAATCAGATCTCTATACACTATTTTATATGATTTTTAATTGAAATAGAGTCCAAATATCTTCATCTTATGATCATTCATTAACCTTCATAATAGTGAAATGACATAAAATACCTCTTTTTATTCATACAAATGCTATACATAGAGTTCTATATTTTCCTAGACTCGAGGCATAAAGGATAGGTGGAATTTAATGTTTGAGACCTAACAATGAATTCTTTCCTTTAATGACCATTGTATGACTTGAAAACATCAATTCAATGTCAAAGTAATACATTTATTTCTGACCTTCACACCATCAAACACTTCATAATTCCAAAAACATGAAATTAGAGAAATTAAAGACTTTCAAAAGCTTCCATTGTTCCCTCGACACTTAAAAATATTTGAAAAATAGTTAAAAATATCAACCAGTGTACAATATTACTTTAAATAAATTGTCTTGAAGATCAAAACTATTACAAAAAATCTACAAATATCAGGTCATTCGATGAATAATTGATAACTCCATCAACTTTATTCTACCAATTACCTCTATATAATACTAACATTAAACAATTTAGAAAGGAATAAATCTTATTGCAAAGGAAGGATAATAATATTATACATCAAAACCAAATTGTTTATTCAAATTCTGATTAGTAATAAAAAAATAAGCAAATGACCCTTCAATTCACTCAAGAAACTAATACTGATCATTAAACATTACCCTATTTTAAAAATCTTACAGAATTTGTAAAAGCATAGAACAAAATTAAATTATAAATAAATATTGGACTTACATATTCACAAGATTTGAATATGTAACATAAATCACCAAACAACTTTATTTATTCATCTCTACATAGTCCTAGAGACTGTTACAAAACAAGGATACTCACATACCTAAAGGCCTTATTCCTATCTCCTCAAAATGCCTTTTTTTCATGTAACATACTCTTATAGACTCTTTATTATGTCTAAAAATGGATTTTTATAAGTAAGAAGCCCACGATTCTCTCAACTTCTCATTATTATCATGGCTTATATTATGTTTGCCTTATTCTATGTAGACCTACCCTTATAAAGGATGAGTGAAGTCTTTTCACATAGTAATAAAATCATAAAACATCTATAAGCCTTTTTAATAAATTTAACGTATTGACCCAACATAAATACTTATTTAAAAAAATTTACAAGGATGAGCTGATACTCCTACATCAAACTCCCAAGCTCAAAATGTTTTGTGAGCTCCTAATCATGGTTTCCTTGTCATGCCCTTATTTCATTAAAGACATTCCTTTGATTTTTTTATTTCTTCAATCTATCATATATGTGTACATTATCATTTGATCCACACATATACTTCATCTTTCTTTTTGTCTTTTCCATCCAACATGCAAACAAAATCAATTTATTAAATAAAACAAACATTTTATTATGCCCTTGAGGCATATCCCAAGCTATTATATCACTAGCATACTACTTAGGATTCCAATAATCATGATGAAATCTAAAATATTCATCTCCTATTGTCTTCATGATGATCTCTTCCTTTTGCATTTGTCCTTTATCCTCATCAATCAAAACTTATATCTCAGCTGCAATAACTTATATTTTGTCTTCTTAATTATCTCCATAGTTGGTCTTGGCCCTTAAAATATTCATTGTTAGAGAATTAGACTTGTCTTCATTATTTTTATCATCAACTTTTTCATTGTTATCTTTCAATACAACTCCACTTATTTCAATATATTGTCCATTTTATAGGTTACTAATCCTATTGCCTTATAAGGCAATTTCCTTCAAGAAACTAACCTTCTCAATGAATCCTTCTAGGTATTCTATGCTTCTTATAGAATACAAACTATTATTCAATCCATCAAATAGCTTATTCATGTATTCATTTAATAAAACATCTACTTTTGGAAACAAATCAAATTCTTCATATGTGGCAATAGTTACCTATAAATAATTTTTTCAAACTTCATTTTGTTCATTTTATTTTTTACATGAGCTCACTCCTTGGCTCAGGAAGTTTCCTTTCAACATCAATAGCTTTATCTTCATCTTTTTCAACTATTAATGATATACAATGAGCCTTTTCTCTATCATCAAATTTTATACCTACAATCAAAGCATCAAATAAAATGTTAGATTTAAAAACTTGAGGCTCATTTGCCTCCTCAATATATTCTTTGTACAAGCCCTAAGTGGAGCTTGTGAACTGGTCTTACTTTCTTGTCCCATCTTATCCTAACATGGATCCTTATTCTGGTTCATAAATGCATACTTCTTATTATTTTCTCAATAGTGTCTGTGCTCTTTTCAAGGCAATTACCTTTCTTTGTCTTTACCTTCTTTTCATAAGTGACTTCACTGGCCACTTCACTATTTTTCATATCTTTATGCCAAACTCTTGGCTTTCCATTTTTTCCATGCTTTCTATTAGGAACTGTACCATTCTTAATCTCTCTTTTATCTAATTCATTTCATCTTAGAGCTCCATCTTTGTCATCACTCTATATTTTTTTCATTGTGGTTTATTTTTTCTATTAGCCTTTCCATCTATCTCTCTTTCATCTATTTCTCTCTCATGCCTCACCTAAGTCTATTTCACCTTAGTCTTTTGGATATCTTGTACAAGTCTTCCTTCCTGGACTCTTTCTTAGATATGTCACTAAGTTATTTAGCTTCCTTCAAGCCTCACTTGGCTTATGACCATTAACCACCTACAATCAATATTGTAATCAAAATTGCATGAGATTTTAACCAGTTCAAAACTTTGTCCCTTTCTAAAGAGCTTCTATCTCTGAGACCAATTGATGGAAATGATCTATTGTCACTTAATCAAAATGATACTAGTGATTTATTTACCCACTATGGAATTATTTATACTTTATTTTTATATAATTTTAATTCTATCTGAGATTGGTTTTATCAATACTCAATATGGAACATCCACAAATGTATGTTTATTCCTCAATCGATGAAAGCTGATAAAAGTATAATTTCTTGTATAAAACCCTTACGCTCATCTTTAACTCCATTCACCAACATGATGTTTGTCCCATGCATAACACCATTTATTCACATCGCTATCATGACTATGGCTTTGAAAAATAGTTAAAAAGATCAACCAGTGTACAATATTACTTTGAATCAACTGTCTTGAAGATCAAAACTATTAATAGAAATATACAAATATTAGGTCATTTGATGAAGAATTGATAACTCCATCGATTTCATTCTACCAATTACCTCTGTATAATACTAACCTTAACCAATTTAGAAAGGAATAGTCTAATTAAAGAGGTAAGATAATAAAATTATACATCAAAACCAAATCATTTATTCAAATTTTGATTAGTAAGTAGAAATGACCAAATGGCCCTTCAATCCACTCAAGAAACTAATACTGATCACTAAACAATACCCTATTTTAAAAAGCTTTTAGAATTTATAAGAGCATAGAACAAAATTAAATAAGAAACAAATCTTGGAATTACATATTCACAAGATTTGAAGCTGTATCACAAATCACCAAACAACTTTATTTATTTATTTATCTCTACATAGTCCTAGAGACTGTTACAAAACAAAGATATTCGTAGGCCTAAAGGATTTACTCCTATCTCCTCATCATGCCTTTTTTGCATGAACCATACTCTTATAGACTCATTATTATTTCTAAACATTGCTTTTGATAAGTAGTCATCCCATGATTCTCTTAATTTCTCATTCTTATCTTGGCTTATACTATGTTTGCCTTATTCTATGTAAACCTACCCTTCTAGAGGATGAGTGAAGTGTTTTCACTCTTACATTAGATAAAATAATTTTACAACATAGTAATAAACTTTTATAAGATCTATAATACTTTTTACTAAGTTTAAATTATTGAACCAAACTAACTACTTATTTACAAATTTTTAAAAGGATGAGTTGATGCTCCTACATCAGACCCCTAGGCTGAAAATGTTTCATGAGCTCCTGCTCATGGTTTCCTTGTCATGCCCTTCTTTCATTGAAAATATTATTTTTATTGTTTTATTTATTCAATATTTAATATTTCTGTACATGTTCCTTTGATCCACACCTATAATTCATCTTCCTTTTTGTCTTCTCCATCCAACATGCAAAAAAAATCAATTTATTAAATAAAACAAACATTTTATTATGCCCCTAAGGCATCTCCCAAGCTTTTATATCACTAGAATGTTGTTTAGGCTTTCAATCATCATGATGAACTCTAAAATATTCATGTATTATTGTCTTCATGTTGATATTCCTCAATCTTCTCATTTTCCATTTATCCTTTGTCCTCTTCAATCACAACTTATGTCTCAGCTACATCAATTTGTATTTTGTCTTCTTGACTATCTCCATAGCTGATCTTATCCCTTAAAATCTTCATGTATATATATTTAGACTTGTCTTAATTAGTTTTATCATCAAATTTTTCATTATTGTCTTTCAAAACAACTCCATTTCTTCTTTTAATATATTGTCCATTTGATGGTTTAGTGATCCTATTTCCCTCTAAGGGAATTTCCTTCAATCAACTAACCTTCTCAATGAATCCCTCAAGGTATTCCATGATTCTTATAGAATACATACTATTAGTCAATCCATCAAATATCTTATCCATGAATTTATCTGACAAAATATCTACTTTTCAAAAAAAATTAGCTTCTTCATGTGTAGTAATAGTTACCTATAAATCATTTTTTGCAACTTCATTTTTTTCATTTTCATTTTACATGAGCTCACTCCCTTAGCTCAGGAAGTTTACTCTCAACATGAATAGCTTTATCTTCATCTTTTTCAACTATTAAGGCCCTAAAATGAGCCTTTTCTCTATCATCAACTTTTATACCTGCAATCAAAGCATCAAAAGAAATGTTAGATTTAAAAACTTGAGGCTCATTTGCCTCCTCAATATCTTATTTGTGCAAGCCCTAAATGAATCTTATGAACTAGTCTTCTTTTCTTGTCTCATCTTCCCCCAACATGGATCCTATTTCTAGTTCAAAAATGCATACTTCTTGTTGTTTTATCAATAATCACTACTCTCTTTTCAAGGCAATTACCTTTCTTTGCCTTTGACTTCTTTTCACAAGTGAATTCACTAGCCACTTCACTTTTTTTCTTATCTTTATTCCAACCTCTTGGATTTATATTTTTTCCATGATTTCTATTAGGAACTATACCATTCTTAATCTCTCCTTTACCTCATTCATTTCATCTTGGAGATCCAACTCTATCATCACTCTATCTTTCTTTTCATTGTAGTTTCTTTTATCTAGAAGCCTTTCCATCTATCTCTCTTTCATTTATTTCTCTCTCATGCTTCACCTAAGTCTATTTCACCTTTGTCTTTTGGCTATATTTTAAAATTATTCCTTCTTGGACTATCTCTTAGAGCTTGCACTAGCTCTTTAGCTTCCTTCAATCCTCACTTGGATTATGATTGCTAACCACCTACAATCAATACTATAATTAAAATTGCATGAGATTTCAACTAGTTCAAAACTTTGTCCCTTTCCTAAGAACTTCTAGATTTGATACCAATTGATGGAAATGATCTATTGTCACTTAATAAAACTAGTACTAATGATTTATTTACCCATTATGGCATTCTTTACACATTATTTTAGCCAATTTTGATTCTCTCTAAGATTGGTTATATTAATACTTAATATGGAACATCCACATATGTATTTTCATTCCTCAATCCATGAAAGCTGATAAAAATACAATTTCTTGTATGAAATTCCTATGCTCATCTTTAACTCCATTCACCAACATGATGTTCATCCCATGCATAACACTATTTATTCACGTGATTATAATGACTGTGAATTTTGGTAGACCCAAGAAACATAAAATAATTAGAACTCAAAGGATAAGAGTAATAAAATGATTCTTATTTAATCAAACATATGTTATACAATTATATTTTATGGATTCTTCACTAATAAATGGCTCCTTTTATGTCTAATACCTAGACTCAAACATGCCAGATTTGTACATGGCTGAGAAGTGCAATTTGATAAAATTAGATCTCTATACACTAATTTAGATGCTTATCAATGAAATAGAGTCCAAATAACCTCTTCTTATGATTACAATCATTCATTAACCCTCAAAATAGTGACATTACATAAAATGCCTCCTTTTTATTCATATAAATATTATACATAGAGTTATGTATTTTCCTAGACCCGAGGCATAAAAGATAGGTGAATTTTAATATTTTAGACCTAAAAATGAATTGTTTCCTTTTATTACCATCGTATGCCCTGAAAACATCAATTCAATGTTAAAGGAATACATTTATTTTTGACTATTACACCGTCAAACAATTCATAATTCTAAAAACATGAAATTAGAGAAATTAAAAACTTTTAAAAGCTTCTATTATTCCCTCCACACTCAGATGGATTTGAAAAATAGTTAAATATATGAACTAGTGTACAATATTACTTTGAATTAACTATCTTGAAGTTCAAAACTATTACCAAAAATCTACAAATATTAGGTCATTTGATGAAGTATTGATAACTCCATTGACTTCATTCTACCAATCACCTCTATATAATACTGAACTTAACCAGTTTGGAAAGGAAAAAGTTTGATTACAGAGGTAAGATAATAATATTATACATCAAAACTAGATTGATTATTCAAATTTTTTTTAGTAAGAAAAAATAAGTAAATGACCCTTCAATCCACTCAATAAACTAATACTGATCACTAAACAATACCCTATTTTAAAAAACTTGTAGAAATTACAAGAGTGTAGAACACAATTAAATAATAGACAAATCTTAGACTTACATATTCACAAGATTTTAAGATGTATCAAAAATCACCAAAAAACTTTATTTATTTATTTATTTATCTCTACACCATTATGGAGACTATTACAAAACAAAGATATTCACAAGCCCAAAGGTCTTATTCCTATCTCCTCATCACACCTTTTTTTCATGTACCATACTCTTATAAACTCTTTCTTATGTCTAAACATGGATTTTGATAAGTAATAAGCCCATGATTCTCTCAACTTCTCATTCTTATCATGACTTATACTATGTTTTCCTTATTCCATGTAGATTTACCCTTCTAGAGGATGAGTGAAGTCTTTTCACTCTTACATAAGATAAAATAATTTTACAACATAGTAATAAAATCTTATAAGATCTATAAGAATTTTTACTAAGTTTAACTTATTAACCCAAAATAACTACTTATTTACAAATTTATACAAGGATGAGTTGATGCTCCTACATCAAAAAATGTCCCTAATGCCTATAAAGGAGGTATAGCCTTCCTCCATCTAGTGAACTATTTTTGTATTGGTGCATCAATAATGTATTTAATAGTCCCATATATCCTATGCATTAAAATTATAGGAAATTGTAGATGATATTTTGTGATTATATAGCATCTTAATATTGTACACTTGGAAAAGTCAAACCTTGGTTTTTACTCTCAATTATTTACCTTTTCTCACTTCTACAAGTCTCGCATCTACTCTATATTTATTCCACTTGGCCTATATCTCTTACTCCAAATAGTATTATGTTAATAATAAAAGTCTTCTATCTTGCCCAAAATTCTTAAAATGTATGTATCTTCCATATCTACAAGTTTTGAACATGTACATGCTTTCCTACTCCATGGACACTAACATCTAAGATATATAATAGCATCAAAGCTATTGTCCTATCCTGAAACAAGTCTCTAATGTCCTAAAATAATCTAATTTAAAAATGAAATAAACTTAATGGTCATCTTAAGTGATATAATGTGAGTTTTTACTCCAAAGGTATTGATATAAATAAAATATCAAACCTCATTCATTCCTTACCTATAAAAATCTAATAAAATACCAAAGCAACTATGACAACTTATCAAGAACACACTATCAATAATTCAATCAAACAAAGTTTCCCTATTTCATCTAGTTTCCATACCAATCATTGGTGTTGCACATATATAGAACTAAAGTACTAAAGGAGAAACCCAATAGCTCAATTTTCCAGGTTACAAGCTAGGTTATTATTGTACTTTGTACATATTATATGATTCACACACGAGCCAACACATAGGGGAAAACAACATGAGTCTAAGGTACTTTTATTGATTATTATATTTGTAGGAATCACCCTTGAATATTTAGGTCTTTGGGTTTAGCTTTACATAGTATTCCCAATAACCCATTTTCCACCAAGGTCATTATGAAGGTGGAGAACTAGGGTTTTGCCATTTCATAAGGGATGACAATCTATGACCCAAATATAAATACCATCACAAGAATTTATGTGGTTACATCCTATTTTAGTTGACATTCCATATAAGATAATATCATCAAACTAAAATAGTAGAATTGACACAACCATCTAGTTTGACATCTCTTTCCAAAGAGCTAGAATCTGAAGACTATTCTAGAAGCTCCTTCTAGCCTTATTTCTACCTCTTCTAGATCTAGAACTACATTATCATTAGAATAAGTTAATTACTTTAATTATTTTTCATTTATATATCTATCAGTGTTTTACTTTACATATTGAGACTATCTCAACATAATAAATTTAGTGTATGCTTATATTCAAGTTTAGCATTTAATTAGATTGCTATAGATCTAATTATCACCCTTGTGTCATTTCAATTTTGATATACCCTTTTAATTAAAATATAGGGTTAATGATAAGATCACCAGTTATAAACATTTTAGGGTTAAACATTTGGTGAACACAATCTTTGAACATCAAACACTATAATGAATTAGGGTTTTGTGATTGCTATACATTTTTACAAATTTTATTTTTTTCATTTGTTAACTAGTGAAACATGTTAGGAAAAAAACCTAATTCCAAATGGAAGATATATAACCATCGATTAGTCATCTCAATAATATCAAGGGCTTAATGGATGCAATTTTATATGTTATAAGAGATGAAATTAGTAAATAAGATAAAACTAAGGTGAATCCTTAGAAGGTACTATAAATCAACCCACACTTATTAATACACTTATATCTAGTGGGTATGCTAATTATTTTTTTAAACCTTTGTTACTTGAAATTACTATTGAATCATCTATTATATAATTATGAGTTGTTTCAACATAAATACTGGTTTCAATGCCTATTACTACTCAAACCATGTTTTCTTCCCCTTTCATGACTGTATAACTTACTAATCTAAATCCCACTAGTCCTATAGTTGAATCATTCCTTTAAGTTATAAAACCTTGGAGGACAAGATTAAAAACATTGAACAAAATGCTTTAAAATCCCTTTGTTCTATAGGTTTGCAATATGTATTGCATAACCCTCTTACACTTGAAATCTCTTTTCACACTTTATCAATTGGATTTGTTGCACCTAAGTTCCCATTTTATGATGGCAAGGGTGATCCTTAAAAACATCTTTGAACCATATATGTGACATGCCTTGCCTATGCTTCGAATAGTAAACTTTTGACTAAATTATTTCCAAGAAGACTTAAGAACTATGATTTGATGTGGCTCTATGATTTACCTCTCCAATATGTAAAATCATTCAAACCTTTTATAGACTGGTTCTTAGCACACTTTTCCATTAATATTTTTTAAAATGTTTCCTATCCCAAATCTGTCAAAATAAAACAAGGACCCAATGAGCCATCAATGGATATGTTTTTATATATAATATAATGTTATCCAAAATGACCAATCTTATGGAAGAAAAAGATTTGAAAGATATATTCAACCAAAGTTTGTTTGTTCCTTTACATGAGTCTATTACTTTTAATAATTTAAACTTTTTCAATGACTTATGCCATGTTGTATGAGATCATGAAATGAAGCTTATGTCATTGAATAAGATCAAGTATGTATCAAACACACTAGACTTATCTATATATAGTACTAAGTTTACAATTAAACCAAGTTATAAGGTAAAACCTCATGAACCTAAAAAGGAAACAACCACCATAGTTAAAAAAATTTCATAATAACCTAATTGTAATCTTATTTAATTCACCAATGAGATAATATGCATGTTTACCTAAGTCCATATCTTCATTACTCCTATAGTTACTAGAGTTTTAACTTATATCTCTCCCCCATCCTATTGAGGTTGATATGAGTTGACCTATACCTAAAGGGTATGTTGCAAATATTTATTGTGATTATCATCAAGGACCAAGACATTATACAATTAGATGATTTACCTTGAAACACAAGATCTAGTATCTTATCAAAGACCATAGCTTATATTTGAGGACCCTCCAAAGGAATAAATTTCATAACATGGTGATCACCATAAACTAAAAATATTTAATAATCTTTTATAAGATCATTTTAATAAGGAACCAAAAGTCTAAATGGAATATAATGTACATCCTCCTCCCTCACATTATGGGCACACATTAGATGTGATTATTGGTAATTACACATGACATATACCTCTTATGGTTCAAAAACCTTCTATTTCCTTTGATGAAAATGAAACTAAGGATGATGAATATGATCTTCATTCTTTATTCATTTCATAAAACATTGATAAACATCCATTAATCAATTTTATGATTGATAATGGTACAATATAAAATAGTTGCACCATGACTTTACTTACGTACTTGGGTTATACTCATCATGATTTACACTCCTCTACCAGATCAATTCGAGCATTAGATGGGACCTCCTAGAAGGTTCTTGGTGATATTTAATTACCTTTATAGATTTCTCCTACACATGTGGTTAATATATTCTTATTTATCCCTTCCAAAATAATCTATGATATGTTATTGGGAATAAATTCGATAGACACTCTTTGAGTGGTACATTCTATAGTGAATGGATATGTTAAATACATTCATGTTTATTGGGTAGTTATACTTTTCATAATTCTATATGAGCATCCTCTTGAATAAAATAAACTTATACATAGATAATTATCTATCAATCCTATTAAGGTTTATTCAGCATAAAAGGGTAAGCAAAAGGCAATCCATTTTACTAGGTGGACACTACTTGGGAAACCATTACATAAAATACATAAATTGGATTCCATATAATCCCCATTTTTTAGTACAAACCATTATAAAAAATATAGATATTAATATTATATTAAAGAAACAAACAAGCACTCAATGATGGGTTCCAACAACCCCAAATCCCATTATTATTGATTCATGACCATAGAGTCATATTTTACATACACAAATCACCATTGAGACCATAATGATAGATATTACACCTATCCATTCTCCTCGATAATTTAAACAATGTATCACACTACATTCATAGTAGGGATATATCTATGACCATCCATTAGAAGGCATCATAGGATGATATTTTCTCTTCAAATATTCCAAAAATACCAAAAAAATCAAAAACATCAAAAAATACAAACACATTTTTAGAATCTACATGTTTTATTGGCTTCTTGACATCCATATGTTAGTTCTTTGTTGATGGATGACATATCTAGTTACTCATATATAAAGATATGTTTAACACATCTAATTGGGTGTGATATGGGCATACACATATACATGATACATTCCTATTTCATATGTTGGGATTTCCAACTACTCATGTCCTATGGACATTAGGGGCATTCACTTCTTTGATCTTGATACACATAGATTATATGATCTGATGATCAATCTATATTAATATGCTTGAGATTGCATATGTACTTACACATGCCTATTATTCATGATTATATTTTAAAAAAGGTACCTCATATGATATACACTTGACATAGATTTATTAATGAGTTGGATCCATGGGATACTATGACATGTTTATTTTGGTTGATTATTCTTTATTTTAATCACTTATTTGAGTGTCTTGCCTTGCTATTATCTTTCATTTTTGATCATTTAAATATGATCATTTATTATGATGCTCGTGCCTATGAATGCATTCATTGAAATTTTCATATATCATTGTTTATTTTATAAATATTTTTATATGTCATCATTTCCTTTATCTACATTTGACTACAGTCATGTCCCTTTGATTATGAAACATTTGAACATGCCCCTTGTTTTTGGTCTCCTTGGAAAATTTCTTTTTGATTTATTTTTGAGTGCTCTTGTGTGTGTGCTTGATTTTATTATTGATATTATATTATTATTATCTATATGTTTCCATGATATTTATCACACATATTATTCATAAACATGATAAAATTGTTTCTATGTACTTAAGTGTTATATTTATCTAGACATGTCCATTCTATACGCTACATGGTTACATCCACAGATTATCCAATTGTCTTATCCTTTTGAGGTGAGGTAAATACCAGTTCATATATTTACCTCACCTAAAATGGGGTGTCATATTAGTGAGGGAATTTCATAGAGGCATGTTTTATAGACTTTAAACAATATTCAGATCTAGTGGGGGCATGCTTTATAAGCATGTTATCCACATTCATTGAGTATATGGTACTTATATCATTTTTTAGATTCAATGGGGGCATAATTTAAAACCATGATCTCCACACTAATTTAGTATATGATACTTATATTAATTTAAAAATTCATTAGGGTAATTATTTATAATTGATTTATCCATACTCATTTAGAATATGGTACTTATATCAGTTTCTATATTTAGTGGGGGCATGCTTTGGAAGTAGGTTCTCCACACTCATTCAGTATATGGAACTTATATCAATTTATAGATTTAGTGGAGAAATATTTTAGAAGCATGATATCCACATTAATTTAGTATATGGTAACTTATATTAGTTCTATATTTAATGTGGATATGTCACATGGGCATGGATTCCACACATTCACAATTCCCAAACTCAATGGGGGCATGCTTTATAAGCATGTTCTCCACACCTATTTATTATTAAACATATATAGATTATAGTTGGGGAATGTTTTTAAAACATTTCCTCAAAATTTGAACTTATATAAATTTTTAGAATTATCCATATATAGTGTGGGCATGCTTTGTAACCATGTTATCCACACTTACATAGTTCTCTAAATTGGCCAAAGCACACAATTATATGATTTAGATTCACATTTGTGGTAGAATCTTATACATTGCTATTATTTTTATGCATAGTTTCAACATGATACATATCCTAGGTACATATTATATTGAACATTTGCCTAATATTAAAAAATCCAAACTACTTTCAGATTCCAAAACTCTTTTATGGACTTTTACCACATCACATGCACCCCACAAACTTTTATTAACTTTATTGAGCCAATCTATTGTAGTAATTGGTTCACCTTTAGGTATGGTTTAAGTGATAAAATCACTCAATATTTCCATTTTTATAAGTTTTAATTAATCATACACCCTCACTAGGTTATAAGTATCATTAGGTTGCATGGTATAAATAATCTCAACTACCAAGTGGCAACTCACTTTTGATCCAAAGTTGAAGGCATGTGCCTTCTAATCTATTTATATGTCTCTCTATCTCATGGGATAAAATAAATTTAATTATTTATCTATATTATTATTAATCTTAGTTTCATATCCTTAAAATGATACACCTTTTTCAAATCAAATTTATAATAGGCAAGATGGTTACAATGATACACGTGTACGCCTAAACCTTGATATTTCAATTTAAATTTCAAGTACTTTTAATCCATATTATATTTAGTAATTTTATATTGTAACATGTTCTTAGTTGTATTTTAGTCACTAATTAGGAAATCAATTTGAGCACATGAAAATATAAGGTGTACATAAACATCCATGTATGCATTCCTTTCCTTTAAACTAGAAATTTCATTACTAGATTAAAGGGGCAAAAATATAGATGGTATTTTATGATTATATACCACCTTAGTATTATCCATTATGCAAACTCAAATCTTGTTTTTCCTCTCAGCTATTTACCTTTTCATTCTTCTATAAGTCTCACATATGCTCTATCTTTGTTCCCCTTGGCCTATATCTCTTAGTCTAACCAGTCTTATGTTGATGACATAGGTATTTTTTATTTTGTAAAATGCTTAAAAGGTACTTATGTTCCATATATATAAGTTTTAAAATTGTACCTACTTTTTTGATCCCTAAAGACTAATGCTAGGGATAGATAGTAATATTGATGCTACTATCATGTCCTGACGTAAGTGTTCAATACCCTAACATCATAAAATTTTCAAATGAAACATATCTTATTGGGAAGCCTAAGTGCTTTAATGCAAGTTATTACTCCAAATGGATTGATATACATATAAGATCAACCCTCATTCATTACTTACCTATAAAAGCTTAGTAAAAGACAAAAGAGACCAAGGAAACATATTAAAATCACTTTATGAAGTATTCAATCAAATAAAGCTTCCACATTTCATCATATTTTCATACCAGTCATAGGTTCTACACATCTACAAGTCTGAAGTACTAATGAAGCAACCTAAGAGACTAATTTTCCATGTCCCAATCTAGGTCATTATTATACTTTCTTTACACATATTTTATTATTCAAAGATAAGAAAACATGTATGGGAGAAATACATGAGTCAGAGTCCCTCTTCTAGAGTAATAGCTATGTAAGTAGTGCCCATTGAAAATAGGGTATTTGGGTTTATCTTGACACTTTGTGCCCATTACCCTATTTTCTCCCAAGGTCACTACAAAGGTGGAGAACTAGGGTTTATCCATTTCACAATGATTGATAGTCCATGACCTAGATCATAATGCACTAATTGAAGGAAAATTAAAACATAGAAATACCCAGGTGGTTGCATCTTATTTCAACAAATATTTCATAGAGGACACTAGAATCAAACCCATATAGTAGAATTGATATAATATTCTTAGACTGATGTTACTATCCAGAGAGCTAGAAGTATCAAAGCTCTAATATGATGACTTTTATAGAATCTCCTTCCAACCTACTTTATACATGTTATAGGTTCATAATTACATTAGCACTAGAACAAGCTATGTATTTCACTTCTTTGCCACTTATATTTATAGCATAGTTATACTTTCCATATTTAGATTATCTCACCATAATAAATTTAATGTATGTTTATACTTAAGTTTATCATTTAATTGGCTTCCTATAGGTCTGATTATCACCCTTTTGACATTTTATTTCTGTATACCCCTTTAATTCAAATCTAAGCTTAATTATATGATCACCTTAGATAAAAATTTTCGGGTTAAACAAGAATCTATTTGACCATCTTGGCCAATGGGGATTCCCAATTATGTAGATAACCTAGGGGTTGTGGCCTATGTAACAAAAATGGAGGTAGACACCAAGCTTTAAAAATGTACTCCCACTAATGTCTGAGAGACTAGAGACTAGTTCCACTAAATAAAGAATGGGTCATTATGGTGATAAGTATATTTTCAAGTAATTTTTTACCAATGTATATGCAAATCTAGTAGTAACAACAACAATAATAGGATCCATTGTAGAACACTATGCTATAATGGATAAAATTGGCATTGTAACTACCCGACGCTTATTTTTTTGGTTGAATGAAAGTACAAATTGAATAGTGACTATGACACCAATTGTAGTAGTAATAATTGAAGAAGATATCAAAGAATAAGGGATTTTTATACTTATAACCTGAAAGGGGATAGATGGCAAAATGTTTCATATAATTGTCATTATTATATCTTGAGATGGAGAGCATGGGGGTGTAGTTGATGATGGCCCTTAAATTGAGGTTTCTATTTTTGACTTTGCATCCCCTTCCACATCAACTCTTTTATCTAAAAATAACTTAGTGGCCATCAAACTAACATATCCTTGATAAATCTCCTCAAATTTACCCAATATCATAGTTCCCATAGGCTATGTACTTTATTTAGTCATCTATTAATCCTTTTAATTTGTTTCAATTGTCTCATCAAATGACTTTTTTCCTCAGTGTCTTTCTTGGACACCCATTATTCTTAAGTTATCCATATTTTGTCTTATTCTTCAATACCATAACTTTTAATAGTGTCTAATCTTTGTCTACCCATTTTTTAAATCCTCCCTTCCCATGGGAACTTCTACATGTTTGCCTTTTAATTACATGTTTTGGTGTGAGATAGGAGGAGGCTTGGGCTTCCTTTTATAGGTAATTGAAAGTGTACCAATAATATGGGCTTGTCCTATATAAGTTGGAATCAGAGATGATGGGACTCTAAGGGTAATAGGTGGTAATGAAATGGGGGGAGTATCAAACACTGGATGAATCATGGGTGGTGAATATGGTTTCTTAGGAGATTCAAATAATATCATTGGTGGTGTTGTCATAATAGGTGGTTACCTAGGAATAAAATCAATGGAAATATGAGACAATAAATTAGGAAGAGTTAATTATTTTATTATAGTTAATAGAGGTAGTGGTAACATATAAAATTACCCAGTTGCTATATTAGGGCTTACAGGTCTTTACACACTAACTAGATATTGAGAATAAGTAGAAATAATTGAATGTGCAGGGGTAGTTTCAACTATATCTTTGATAGTCACTTCCCTATATGGGCCATCTTGATCCTATAGGTCTACTCTTGTGTGAGTATTAGGTCCATGAATAGGTTTATAAACCCATTTTTACCTTTTTGATTTGCTTGAAATCTTCCTTGGTAATTATGGGATCATATTGGATCCTCTATGATATAATCATTGATATTATACCCCATTCATGTTAATAACAAACTCATTATCATCATCTATATTCATGAATAACTTTTCATGACTATAGGACTAGTGATCATAGTAGATTCTCACTTTCCTCCCATATCTCTTGATATGCTCCTTGATATTCTTCTTGGGGTCCTAATGCCTAAATGGCCCTCATTTCAATCCATAATTCATCCTTATTCTTCTAATAAACTAGAAATATCCCACCATGTATATTTTATTTGACCAATGTTGAGAGGGGTTGGGTGGATGGATGTTTGCTTAGCCCTTCATAACTTAACATCAACATTATCAACTAATTGAGAACCAATTTATTGCTTAGAAAATTTGTTAGGCACAATTTGGGGTAACTACAAAAAGTGTGCCTTGATAACTTTTATCTTGATTATAGTTCACTTGGGATAAAACCAATAATCACCTACTTTTCCATTAGTCTTTTTTATGGGATCTGATAGCCTAATCATGTTATTCTTATAGATGTCCTGATATACCATAGGGTAAAAAGTCTTTATCAACCTTTTTATTTTCTTTATAAACTTGTTCACATGCAAGAAATTGAACTAATCATAAATACTATTATTTGGGTATTTTATGGATGGTTGCCAAGGTTCTTAATATGCTTAATTCATAGTTGTATTCACAACATCTATCAATTAGGACATCATATAGAAGTTACCATTTGGTAAAATTCTTAGATTGATGATTCATAGAATCAAATTGGAGTTAATTATCTCTCACAAGGCTATGATTTTGTTAGAGGTTAGGATAATATTGAATAATAGGACCCATATTTCATTGACACAAGAAATGGTTGAGAAACCATATATTATGTTTAGTAGGGCCATGCAAATTATTAGCCTTGGTCTGAAGACAATAATGGTGATAGTAAAAGTAGGGCCCTAAATCACAATTTTTTTTGGTTGTTATCATATTATTGTAATTTTTTGTGGATATTGTTGACCAGTTTTGCCCACAATCAAAATTTTTGGTCCCCTTCTTCCCTTTATATTCAATGACAGTCATTTTGGGTTGCACAAGTTTAATGAGTTTGGTTCATGGCCTGGTTCAAGTGGTTCAATGACCTTTGGTTCACAAGTCCATCTTCAAGTTCAACATCTCGTTTCAACAAGTATTGAACCATTGAACCATTTTTGGTTCAACGGGCTTGGTTCAACAAGTTTGGTTCAATGGGCTTGGTTCAACAGGGAGAAGTTCATCAACCTTGGTTCATTAGTTCATCAGTGCGTAATGTTTGAACCATTTGAACCATTGAACCATTTTTAGTTCAATATCTTGGTTCAAAGAGTATGCCTTTGGCTAAAGGGGAGTCTTTAGGTTTAAAATGCCCTAGCAAAGGGCAGGCACTTCAATGGAAAAGACCAGGTAAGTCCCAAATTTGTCTAAATTCAAATTGGTTTAAGTCTCAAATTCCTTCAGACTTTTTGTCTGAAGGAATTCCTTTGGACAAAAAGCCTGAAGGAATTTAGGTGTGCTTTAAAGCAAAGGCCAGGACAAAATTTTGTAAACCTTTTGTCCATAGGAAAATATTCACAGAAAATACACAAAGCCTGCGGGAACCTAGGAAGTATCTGATGGAACAAATGACCCACCGAAGGACCCCAAAGGGTAGGTGCCCTTGCAAGGGACACTCAGACAAGATACAAAGGGACACTTTTGAGGGCTAGAGGGTCACCTTCCCATTGGGAAGGTGCCCGAAATTAAACAAAGGCAAAAGAGCACCCGTAGAGAGGGTTGAGGAAAGCAAGCCACAAAAAGGCCAATGAAGGACCCGAGGACATCCTGAAGGCCATCAAAATTGACAAAGCAAATTAGTTGTTGGTTTTCAAACCAATGATGGCTGTGTAAACATCAAAATTAGCACAACGAAGTAGCTATTTGCCTTCAAAGTGAGAGAGCGCTAACCATGAGAGCCCAGAATGCAGTGACCCACTAGAAGTTTGTCCTCGAGGGCTGAAGGAGCCAGAAGAGACAAAATTGAGAAAAGACAAAGTGATAAGCATGGAACAAATAGGTAGTTAGTCCAAGTGGCAAGAGGAAGCACCGATTTGAGAAGTGACTCTAGCAAGTGAAATAGTTCTTGTAAATTGACCATTTGAGGATGCAAATAGCTAGTAGTGTAACTAGTTTCTCCATTTCACATTAATGAGTAGACAAACCATGTATTGACCTTAAAAAAGCAGACTACAAGCAGACAAAGGGTGTAGTTCATTAATGTTTTAAGCGACTTGCTCTTCCCAATGAGAGGACACAATAGGCCACTTGCAAAAGGGGAGTGCCAAATGGGCCTCCTTTCCTCCCCTATATATTAAAGACTTGTCATTTGAGAAATATCATCTTTCACTTTTGTAAGGCATAGCCCTGGCAAAAAATTCCAGCTGAATCAATAAACACAATTTTACCTTCATCTTGGATAGATTTTTCTGTGTATGTCTTGAGTGTTTGGTTGTGTTTAGTCATTGTTTCTTAATGCTTTCACAAGGCCCAACACTAGCATACCTATTGTTGACAAGGCACCATTTCTATAGGTAACAAGAGGAGAGTAGTATTTGAGAATTTCAGAATAGAGGAGATCACTTATAGTGTGTATTCCATAGCACATTGGTAAAATCTCTATTTTTCTATGTTTTCATAAAAGCCTCTCTTCCAATTTCTTGCAGCCTGGTCCTTCTACCAAGTTTGAAGTGTATGTATGTATTTGTCTAGTTTTAAGTGTGGATGTGAGAAGGTTGACTTATTTTGGTGCATCACCTCTTTAGTGTAGTTTGTTCACCTGTAATCTCTTTCTCTTTTCATCCCCCCCATTATATCTATATACATGTATGTGTTTGCACTTACTGGAATGAACATGATGCATCAAAGGGAGCTAGCCATTATCTAGAGACTCTCCCCTCTAGCTTCGTCAGTCCCACAGATGAGAGGGGAGTTTCCATAGTTGTAAGGAAAAGGCAAGAGCTCAGCCTCCTACCAAGGGTGTAATTTCCTATGTCAACAGTTTTGGCATGCCTGGTGGGACACAGCTTGAAAACTCAGTAAGGTTTCAAGATTGATACTGGTTCTATCACAACAAATCAAAGTTTTCTAGCATCTAGTGACTCCATTGGTAAGAGCTTTAGTTTTCAAATCAAGACCAGTTTCTTAACTTTATATGCCTAAAGTCACCACAAGGTCTACTTCTAAAGGGGTTCCCTTCGATTTCATTGAGTTACCGTTAAACTCTGTAAAAAGACTACAATTTGAGAGGACTTGTCCTTATCCAACAAGCCATCCTCCTAGACCTATTGTAAGGGATGCATACACAGCAGAGCCACAATTATAGCCCATCCCAGTTATGGCATTACCTTTTACAGCTTTTCATGGTTAGAGCCCCTTGAATCTCCCATGCTATGATCCAATTATGAGAACAACCCTAAAAAATGTGCCTTCTTTCGATGGAGAGGGGCCCATTATAGTCATCAAGCATATTAGGAATATTGCTAACCTCTACAATATTCATAATGTAATAGAGGAAAATATCACCATTAGATTGCTAGCACTGTCTCTCAAAGGCAAGGCTCTTGATTGGTATGGAACTTTGCCTATAAATTCAATACATTCTTGGAATGAATTGGGCACTTAGTTGATAGATAGTTTTGGGGAAAAGAGTGATGGCATCTTACTTGTTGAGTAGCTGACGAACATAAAGAGAGCTCTACATGAGTATATGCAAGATTTTAACACATGGTTTTAAAAGACGTGGGATAGAATTCCCATCCTAGTAAGACCGACTCCCAGCCATGCTTTCTTATATTACTTAAGAGCATTAAATAGTGGTATTATTATGATGATCCAATCCATGGGAGGGCATATACTACCAGTTGCTTATGACATAGTCATAACAACTGAGAATTACTTAGTACAAGCTAGGAAAATAGACCCTAGACCTCACATGCCACTTTTCCCCAAAATGCTACCTCCAATTTAGACCATTGCTCCCACATTAGCTCCTCTACCTAGCATTGAGAAACTAGCTACTGTTCCATCCAATGGACTTCATGAGGTTAAAATTCTATTATAGAGCATGTCAAATGAACTCGTAGCTCTTAAAAGGCAACAAGTTCAAAGCAACAGACTGAACCAAGGATACCAGCATTATGGTCAAGCCCCTAGACCCCCTTTTCAAAACTATAATCAAGGACATGTCAGCTCACTTAGACCAGACCATTTCAAAACTACAACTTAGGCCCCCCTTCATCATCTAAAGTCATGGTGCTGGTTCAGAACAATCTAGTACAAGATCAGCCAAGTTGTTTGACCATGGGATATGGTCAAGAACAGGTTGTTTACACAAATGAGATGATGAATAATTTTTGTAATGCAAAAAATTAGGTAGATGCTCATTCCTAGATTTTTTAGGGTCCAACTCAACCTAGCACAAGTAGCAATCAGGCCCAGCCTGATTCTACCCTCATGAATCATCTAGAAGGGGAATTTTATTTAATGAATTATGTGGGCACTGCAGATAATCAGGCTGACTATGTTGTAGCCAACACAAGATTCAAGAGAAGAGCAATGGGAATAGCCTAGGCTACCACCCAAGCAGCAGCAACACCTTTTCCATCATACTCCAATTCAAAGGCCCCAAACTTTAGATAGCTATTTACACCTTTAGCCCCTCAGCCTGTAGCTTAGATTGGAATCAGCCCTAAAGAGAGATTGAAGGGAGGTGGTCCCTAGGTCAATATAGTGGACCAAATGAAGAAGCTACATATGAACATCTCTTTATGGGATTCATTGTCTCTTCTAGGATAGAAGGATGTATTGAAGAAGGAATTGCATGAGCTAGATCTACAAGCTATCCCAACGAGCACTGATAATGTCTTGATAATGAATGGATAGCCTTCCACTTCAGGTCAGGTAAAGAAGGATGAGAAAATTCAGCCTTTCTATGTATATTTGGTCATAGGGGATTTCTTGGTACACAACTACATTATTGATAGTGGAGCTAGCACTTCAGTGATGCCCAAGTGCATAGTTGACAAGATGGGATTGAAGTATGAGGAGATGAACAAAGGAGTCCTGCAGCTAGATGGGACACCTACAAAAATAATTGGGCTTTTTAAGGGTTTAGGGTTGACATTGCATGCTTTCCCAACCTTCTCAATTCCCCATGATATAGTGGTAGCAAATTTTCCTCCTTATTTTGCAATTTGCTTGTCCAAGGACTTCACATCAAAGATAGGTGGCTATCTAGCGGTGAATTGGTCATATCTAGTTTTTAGAACCAAGTATGGGACCAAGGTAAAAATTGAATCTGAGCCACTCTATAAGGACCATCTAGAACCATATTCTCCCAAGGTAGCAAATGTCAGTTACACCATTATCGACCCAAAGAGTCCTAGATAGACCAATCTCTATCCTCTAGTCTTAAAGGAGTTGTAGACATGCTCTTGGATGAGTGGGAAAATGATAACTTTGAACATGATCCTTACAAGTTCATAGAGGAGGCAAACCTTGGAGTCTACTACATGCACAAAGAGGGCACCTTCATACCAAATATAATGAAGGCAAGCCAGGAGGACCTAGGCCTATGGCAGCTATATTTTGATGGTTCCAGAAGTAAGCTGGGAGCTGGTGGTGGGGCGATGTTAGTATCCCCTTCAAAGGATAAGTATTTTTTAGATTTTCATTTCCATTTCTCTTGCACAAGAAATGTTTTAGAATATGATTCCCTTATCCATGGTTTGGAATGGGTAAGAAAAGGAGGGATTAAGGAGTTACAAGTTTTGGGAGACAGTGAGGTGATTGTAAATCAGGTGAGAGGCCTAAATCTAACCAAGAATTCCTTGCTAAAATCATAAAAGCATAGGGTCTAGGACTTCGTGGAAGATTTCCTCACTTTTGGTATCACCTCCATTCTCAGGGAGTAGAACAAACAAGTGGATAGGCTAGTAGTAATTGGTGCTCAGTTTGATGTTTCCAGGGAGATTGGCTGGGATTGTGGTTTGCACCACTTGAAGGTGGTAGTTTGACCCTCTGTCCCTGATAACATTACAAATTGGTAGGTTTTTGAAAATGACTAGGAAATAGCTTTCTTCTTGAAGGAGGAAGCTGAGTTTGTAACACAGAACCAGGCAAAGTTGTAGCAACAATATGGCAACCAGATTGTTCAATTAAAGAACAATAAGCTCCCTAAAGGTTTGGTCATGCTTGAGAGCATCTTCAATGGAGATGACCAACTAAGAAATGACAAGGCATGCATCACAACTAAAGAGGAGAATGATGAAAAGGTTGAGATCTTCAAGGATAAGCTGCTTGGACTTGGAAAAGTCTGCACTATTCAAGAAAGGTGGGTTTGCATTTTGTTATGTCAGGAGTTCTCTAATGTCTTTGCTTGGGATTACATTGATTTGAAGGGCTTCAACCCAAGACTCACCCAGCACACCATCAATTTAGAAGAAGGCACTAGGCCAGTCACATAGAAGTAGAAACCTGCCAACCTGATGATTGAGCCCCTCATGCAGAGGGAATTGGCCAAATTGATTGAGTCCAAAATTATATTTCTAATCAAACATTTCGCCTGGATGGCCAACCTTGTACCTATTAGAAATAATAATGGGGAGATCAGACTATGTGTTGACTTTAGAGACCTTAATAAAGTCTCTTTAAAAGACCATTATCCCCTCCTAAGCATGGAGTAGATCCTTCAGAAGGTAACTGGTAGCGAGCATTTCTCCCTTTGGATGGTTATTCAGGGTATAATCAGATTCTGGTGCAAGGCTGTGACCAACACAAAATAGCCTTCACTACTAAATGGGGAATGTTTGCCTATAAGAACATGCCATTTGGGTTATCTAATACTAGTGATACCTTTTAGCGAGCCATGGACATGGATTTTGGAGGCTTGATAAACAACAACATGCTGGTATACCTTGATGATGTGATGGTATTCTCCAGGGAGGCAAGCCAACACATAGAACACCTCAGGCATATTTTTGAAAGGTGTAGGGAGTTCGACATCTCTCTTAATCCAAAGAAGTGTGTGTTTGATGTTCATGAGGGGAAACTCCTTGGCCACATCATGTCCAAGGAAGGCTTATCCATTGACCCCAAGAGAGTTCATTCTATCCTAGAGATGTCCCTACCAAAGCACAAGAAAGGCCTGTAGAGTTTCTTTGGCAGGATAAATTTTATTCAGAGATTCATTCTAAATTTTGTAGAGATAGTCAAGCCATTAACCTCTATGCTGAGGAAGGGTGAGGAGTTCAAGTGGACTACACAAATAAAGTATAGCTTTGAAGCCATCAAGTGGGCCATAGCCTAGGCTCCTACTCTGATCAACCCTGACTTTAACAAAGACTTTAACCTCTACACTTTCAGTAATGAAGAGGTGATCTCTACCATGCTTACCCAATCAAATGATGATGACCTTGAGCAACCACTTGCTTTTTTTAGCCAAGGGTTACATGATTTTGAAGTCAGATACACATATGTAGAGAAGTAAGTCCTAATAATAGTGTAGATCCAGAAGAAATTTAGGCATATGTTGTCTAACAACAAGATTCATCTTATGGTCCCACATCCTAGCGTCAAGGATTTCTTGACCAACCAAGACCTAAATGAGAAGAGAGTAGGGTGGATCACCAAAGTGATGGAGTATGATGTAGACATCAAGATCACCAAGCTGGTGAGGGGAAGAGGCCTGTACGAATAGCTTGCTATAGACTTCAAGCAAAAAAGGGAAGGCAACTTGCTAATTAACAATGCAACCACTATAGAGGAACTAGATATCATAAAAGATTGGACATTGGACTTGAGATGTTTCCTCCTCACTGGTGAGTGCCCATAGGGTCTTGATGGGACCAAAAGAAGGTACTTTAGGCTCCAGTCTCTCCCTTATGTCTTGGTTGATGGAGTATTGTTTAGGAAGGATCTCTCTAGGGTCCTTTTAAGGTGCATTGACCCAAACCAGGCTGATAAGGTACTTTCTAAATTCCACAATGGGCCAACAGGTGGCCATTTCACTAATAAAGCTACTACAACAAGGATAATGAGAGCTAGCTATTTCTAGCCTACTCTTTTCAAGGACACCCATGCTTGGGTAAGAAAGTGCTAAAAGTGTGTACTTTTTTATGGGAAACAACAGTTAGCTACCATGCCTCTACAACCTATTCATGTGGAGCAACCATTCATGTAGTGGGGCCTAGGTTTCATAGGGATGATCAATCCTCCCTCCAGTGCTAGACACAAGTGGGTGTTGACTACCACGGATTATTTCACAAGGTGGGTGGAGGCTACTGCTCTAAAGGAAGCAAATGAAAGTGTGGTCCTAGAGTTTTATGAGGACCTGGTGACAAGATTTGGGGTCCCAGCCACCATAATCTCAGATAACACCTTGGATTTTTTGGGAACCAAAACAAGTGAATGGGTGCTAAGGTATGGTATATACCTCAGCACTTCATCCAATTATTATTCACAGGGGAATGGGCTAGCTGATTCTACCAACAAAAATATGATCAAAATTATAAAGAGGACCATGGAAGAAAATTAGAGGACTTGGCATACCAAAACTAAAGACAGCTTTGTGGGCCGATTGACTCACTTTGAAGAGAGCAATCATAAATTCTCCATATACACTCATATATGGAAGGGAAGCTAGGCTTCCCATCTCACTTGAATTACCAACATTGTACCTCGCTTACCAACTACAATCAAAAGAAGGAATTAGCATGGAGGTCAGGCTATGTAAGTTGATGGAGCTCCAGGAGACAAGGGACTAGGCTATGGCTTCTATGACCAGTTGCCAATAGAAAGTGAAGAGACACTTCAACAAGAAATCTTTGTCAAAAGATTTCTTTGAAGGAGAGATTGTCTTAAAATGGGATGAAGACCGAGCCAAGCCTAGAAAGCATGCAAAATTTGATGCCTTATGGAGTGGTCCTTACATAATCACTCAGTGCAAGCAGCATAATGCATTCCAACTCTCTAGGTTGGATAGTGAAGAACTGCATATCCCAGTTAATGGGATACATCTGAAGCATTGCCACTGAGTCTCCTTTCATTTGTATATATTTTCCATTGTTTTTTTTCCTATTTTCCCTAAGTGTTATTTCAAAGGTAGTAGTTATCTTAGTCTTGTGTGTGTTTTCATTTCCTTGGAGGTAGATTTGCATGACTGGTTCTAGATTTATTAGAGTTATTGCTAGTTTTCCCAAGTTGCCATCTGACTCCCTACCTAATGGACTGTAAGGCAACTAGTCTCTAAGCATAGTAGGCATGCTTCCCTTGGGAGTTGCTAATTTGTTGACCAATTTTGCCCATAGGCAAAATTTTTGGTTCCCTTCTTCCCTTGCTATTCAATGACAGTCATTTTTAAGTTGCATAAGTTCAATGAGTTTAGTTCATGGCTTGGTTCAAGTGGTTTAACAACCTTTGGTTCAAAAGTCCATCTTCAAGTTCAACATCTCATTTTAACAAGCATTGAACCATTGAACTGTTGAACCATTTTTGGTTCAACGGGCTTGGTTTAATGGGCTTGGTTCAATAAGTTTGGTTCAACGGGCTTGGTTCAATAGGGAAAAGTTCATCAGCCTTGGTTCATCAGTTCATCAATGCACAATGTTTGAACCATTTGAACCATTGAACCATTTTTAGTTCAACAGCTTGGTTGAAAGGGTATGCCCTTGTCCAAAGGGCAGTCTTTAGGTTCAAAATGCCCTAGCAGAGGGCAGGCACTTCAATGGAAAAGACCGGGTAGGTCCCAAATTTGTCTAAATTCAAATTTTTAAGTCCTGAATTCCTTTAGACTTTTTATCTAAAGGAATTTAGGCATGCTTCAAAGCAAAGGCCAGGATAAAATTTTGCAAACTTTTTGTCTGCAAGAAAATGTTCGTGGATAAAAGTCCGCAAAAAATACACAAAGCCCATGGGAACCCAAGAAGTATCTGATGGAACAAACGACCCATTGAAGGACCCTGAAGGGCAGGTGCCCTTGTGGGGGACTCTTAGCCAAGATACAAAGGGACACTTTTGAGGGCCAGAGGGTCACCTTCCCATCGAGAAGGTGCCAGAAAGTAAACAAAGGTAAAAGAGTGCCCATAGAGAGGGCCAAAGAAAGCAAGCCACATAAAGGCCAGTGAAGGACCTGAGGATGTCTCGAAGGCCATCAAAATTGATAAAGGAAATTAGCTATTAGTTTTCAAACTAATGACAACTGTGTGAACGTCAAAATTAGCACAACAAAGTAGCCATTTGCCTTGAAAGCGAGAGAGCGCTAACCATGAGAGCCCAAAATGTAGTGACCCACTGGAAGTTTGTCCCTAAGGGCTGAAGGAACCAGAAGAGACAAATTTGAGAAAAGATAAAGTGATAAGCATGGAATAAATATGCAGTTAGTCCAAGTGGCAAGAAGAAGTGGTGATTTGAGAAGTGATTCTAGTAGGTGAAATAGTTCCTACGAATTGACCATTTGTGGATGCAAACAGCTAGTAGTGCAACTAATTTCTCCATTTCACATTAATGAGTAGACAAACCGTGTATTGACCTTAAAAAAGCAGACTGCAAGAAGACAAAGGGCGCAGTTCATTAATGTTTTGAGTGACTTGCTCTTCCCAATGAGAGGATGTAATAGGCCACTTGCAAAAGGGAAGCACCAAATGGGCCTCCTTTCTTCCCCTATATATTGAAGACTTGTCATTTGAGAAATATCATCTTTCACTTTTGTAAGGCGTAACCCTAGCAAAAAATTCCACTTGAATCAATAAACAAAGTTTTACCTCCATCTTGGATAGATTTTTTTGTGTATGCCTTGAGTGTTTGTTTGTGTTCAATCATTGTTTCTTGATGCTTTCACAGGCCCAACACCAGCATACCTATTGTCTAAAAGGCACCATTTTTGTAGCTCACAGGAGGAGAGTATTATTTGAGAAGTTCAGAATAGAGGAGATCACTTACAGTGTGTATTCCACAACACCTTGGTGAAATCTCTATTTTTTTATGTTTTCATGAAAGCCTCCCTTCTAGTTTCTTGCAACTTGGTCCTTCTGCCAAGTGTGAAGTGTATGTATGTATTTGTCTAGTTTTAGGTTTGGATGTGAGAAGGTCAACTTATTTTGGTGCATCACCTCTTTAGTGTAGTTTGTTCTCCTGTAATCTCTCTCTCTTTTCATCCCCCCCATTATATCTATATACATGTATGTGTTTTCACTTACTAGAATGAACATGATACATCAAAGGGAGCTAGCCCTTATCTAGAGACTCTCCCCTCCAGCTTCACTAGTCCCATAGGCGAGAGGGGAGTTTCCATAGTTGCGAGGAGAAGGTAGAAGCTTGGCCTCCTACCAAGGGTGCAATTTCCTATGTCAATAGATATTATTTTCAAGGAGCCATAAATTTAAAATATCATTCCTATAGGATAGTTCTGGTGGTGGAAGGTTGTAGTATCACTCAAAAGCATTTCCACTTATGTATACTAATGGGGTCTTGTTAATTCATAAATTTAATAGTTTACTATATATTTTCACATCTATAGATAAATAAAATAATAAGTAAATGAAAGGGTATTACCTTTGAAATGGATTCAATGTTATGTAGACCAAATGATTTTATTGTAAAAAATTATTCTTTATACCTCTATGTGAAAATTAAATGTTGGTCCTTAGCCTTGTATGGCTTGAATAATTTGACCTCATCCTAAATAGTAGAGTAATGTTTGAAATCATTATTGAGAGGATTTAAATCAAACATTGTGTCAGTGTACTCAGTTAGTCCTGTAAATATGCAAAAGGAGGTGGGGTGTGATATGAGTAGGCCTTTAAAAATCTAGGTGGAAAATGCTTGTTCTATGAAGGATCTATAATATATCGTTCGCAATAGAGATCTAAATTTGTAATTTACAATTGATATCTAGAAGTTAATGTGATTATATTAGATATGGAAACTCAAATTATATTACTTTGGATGTGTTATCCTTGAGAATTGAATGTATTAATTCACTAATTTCTATGAATTACTAGAAATAATAGCTTTTGCTCATTCCATGTCTATTCTTTCCATTTGAATTTCATATTGTTCATTTATATGGATTTTATTGTCATGTGGCTTATTTTAAGTACTCATAGGTGTCTAATCTACATAATGTGATAGATTTCTCTTTTTTGAGATTTTGATCTTAGCATTTGTATGTTATCTACTTATGTGGTTGAGTGACATGTGTTAGTCTATCACCACTTCACTTGTAACTAAGATATGGCCTATTGTACTATGTTATTTTGACCATAGTCTATCTAGATAATGACACATGGATTAATCTCACTACTCTAATCTCTTGGGATATTTATATGAGGAACATTGTTGAAGCCACCTCTAAAGAGTGATATGGTGAGATGTGGATGGATCTCAATACTCTACTTAATCTGGATATCCTTACAAAAAACTTATCTGATGTCACCTCTAGATGAATAGGATGTTAACACATGGATGGTTATTATCACATTGCTTGTTTGGGGTATCTATACAAGGAACTTTACTGATGTCACCTTTGGGTGAGCTACATGGTGATACATGGACAACTCTAACTACTTAGTTTTCTCAGGTAACTTATGTTCTTCACTTGGGATCCAGGTAAGTAGAATGATGTTGTGTGAAAAATTAGATGAGGTTCTAGGGAAAATTTTAAGCATAAATAACCTATCTAAGACACTTCATAGGTAAAGAATAAACTATAATGAAACATGGCAGCCTAGTTAGCCTTTAAATCAAAATTTGACATGTACATAAACTTTTGAATTGAAATAAAATTAATGGAAAAATATAAATCATGCATATATCTTATTCATAGTTTTGATTCCTCTCTTCATAACTTTGAAAAACACTAAAATCATTGAAATGACCCTAAGTTTATGATTTCCATATTTAATGTTAGACTTATGATTCACAAGACCTAAATTTAGGATATTAAATTAAAAGTGGTCCCTATTTAGATTTTTAAATGGGGTGTGTGTTAGGACACACAAAATGGTGACTTAGAGGGAGAAATAATCTTGAGTATTTGGGAACCTAGAATCTTAGTAACACATCATAATAAAAATTCAACTCTACTGAGAAAATAATAAACAAACCAAACCCTAAAAAGGACTCCTAATTCCTCATCTAACATACTAATCCTTTCCATTCTTTGGATCTATGTGTTTAATTTTTTTAAAAATTAATTTCCCCACATTATGAGAGTTTTAATGAAGACCTAAATAAAGACTATAGTATTTTCATTTTGACCTCAAAATTTATAGCTAAAAAATAATGGAAGCTTGGGAAATGTTCTAATACTATCTAAACATCCATAACCCTGATAAAGATACCTATGATTCCACTCTAAGCATTACTCTACTACCATTCAGGCATCCATAGACCTAGTAGAGATTACTTGAATCACCCATCTTATATCATTTTATCTAATGATTTTTTTGAACCATGGATGGAAGAAGGGTTTGGAACCACCATTGGTTTGGTGTATGTATAAAAAAAATTTAATCAATATGTCCATGTTAGTGTGTATCCATTTCTATGTTTATTATCTCCCATTCAAGTTTTAGCATGTAATGGTGTAGTTAATATTTGTAAATGAAAAGTATTTAAAAAATGCTCATGACTATATTAGAATAAATCATAGAGGTATAATAAACTCATTCAAATCATGAAAAAACTAATTAAGTCATAACACATACATCAATCCTAGAAACTCAAGTACTGTTAGAATAAATCCTTGTGAAAACCAATTGTGTATCTTTTTAAATCATAACATTGTTTTTGGTAAGTCTTTTGTAATTCTAGCAATGGAAATTAGTTGGTTTATTCTATAATTTTGGAAAACTAACCTATAAAGCATACCAACTAGTCTATTAAAATAAAATGCATAGAGTAAGAAATATTTGATCTAAGAAATCCAAAAATATATTCTAGAAAGAATGAAATCTAATCTAGAAACTAGGAAATCTAATCTACTCTACATTTACATGTACACTTACAATCACTCAAAATCATTTCCAGTTGAAGAAGCCATGAAATAATGTTTCAAACATTGTCTATTGAATGGAAAAGTAAGGTCATTACGCTAGAGTTCCTTCAAGAAAAAGGTATTGTTACCTAGGATTTATAATATATGATATGGACCAATCCAAAATGGAGTGAAATTATCATGATATCCTTCATTCTCATGTGTTTTATCCCATATAAACACTAGGTTTGAAATATTGAAGGACTTGAATTTAGACCTTTTGACAAACCATCTTTTGATAATGTATTGATGTTTGTTGAAGTCGTGCAATGCCTCAATTTTTGCATCCTTCATTTGGACTACATCAAGTGGTCTAGACTATATTTTTTCACCTTCTCACATGTAATATTGTATTAATTTGTACATTGGTATTTTAATAGTAATGGTAAAGGCTAGTTATTTTCCATACACTAGAAGAAAAGGTGAAGCTTTGAGAGCTTGTTTGTGTCTACTTTAGTCTACCCAAAGTGCATAGTTTAATAAGAGATGTAATTCCCTTAGTTTATATTATGTTTAGTTTTTTATGGGTATATTAAACCAATACATTCACTTTTAGGTAGTATTTCAAGGATAACGTCATGGTGATTTGGTTATTTTAGGCCCACTTAGTAAATTTTGTAGACTAAAATGGTGTACCATTATCACAAACTAAAGAAATTAGAGTACCAAAGTTGGTTAGTATGTTTTATTCCAAAATTTTAATAACATCAATTTCTATAGTATTCTTAGTAGACAAAGATTCTATCCATATGGTACAATAGTTAGTAGTTGTTAGGATAAATTTTGTGATGCTAAAGAGCTTGGGTTAATCACCTAATTCAATTCAAGCCCCATTATGAAAAGAGGAATCCTTATATGACTAGTTTTAGTTGTATGGAAGATTTCACCTCCCTTTTTCCAGGCACCTAAAATTCATGGTAGGTTGTGACATGGTTATATGAATCTATGAAAAACATTGGATAATAGTATCTCATACTCAAAATTTTGTGAGATATTGTGTTTCATGAGGGATATCCATTATCAATCTTATGGTGTATATTCTCAAATATGTCCACAACTTATTATCTTAAAACACACCCTAAATAGATGACCTCATAATTATTTCTATATAGTACTCCATTATAGATCATATAATGAGTTGATTTAAATCTAAGGGCTCACCTTTACTCTCTGTCTAGGTTAGGGGACATGTACCTATGAGTATGTAGTTGATGATTTGAGCTTTCTAATCATAATCAACTACTGAAGCCTCATTTATTTGCTCAATTAAAATGTTTAGATAAAATTTAGTCATGAGCTAGATGATTCCTTGGCCTCTCATGATCTTGGCTAGCTTTATTTTAAGATTAAACTCATAAATTTTGGTCATCCATCCATCTCTTATTTTTCTCAATTCATTTTATCTAAGTTTGAGCTTGACAGTTGGTTTTGGGATGATGGAATATGCCTTTTTCCTTGTAATATAATTCCTAAACTTTTTCATATCTTTGATCAGTGTGTATATCTATTTATCTATCATAGAGTATTTCAACTTTGTATCATTCATATTGTTTCTCATGAAGGCAATGGGATGTTCATTTTCATCCACCTTCTATGAAAGTATAAAATCTATAGTATGTTTTGAAGAAAATTAATAAAGATATAAATATTTATTGAAGTTTGGGATGATCAAAATTAGAGATTTAGCAATGGTAGTCTTGATGTCTTGAAAATATCTCTTAGCCTCTATTTTCCACTCTATCTTGGCATATTGTTTTAGCTTAACATTCAATGGCTTGACAATTTTTGTAAAACAAGATATGAATTTATTTACAAATTTAATCTTACTAAAGAAAGACTTTACCTCCTTATTTTTAGAAGGTGTCAGTTTAGAAATGAACTAAACCTATTTTGGATCAATATAGATCTCATCTTTCATGATGAAATGGCCCAAAAAATTCACTTTAGTAACTCTAAATATTCTCTTCTTTGGATTGAGTGATACTCCATATCTCCTACATATAACAAATACTATTTAAAAATGATCCCCATGACTAGTCCTATCTTTTGAATATATTATCAAGTCATCCATGTAGATGATGGTGCATTTTCCATCAAGTCCCTAAAAGGTGAATTCCATCACTCTCTAGAAGGTTTATTCTACATTGATTATGAAAAAAGGCATCCTTTTGTATGTAAAAGTTACCCACTTAATGGTAAAGGTAGTCTTCATTATGTTGTATGATTTAACTAACACCTTATTATAGCTTGATAATACATCCAAAAAGGAAATCATTTCATATCCACTAACCATATAAATTACCTCATCTAAAGAGGGTAAAGGATAGTTGTCCTTTTATGAAGATCAATTTATGTTCTTAAATTCAACATAGATCATAATTTCTCCATTATTATTCCTAACTGGTATTAGGTTTACCACCTAGATAGAATGTTAATTGGATTGGCAGTCTTGGCTTTTAGTAACTTATGTACATCGATATGGATGAGAAATTCTAGTATTGGATTAATTGGCATTTGTCTCTATTTGAAAGGCTTGTGTTTTAGATTCAATGGAATGGTATGTGTGATGACTCTAGTGCTAAATATTTTCAAATATTTATATGTCTAGGCAATCATGTCTTTATATTTATCAACAAGATCTAAAACTTTTCTTCCTATTTTTTAGTACAACTCAAAACAATGTTCACATACTGAAGATGTTTGTTGGTTCCTATATTATCCTTGATAAAATCAAATTTAGTTTTTAGGATATTTATACTTTTTAGATCATGGATCTATATAGAAAGTTCACTCCAAGGAAACCATTCCTAGAGGGATGAGGTTCTCCTTTAACTGTAGGAAACCATCCTCTCCAAAATCCTAAATATCCATAGGATCAACATACTTTTCATCTGTCATTTAAGATTTGACCTTTTCATATATCAACCAAGATTAAAATTTCCCAAAAATACTAATGAATTGGATAATATTCTAGTCATCTTCAAATACCTAGAAATTGTTCACATTATTTAGAATAGAGGAGCAATGAACCAAATCCATAGATAATCTATGCATTATGGATTCTTAAAGTGACACCAAATTGGTGGTTGAAGCTTCTAATGAATCTGGTGTCTAATTTTGTGACCTTAGGGTGGATTTGATATTGATCACATCAATGGATATGATAAGGTACCATGATCAATGTTTATACTTATTCAATTAGGTGAGATTGTATTGATAATTTTTTCTAATCTAGTTAACAACCAGCTCTGAATCACCATATATTTGTAACTTATTGATATGTTTCATCATGAATTATATACTAAGGATTACATATTTTTATTTGTCTATATCATTAGTGCATGTAAATTATAACTTATAGTTAGATAGGTATTGCTTATCATTTGGTTATGTAAGAGCAACACCAACTTCAAAACCTTACTTTGATCTAGCTCTATTGAAATGGAGAGTCCATAACTAAGAATTACCTTCAAATTTGTTTTCACAGATGTCTTTCTTAGTGGTGAATATGTACACTCCTACATGTAGAGATGCAAAGTGAACCTTATCATTTATAGCATTATATTTAGTAATCAAATACTTCATTTTTGGTTCTTTATCCATATAATTTTGGTTGGCTACTCCTTTCCAAGGTAGTCACATATGTGTGAAATATATAGCTAGGTATCCATTTAGTGTATTTGACTAATCATGACTTATAATTAGGACATAATATTCTAGAATGATAATGACCAAAATATCTATGTATTGTTGTACATGTGGTTGAGATGCTAGCTAGCTGTGTACATGTTTTAGTTCTCCAACACATGATACAAAATACATTCCCAACTATAGTACCACTCTTTTTAAAGTATCTAGAGTTAAACCTAGATTATTATACATATATATCAACATCACATTGGTTTAGGCACCTAATTAAACTAGGAAATTGGGCACGTTCTTTATGAACAATCTTAAAGTCAATAGGAAAAGTGTTAATTCCTTCTTATTCTTATATACCATCACATTCACATGTAAAAGTTTTTCCTTGTCATTAGATGGCATTACATTTAAGTGTTTGAGTAATAAATTCCAATGTTCTATGATATAATCTAGTTTATGTAGGGTAATATTAGCCTTGATCTTCTTCATATCCTCAACAATGTTACACCTAGCTATTTTTTATAGTTATGTAATTTGGTGTTGATCACTTCCATTTAAAGGAGGTCTATTTTTATTTGCCTTTAGATATGGATTAGTAGTAGAATTATTATTTCAAGGAGTGGAAGAAATAATAGTATACTTATTCCTCAAAACATAATGGTTCCTCTGGAACTATTATAATGCATGAATCTCATCTATATTATCCTCTAGTTTAATATCATATTCCATAGGGAATGGGAAGTCATAGGTCTCAAAGATGATTGTGTAATGGGGTGCCTTAATGCATTGGAAGAAGAGGGATATACTTTGTTCACAAAAATATCATGTATTTAAATTTATTTATAAATGAAGTGAGAACTCTACAAAATCTAATTATTCATGTTGTGTTGTATCATGAATACAACACCAATTGGGCAATGTTGCTTCCAATATTTTTATTTCAAGCACCTTGTTTACTGGTTGTTTTTATTCATTATTTATAGGTTTTTTGAAATGATTGTTATATATTTAGAATACAAAGCCTTGATTTATATTTTTTCAACTAGTACTCCCCATCCTTTTTTACATGCTAAAATAATTGTTACTTAACTTCTACACCATCCTCTAGATAGCATCTAATTCAACTTTGTTAGAATCTATAGTTGCATCCTAAGAAGTATAATTATTGAATGGAAGTTAAATTTTACTTTGGTGATGAGGGGGTGTATGAATAGGTTTATTAAAAAATCTTAAGAATTAATTTGGTAAAACATGGGATAATGGCTACTACATGTGTGCTTGATTATGATAGTAAGCCATAGTGTTATGGTTAGAATTCATAATTAAAATTAAAATTGGATAATTCTAGTAGATATTAGGTCTAACTAGGATTTTTAACTATTGATTTATTTTCTTATTGATGTTGATAGACTCAGCATATGCCATTGGCATGTTAGTGATGCCTTCTAGTCTATACATGAACGTTGAGGTTTTAAGATCCAAGGTATTCTTTTACATATCAACAATTAACATATCATTGGGTTAATATTCATCATTTAATAGTCTAAAAATTATTTATATTCTAACATTAAATGCTTTGATCCATTCATTAGGCTCTTTCATCATACTATTAAAATGCTAGTATATGACACTAGAACTAGTAACATGTCTAGATTGACTTAAGAAGATGCTTTGACACTAGGCCCAAGAGGAAATTTAATCATGTGGGAGATTTATAAACTAATCATGAGCATCATCTTATAGTGTGAGGTGGAAAATCCTAGATGCCACATCATCATTGACTACATTCATCAACCCTAGAGTTGTCTTAAAAAACATCGAGCATTCTTAAGCAGTCCTTCCTCTAAAAGAAGAGGAGGGAAAATATTTTTTCAAGTTTTTAGGAAAGTCATGGGAAGAATAGAAAATAGTAATATCATAAACATATAACCAAGCTAGATCTATTGGTCATAATGGAAGATGGGGTCATCTACTTGGAGTATATGATTGAACATAGGGTATCTTCTTGACACATTTATCAATCCTAACTTTTATATGTATTTCGAGAGGAAGGTATAACAATTTAGTATATAAGGTAAACCTTGTTAATAATATGAATATATACATTGAAACTAAATTAATTCTATTCAAATAAATAAAGATAGATGTTCAATCCCTCCTTATAGCTCTAGATAAATACATGTTCATTGAATCAAATAGAAATAGAAATTAAAAAAGTGAAAGGAGAGGGAGTCAAGTTAAAGTGTAGTAAATAAAACACATGGTCAAAGGTTCCAATCTATAAAAAAAATGGAGGTTCAAACCCTCCTTCTAGAACTAGAAAAATTCTTGTTGATTGTGACAAAAAATAATAGAAATTGAAAAAGTGTAAGGAGAAGGTGTCAAGTTAAAGTCCACTAAATAAACCACAAGGTCATAAGTTTCATCCCATATATAAATAGAGGTGATAATAAAGGTTAAAACCTACGTATAGTTCAATATAAATTCCAATTGATGTGGGTTTTATGCACACTAGGGAAACTTACAATGTAGAATCTAACATTTCATGATCTATGAACGAAGATCACTCCAAGTCACAAATTATGAGGTGTTGTGTTTTATAAACAACCTATTGGTGGAATAGTAGTGAGTAGAGTAGTTGTTTACCATAGATGGATTTGAATATGGATGAATATAAACCTACTTGATACATGTGGATATATGATAGATCTAACCTAAGGTGGATTTGTCCAAAATAAAATAAAGAAATAGGGAAAGGTAAGGTAGATAACAAGTTACGTGGACTAAACAAGATGAAACCTTACTAATTTGGCTTTTCAACTAGAAGTTAGACAAGAAATAAAAAACCAATATTTGTTATAAGATGTTTTAATCACATCAATAGTCAAGTATAGTTAGGACTCCAAGGAAACAAGAATATAGTAAAATTAAGCATATGTAATTAAAGGTTATAACATTTGTAAGATTATGTTTGCACATCTATAAGGGGAGATTATGATTAATACACAAAAGGAATTCAAATTGTCAATAGAAAAATTATATGAATAATTTTAATGAAAATAAAACAAATGCATAACTAAGAGAATAAGATTCCAGAATGATAGAACCTCTTATTGCATTCATATTTTTGGATAAGAATCATAATTGCACATCAAGAATAACTTTAGAACAATACATAAAATTTCATACTGATATAAATCACCATGATTCTCCTCCATTTAGGATTGGGAGGATACAAATTTATAAAATATTTACATTGGTATGCCTCATATCTCAATAAAATTAAAAAATTAAATTTCCAAAAATAGAATGATGGGTTGATTCTCATGCAAAACATGCATATACAATGGTGTTTTCCTAGAATAGAATTCCTCAACTAAAATGCAATATATATATATATATATATATATATATATATATATATATATATATATATATATATATATATATATATACAATATATATATGCCAAATAAATTAGGAACTAATAATTCTAACTTAGATAATTCATGAAAATACATATGTATTTAAAGGGATGATGATATGGAACTGATAGAAGAATAAACCAAGGGGTAACAAATGTTGAAACTCAAGTGGAGGAAACTATTGTAGTAACTTGAAATATAGTTAGAATAGACATTGTCATTGTAGATACACCATAAATTTCCACCAATATATTTGTAGTAGTGACTATCAAAAGTGCACATATAATATCAATATATGAATTATCATTAGTTTATATATCATAGACTGAGTACCTTGAGGAGGTGTCAATGGTGCCTCTACTACTTAATTTGATTACTTAATTTCCTCCATTTGTAAGTATAACACATGTTTTGCCTAGAAGTTAATGTCAATAGATTCAAAATCAAGAAAATAATTGTTGAACAACTTTGGGATGGTATCCATCAACTTATTATGTGTGATTAATGTAGACTTGACCTCTATATGAAGTGTCTCAATTCCTATAATATTATCACTAGAAAAACTCACTAGTTACATAATTTAGTCATTAGTTTTATAGGCTTTACCTTCAATTTTAGCTCAAAATTTATTATCTATAACATGAAGGAGATTCCCAAAAATGGGATTTGAAAATAATTTACCAAGAGGAGTGCTTACCTTGGTGATGCTCATATCTTTTAAAATGGAGACAAAATCCCTTTATTAACTTATGAATTTTAGCACTAAGGTTCACATCTCTCAATGCCAATCAAGTAAGCCATCCCTCTTAATGGCCACATAATGCTGGGCCCATGAAATCTCTGGTGTTATTATTAGGTTTAATTGGGCCTATGAATTACTAATTATTTGTCTAAGTAAATTAATCTTTCCATCCATATCCTTTATTTTATTGAACAATTGAATTATATCCCCCCATTTAGGCTAGGATATAGTCTTAACAGACCTTATTAAATGAATGGTGACATACAAATTTTTAGTTTTCCCAATAATTATCTATTACCTCATTAATAACATGAATAATTATCCTCTAATGTGACCTCTAAATTGATTGTTCATAGATTTTGAACATTTATTTAACTAATCCTCTAGTAGCATCCATAAAATTGTGAGGATCGTCCTTGTATCTATCTAGGTCTAAGGGATTTAATTTTCTTCTCTTTTTTAAAGATAATATATATTATATATGTTCCAACTCAACCTATTATAATTTTAAAACCATAGTATTTCATTTAACCTTCATCAATGTATTCATTTGTTTCTCATAGTGTAGCTTGACTATTAATTTCTTAGTAATTACTAGGTCTTACTTTCCTACTTAATCTTAATATAACTACTTAATCCATGAAGGAATGATCTATGATTTTTTTAATATTTGATCTACATGATTTATAACTATATGCATATAATAATGAGATTACCTTTGAGGATGCATCATTGTGGGGGAATATGTCCCTAGTGTCAAGTAAGGAGGTATAGGCTTCCTTCATCTAGTTACCTAATTTTGTGTAGGTATAACAATGGTGTATTTAGTCTTCCAAAGTTCCCTATGCACTAAAACTATGGGAGAATCTATATGATCATTTTGGTTAATGGGCATTCCCAATTATGTAGATAACTTGGGGGGTGTGTCTCGTGTAGTAAAAATGAAGGTGAAAACCAAGCTTTGAAATTTTACTCCCACTAATGTCTTAGGTGACTAACAACTCATTCCACTAAAGAATGAATGGGAAACTCAAGTTATAATTAGAATTTTAAATTAATCTATGACTGATGTATATGTAACCCTAGTAGTAATAATGATAGTAAGAGGACCCATATCAGAAAATTAGTCTATAGTGTACAAAATTGGCATTGTAATTACCTTAGGCTTATTTTTTTGGATCAAATACTCTATAAAATGAATAGCATCTACCTCACCAATTGTTGGAACACAACTATAGACATAGAGAAGGGGTGAATCAGTATATTGATTAACTTAGTCCTTTTCAAAACCTTTTAATTTAGATTGAAACTATATACAGAGATCACAAACACACAAATAGACATAAAACTAGATATACTATGTAAAACCCAATATGGGAAAAATCACCATGAGAATAGCTAATAGTATCTACTATTATAGTATAGCCTCATAATAAATAACCTCACTATTTATAATGTTTAAGGAAACCAACCCTAAGGAAATAAAAATCCCCTAATTTAAGAGCACCTACTTTAAGGAAGCCCCAACTCCCTAACTGAGCACTAACTTAGGTTATCTTATAACAACCACCAATCAGATATATATAGAGATATAAGTCTATATTTTAATATAGATTCATAAATGATACCAATTATCTATTCTCTATTATAGGTTTGCTCTGTAACTACTCATGATATGCACTCCATCTCTCTTCTCTTATATTTGACTCTCTTCTCTACCCCTCTCTAATTATGTCTTTGCATTTTTATATTTGACATAATTCAATAATTCTAGATGCTTTTTCCTATATCGTAGGTGACATATATATAATAAATTGATCTAGGAATTGTATCTCATCTATGGTCACACTAGTTTGCTAACACATCACGTTCAGTTAAGTTCCTATCTTTAACTTCAAGTTTCCCACATATTGAACTCATTCTCCACCACCATGATTCTTGGTCTCATTACTATATTTAGCATATATTAGGCTCTAGTTTTGATGCACATTCCATATTGCACAAATTTGATTGATTATAACAATCAATCTCATTGTCTATATAATAATTTATGGCTTACCTAGATGTTCCTACATGTTCCTCTACTTAACCATTAGGATGATTATATATTTAACTATTTACCATTAATCTCAAGTTTAGTGCCATGACCTGATGGTCTTCATTCAATATTCTCAAATTTAAAACATGTCTATTAGATCAATACCTAACAGGATTACATGCTCTATCCAATCTTTGTATGCTTCCAAAATTTAACTGTTCAACTTTAAAACATGTTTTTTGATATTTTTTATATGATCTCCCGCATGTTTTTAGATCTTAAAAGTTTCATGAACTTTATCTCTATCTTTGGTTAAACCTTGAGCTCTTAATCTCATCTCATAGCTCCTTGATTCTTTGGAAAAAATATGATCCATTGATCTCATTAAAATAACTTAGTCTTTAACTTTCATTTGAGTCGATAAACATCAATAATTTTATCTTATTGAGTCCACTCACTCTATTAGATCTTCATTGCATGATCAATCGATCACCGTCTGATCTTTTGACAAGCTCAAACTTCATCTCTGATGAGCTCCCATGAATGTGACACTTGTCATTAACATTTGACTTCTACACATTGCTATTAGTTACTTCTATTGAGACACTTTACATCCTTTCATTGATCATTGACTTATTGGCTTTGAACCATATCATATATTTATTGTTCAAGCTCCATGAAAGTGACACTTATCACTACCATGTTCACTTGTAGTTACCTTTGAAACATTGAATTCTCTATGCATCATTGGATATTTAATGTATGATTAAGTGATAACTATTAGATATTAGAAAAATCTCAAACTTTACCTTGTGTATATTTGACTAAGTATGGGGACCATCTCAATATGCCTAGAAGGCAAACTTTGCACCTTCATATATTTTTCTTCGATCATCTACCTGTTCTAAAATTTAGAACATGTAAACTAGGCATGATAATGAACAAACCCATATTCTCATTTATTTTTGAATAATTTGTGAATGTTATATATAATGAATTTAATTTTCTCACTCATATTATTCTACTAGAGAGCCAACTATGTGTATAATTACCTACAAGGCCAACTTTGTTCTTGCATAACTTTTGTTACACTTAGTGGCATGACTTCAAATTAGGCACATAGGATCCTCTCACATAGGGGATTCCATCCATTTATTCATTTGCTCCATAAACCTTCATACATGCAATATATGACATCATTAAATTCCTACTCATCTTTATCTTTCCATTTTGTAAATTTGACTGTGGGAAAAACACTGTCAAAATGCCTATGATCCTAACTTTGATTATGCATATATTCTATCATGATACATCACATGACCTAAGATTAAGTGCATAAAAACTAGGCATAAAAATTAAAAAAACCCATATAATCATTTTGTCCTAACACCTCCATGTGTGCAAATTATGACCTCATCAACATGCTTACTTGGATCTTCTTGAACCCTTTGGCAAATTTGGCAAGTATAGAAACTTTGAATTTTATCTAAGTAGCCAACTTTGCATCCCCATATCTTCTTATAAACTTCATCACATGACTTCAAATATGGTGCATAACAAATAGGGACTAATGTGATCATAACCATATGACCAACTCTTCCAGACTCAACCACATGTGGTAATGGTGATGTCAACAAACTACCGTCTCAGATTTTCATGTCATAAACCCCAAATGTCTAGATGAACATAACGAAGAACTAGATGAATTACACTCATGTACACAAGAAATCCAATTATCTTTGATCTCTGATAGGATCCCTTACACATACTCAAATCACCATGCTCAACCCTTAACACCAATGACATCCATAATGCTAGCAATCTCCCATTTTAAAATTAATGACAATCATATTGCCAACGATATCCCCCTTTGTCATTGATGGAAAACTAAATTATCTAGTCTTATAATATTATATTCATTCTCTATCATTTCTTGTATTGGATTCTAATGAGTATGAATTGAATCTATTCATACCAAACTTGCTTCCCCTTAGGCAATGGGACATTTTCCTAAGATTAACCTAGACACATGCTCTGATCTTATTTGGACTTTTCCTCCAAACATTTATAGAGAGCATTTTCACTTCTTATTTCCCTTTGACATCAATGGAAAAGGGACTCTTTCTCACTATTTATTCAAATTTTTCTCCCCTTTATCAAATAGAGGAGTTTGTCCAAAAATCTTCAACCATCAACTCATTAGAAATTTTCAAAAGTATGCATACATAAGTTGACTTTTATCTCTTCTTTTAGGGATTAACAAAGCTTCTATGGGACTCCCCTAGACTCATGCTCTATCACTAAGATATAATGATGTGATGTAGGATCCACCACTCCCAACTTATATCTCAAACTCTCAAATTGTTTCTTGGGAAGAGGTTTCGTGAATATGTGTATAATTTGATCATGAGTTAGAAACTACTCCATTATGACCTCTTGATCTGATACCTTTTATCTTAAGAAGTGATACTTGAATGATATGTTCTTGTTTCTGGAATGAATCACTAGATTCTTTGATATGCTAATAGCACTTGAATTATCATAAAGAATAGAGATATGTGATTTATACTCTACCTTGATGTCTTTGAGTGTTTGCTTCATCCACAAGACTTGAGTGCAACATGCCACTGATGTTACATACTCTCCTACTGTAGAAAGAGTAACTAACTCTTGTTTTTTCTCAACCATGAAATAAGTCTATTTCTAAGAAAAAATGTACCACCACTATTGCTTCTTATGTCATTCACACTTCGTACCTAGTCAACATCTATATATGTTGTCAAAGTGAAATATTCACTTGTGGGATACCATAGGCCATAGTTAATTATGATCTTGATGTATATAAATATCCTTTTCACTACATTAACATGTGATTCTTTACTAGAATCTTGAAATATTGCAACCATACACACTACTTGCATGATATTAGGTCTTGATGTAGTTAGGTATAGCAAGTTACCTATCATTGATCTATACATAGTCTAATTTACATCAAGGAACTCATCCTCTTTGATCAAATTGCATCCAATTATCATGGGATTAATAACTAGATTTTTATCTTCCATTCCAAATTTCATGAGCATTTATTTTACATACATGGTTTGGGATAATATCCCTTCATCAGTTTGTGATATTTGTGGACCAAGGAAGAAAGAAAGTTCTCCAATCATAGACTTCTCAAACTCACTTTGTAGTTATGTAAAAAATTCTTTGCACATTTTTTTTTGATACCACCAAAGATGATGTCATCTACATAAACTACAAAAATTAACATATGCTCACCTTCTTATTTGAAGTATATATTATTGTCTACACACCCTTTGTTAAATCCTTATTGTTGAAGGTACTAGTCTAATATTGAATACCATATTTTAAGTGCCTATTTTAGACCATACAGATCTTTCTTTAGTTTTCATACATAATATTATTATTATTATAATAGTTAAAAACATTCAAGTTGTTCTATGTAGACTTCTTTTAGGTTCCCATTCAAGAAAGCAGACTTAAAATCCATTTGATAGACTTTGAATTTATTGTAAATAGAGAATGCTAGAGACATTATTATGGATTCCAATATAGCAACTAGAGCAAACATTTCCTCAAAAATCTATGCCCTTAACTTTTTCATATCCTTTGCATACCAATCTTGCCTTATTTCTTATGACAACTCTATCTTCATTGAGATTGTTTCTAAAGACCCACTTTGTACCTATCACATTCTTGTTTGAAGGTCTTGGAACTAATTACTAAGTTTTTCTCTTTTCAATTTGGGTAAGTTATTCTTCCATGGCTTTTATCCAATTCTCATCCTTATTGGCTTCAACATAGCTCTTAGGCTCAATTTCAGATATTAGATCAAAACTTACTTGCTTCTTGTTCATTACATCTCTTCTCCTTGTATGAACTCTATCATTCTTATTGCCAACAATTTACTATATAGGTTGATCATTTTGAACACTTGTAAGTGCCTTTTCATTAATTTCCTTAGCCTCTTCATTAGCTTCTTCTTATTATTCAAAATCTAATTCCTCAATATAAATTTCTTTGTTAGGTTTAACTTGTTTCAAGCCTTATTCAACCTTAACATTGATGCTCTCTACAATATTGTGGTCTTTTATTGGAACATATGTAGGCTTTCATTTGGGAGGAATAACCAAGAAATATTCCTTCATCACATCTTGACTCAAAGATTCCCAATTTGTCCTCCTTTCTCCTGATGTATCATTTGCTACCAAACACTCTAAAATACTTCACAGAGGTAGGTTTTCCATACCATAGTTCATAGGAAGTTTTATCACTATTTACCCTTAGTTGAAATCTATCATATATATATTGGATTACTTCTCTCCATTATCCATCAGGTAACTCGGCCTCTTTTAACATTATTCTGGCCATCTCCTTGACTATCATGTTCTTTCTCTCAACAACTCCATTTTGTTGTGGAGTCTTTACTATAGAGTAATGCCTTTTGATTCCATGTTTCTCACATTACTCAAAGAACTCATTTGAGGCAAATTATCTATCTTTATTAGATCTTAATCATTTGATTTTTCATCCAAAATCATTCTCCACCTTGGCCCTAAAGATATTAAATCTCTCAAATGATTGTGACTTATCCTTTAAAAAGGTTGCCCATGTCATTCTTGAGTAATCATATACAAATAACATGAAGTATCTCTCTCCTTTATATCCTCTTGTCTTAGTAGGACCATAAATATTAGTAGGAACTAAATCTAAAGGCTTTATATTTGCATACCCTTTTTTTTTGAAATCTAACCCTTGTCTACTTACCTAGTTGACATTCTTTGCAAGTAGTGTCTATAGGTTTGGTTATCTTAGGAATGTGTCTAACACACTTATTTGAGCTCACTCTGAATAGGTATCAAAGTTGACATGACCCATTCTTCTATTATAAACCAACTCTCATCAATATTTCCTATCAAGAAATTATTACCATTCACTTCAACAAGATTATAGATATTACTTTCAATTCTTTTCCCTTCTACAACGAGTCTTCTATATCTCTTAAACTTGTATCCTTTTGAATTAAATGTAACCTTATATTCATTGTCACACATTTGGTTGGCACTTAGTAGATTATGATTAAATCCTTCAACATAATGACATCATGTGTAGGCAATTTTCCATTTATGTTCAAGGTTATCTTACCTATGGTCTTTATTGTAGTGTTGTTTCCAAAGCTCAAAAATCCTTCCTTAAATTTGATCAATTTGATGAACTTGCTCTTGTCACTAGTTATATGTTTTGAGAAACCATTGTCTATTACCCACAAATTCTACTCTTTGGCATGGAGTGTAGTTTGAGCAATCATAGATTGATCTTTAACTTTCCACACATCCTTGGGTTTCTTATTTGGGTTAATTTTCTCCTTTTTAGAGACTTGTGAGGCTTTTTTCACATTGGGATGCATGCCTTTCATTTCAATTTTTGTTTTTGGTCTTGCAAAGTTTATTCTACATTGTTTAGCTATGTGACCAAAATCATTGCAATTATACCATATTACATTTGTATCTAACAAGGGAGTAAATGAATTTATACTTACAAAATTTATTCTCCTTTTAGGTATAACTCTAAAATCAGTATCCCTATGACCAAAATGACTATACATATAGCAATGACCATAAAAAGATGAGGATACCTGGTCATAACATTTCTTTGTCTAGTATGAGGACCTCTTCTAAACTTTGGCTTCTTCAAGTCTCTCACTTTTGTGTATCTATCTACATCGGCTACCCTTGTCTTATTATTTTATTCAAGCTTATTTTCATATTCAACTTTCTTCATATCACTACTATTTGTGTTTATCTTGTGTCCCTATAAAATTTCTCTTTCTTTGCTCCTGATTCTCCTTTTGCTTTGAAGTTGTCATTTAGGTTAGTAGATGTACTAGTTATAAAACTTTTTCCTTTTTCAAAACCAAGTCATGATCTCTCTTTTGAAGGATTTTGAGATTTGATCAATTCATTAAGAATGTTTGATCCTCCTATCAACTTCAAAAAAAATTCTAGTTATCCTTTAGCTTTCTCAAGCTCTTTTCTCAAAGACACTATCTTTGCTTCTGACTTCATGCACTCATCATATCTAGGTTATAGTTCAAGTTGACTACATCTTCTATTATTTTAGCCTCTTCAACTTATATCTTTAGGATAAGTACCATTTGATTATATTTTTCAAGAATTTTGGACATATTTTCAATCTCCTTTTATCCAAGATTCTTTTATTTTCAGATCTCCTTTCTCATCTTGTCATTTTCCTCTAAAACACAACTGAGTTCACACTCGAAATCCACTTCTTCTTCTTATTCTTCTTCTTCTGCTTCATCTAATTCTTCAACTTCTTATCGATCCACAAAATTTGATCCTATTGTCATGAATAGGACTTCATTTTCCTCAACCACAAAGGCATAGTCATGTTCATAATTTGAACTAACAGTATGATCCAACGAATCACTATCTTCTTTTGTATATAGACCTTTGTTGGTTTTGAAGATGTTGATCTTCTTGGAATTAGTGGGGTTTCAAATTTTTACTAATCTCTTATTGGATAGAGTTATCCTTTTTATTATAATAGAATTTAACAACAAAATTTCCTACTTTACCATAGTTAAAGCATTTAAAGTGTAACTTACCTTTGTACTTGTCAGACCCTATTCTTAATCTTTTGACAAAGTTGGATTCTTCTTCATTAGTCTCCATAGATCCATATGTAGGTGCTTCTACCTTCACTAATTTGGATGCATGGAATATATATTCTCTCTTGAAGGTATATATTTCTCCCATTCTCATCTCATAGGTTGTGATTATTCCATGTAACTCATCAATAGTGAGTTTATCTAGATCTCTTGCTTCCTGTATTATAGATATTTTTGAGTCATACCTTGATGCTAGAGATCTTAGGACCTTCTTGAAAATAATTAGATATTTCATCTCTTCTTTAAGGCCTCTGATTGCATTGACTATTTCATCTACTTTGAGGAGGTAATCTATAATTTTCTCTTCTTCATTCATTTTGAAGCTTTCAAACTTACCTTTGAACATTTGTAGCTTGGCTTGCTTTACCTTGTCATCACCTTCATAGATGCTTTTCAATTTATTCCATATATTTTTTGAATTTTTAAAATGCATCACTTTGACAAACTTTGAATTAGATAATCCACATAAAATAACATTCTTAGCTTTGGCATTGATCTCATTTGCTTTCTTGGTAGCTTGATTAGTAGGATTTGTAGCAGGAGATGTATATCCATTTACAATAGACATCCATACATGAAAACCTAATGAAGATAAATATTATTCCATTTTTATGATCCAAAATGCATAGTTTGATCCGTCAAAGAGAGGTGATTTTTTATGAAGAGCCTTCTTAATTAGCCATTTTTGTTCACTGCCCAAGATCTACCTGGGCTGATTAAGATTATTCTAAGGAACCAAGGTTATGATACCAATTTTTGGAATGCAACTATATACTGAGAGGGGGTTGATTCAGTATATTGATTAACTTAGTCCTTTTCAAAAGATTTTAATGTAGACTAAAACTATATGAAAAGATCACAAACAAACAAATAGACATAACACTAGATATACCATGGAAAACCCAATATGGGAAAAACCACCATGAGAATAGATACTAAAATCAACCATTCTAATCTAGCCTCAGAATAAATAACCTCATTGGTTACAATTTTTAAGGGCACAAACCCTAAGGAGACACCAATCCTCTAATTTAAGAGTGCCTAATCTAAGGAAGCATCAACTTAGCTTATCTAATGGCACCCACCAATCATATCTATATTGAGCTAAAAATCTATATTTAAATATAGATTCATAAATGAATCCAATTATTTTTTCTCCATTATAGGTCTATTCTATAAATACTCATGCTCTACAATTCATCTCTCTTCTCTTCTCTTCCACTCTCTGCTCTGCCCCTCCCTCTTTGTCTCTATATTTATCTATTTGACATAATTCAGTAATTCTAGATGATTTTGACTATATCCTAGATGGCATATATATAAGTAATTTATTTAGGGTTCATATCTCAGCTTTATTCACACTAGTTTGCTAACACATCACACTTAGTTAAGTTCCTATCTTTAACTTAAAGTGTCTCATGTCTTGAACTCATGCTCTACCACTATGATTCTTGGTATCATTACTATATTTAGCATATACTAGGATCTAATTTTGATGCACATGCCATATTGCATAAATTTGATCAATTACAACAATGAATATCATTATTTGTATCATAATTTATGGCTTATCTACATGCTATTGTGCTTGACCATTAGATGATCATATATTTAAATGTTGACCATTGATCTTAAGTTTGCACCATGATTTTATGGTATTCATTCAATATGATTAACTTTAAAATGCATCTTTTAGATTAATCTCTGATAGGCTTACACACACCATTTGATCTTTGTACACTTCTAGAATTTAACTGTTCAAATTTAAAAAGCATCTATTAATCTTTCTAATCTGTGTTCCCACATGTCGTTAGATCTTCAAAGTTGAATGAACTTTATCTCTATCTTTGGTTAAACCTCAAGCTCTTAATCTCATCTTGTAGTTTCTTGAGTCTTTGAAAAAATGACCCATTGATCTCATTAAAATATATTAGTCTTTAACTCACCTTTGTGTTGATAAATATTAAGAACTTTATCCCATTGAGTCCACTCACTCCATTGGATCTTCATTTCATGATCAACTGCTCACCATTCAATCTTCTAACAAGATCCAAATTTATCTTTGATGAGCTCCTATGAATGTGACACTTGGCATTAGCATGTGCCTTATGTACATTGTTATTATTTCCCATTATGGAGACACTTGACATCCTTGCATTGATCATTGATTAATTGAATTTGAACCATATTGTAGATTTATTTTTCAAGCTCGATGATTGTGACACTTATCACCAGTGCATTCACTCACAAGTGCCTTTGACATATTAATTTTGTTGCACATAATTGGATATTGAATGTATGAGTAAATGCTAATCATTATATCTTATAACAAGCTTGAACATTACCTTGTATAAATTTGACTAAGTATGGGGACCATCTCAATATGCTTGGAAGACAAACTTTACACCTTCATATTTTTTGCTTCACTCATCCACCCATTCTAAAATTTAGAACATATAAAATAGGCATGAAAATAAATAAAACCGTATGATCATTTCTTCCTAAATCATTCATGTATGTGAGATATAATGGAATTAATATTCTCACTCTAATTATTCTACCACATAACCAACTATGTGTAGAACTACTTAGAAGGCCAACTTTGTTCCTTCATAACTTTTGTTGCACTTAGTCACATGACTTGAAATTAGGTGCATAATATCCTCTCGCATAGGGGATTCCATCCATATATTTATCTACTCTAGACACCTTTATACATGAAAGATATGAAATCATAAAAATGCCTACTCAACTTTATCTTGACATCTGTAAATTTGACTTTAGGAAAACATTGTCAAAATGCCTGGGAGCCCAACTTTGCTCATGCATATATTTTGTCATGCTACATCATGTGACCTAAGATTTAACACATAAAAACTAGGAAAAAAAATTAACAAACCCATATTATAATTTTGTCCTAACAAATCCATGTGTGTAAATGCTGACCTCATCAACATGCTTACTTCACTTTGCTTTAACCCTTTTGCAAATCTAGCTAGGTATAGAAACTTAGTGAATTATGTTTGAGTATATAACTTTACATCCCCATATCTTATACTAAAATTCATCTCATGACTTCAAATTTGGTGAATAACAACTAGGGAATAATGTTATCACATCCATATGATGAACTCCCCCAGACTTGTCCACATATGGTAATGGTGATGTCAACAAACTGCCTTCTCAAATTTTCTTATCATAGACCTAAACTATCTAGATGAACATAATAAATAACCAGATGAATTCCACTCATAAACATAAGCACTCCAATTATCCTTGACATATTATAAGATCCCTTACACATACTCAAATCACTATCTTTATCCCTGAGCATTAACGACATTCATAATGCTGACAATCTATCCTTTTGACATTAGTGACAATCATATTGCCTACATCTAATAGGGCATAGTTACACTAAAAATTGAGTAATTTATCAAATAATGAGGTATTTTTTCACTTACAATATAAGAGGGGATAGTTAGGGCAATGGTTGTTGTAATTATAGTTATTGTAGCCTAAGATGGAGTGAATTGGGGTGTAGTTGATGATGGGCCCTAAATTCAGGATTATAGATTTGAATCTTCATCATCTTCTACATTTATTTCTTTCTTTGACAGCAATTTGGTGGTCATTAGGATAACATATATTTGATCAACCTCCTCAAATTCACCCAATATGTTAGTTCCTTTAGACTTTATACTTTATTCACTCATCCATTTATCATCTTAATTTATTTTAGGTACCTCATCAAATGACTATATTTCCTCAGTGTCTATCTTAGACACCCATTATTCTTTAATTAACTATATTTTATCTTCTTCTTCACTATAATAAATTTGAATAGGGTTTGATCTTTATCTACTCTTTCATCTGTCCTCCCTTTTCTTAGGAACTTATAGTATTTTATCTTATACTTCCACCTTTTGGGGTGAGATAGAAGGAGTCTTTGGATTTTTTTTATTGGTAATTTCTAGTTTAGTAGAAGTATGGTATAGCCCTATAGATGGTCGAGTGGGAGATGAAGGCAATCTAGTGGTAATAAGTGGCAATGAATTTGAGGAAGTAGTAACTAGTGGAGGAAACATGGGTGGTGAAGATGGTTTCCCAGGATATTGGGGTAATATCATTGGTGGTGTTATCATAATAAGGGGTGATATAGGAGGAAAATCAATGGAAACATGAGATTAAAAAGTAGAAAGAATTACTTGTTGTGATATAGTTAATGGAAGAAGTGGTAATATAGAAAATAGATCAAATATTGTAGTAGGTCTTGTAGGTATTTTCACACTAGTTGGATGTTAAAGAGAAGTATCAAAAATTGAATGTGTAGGGGTAGTGTCATCTATATATTTAATATTTGGTTCCCCAAATGTGCCATATTTCTCCTATATGCCTATTTATATGCAAGGAGGAGATCCATGAATAGGTTTAATAACCCATTGTTAATATTTTATCTACTTGTAATCTTCCTTAGTAATTTTTGGATCATATTGGATCTTTTGTGAAAAAAAATGACATTTTTACCCTACACATCCTAATAAAAAACTCGATGTCATCTTCTATATTTATGAGCACATTGTCATCACTGTAGGATTGGTGACCATAGTTGATTTTCAGTTTCCTCTCATATCTCCTTATATACTCTCTAGCATTATTCTTGGGTTCCAAATGCCTAAATTATGACCATTTCAATCTGTAATGCATCATTATTCTTCCAACATAATATAAGACTCCCACCTTATATATCACATTCAACCAATATTGATAGGGTTTGGGTGGACAAATACTTGCTTAGCCCTTTGTAACTCAACATCAACATTGTTAGGTAATTGACTAATAATTTCCTACTCAACTAATTTGTTAGTAATAGTTCGGGGTAAGTACAAAGGTTGTGCCTTGGTACCTTCTATCTTTATTATAATGCACTTACAATAAAACCAATAGGTACCCATTTTTTTGATAGTCTTATTTATGGGGGCTAACAACCTAGGCATGTTCTTCTCATATATGTCTTAGTATACCTTAGGGTAAAAGTTATATGCCAACCTTTTTAATTTTTTTTCTAAAAATGTGCACATGGAGGAAATTGAATTCATCACAAATCCTATTCTTTGGGTATTTTTTGGATGGTTGTAATTTTTTTCATATGTTTAATGCATAGTTGTAGTCATAACATATACCAAATATGACATTATATAGAAGTCATCATCTAGTAAAATTCCTAGATTTGTGATTCATAGAATGAAATTTGAGATAATTATCTCTCCCAAGGCTATGATTTTATTGGAAGTCAAGATAACATCCAACAAAGGGACCCATATTTTTTTGACATAATAAATGGTTGATAAACCATATATTCCCATGGAAATTCTCACCCCTAGTATGAATAAAGTAATGGGGATAGTATAAATATGACCTTGAATTATAAATATACTTGGGTTGTCATCCCATTCTTGGAATTTGTTGTGGATGTTGTTTGCAATAAGCTTGAATTTACCATGACTTACATATAGGACATTTATGTTAGAGTAATCATATAGTATCTATAAAAATCATTTCCTCATATGTATGCTACTAGAGTCTTCGTAAGTCTAAAATGTAATATTTCCAAGAGATTTTAATATTCCTAAATAAATCAAATAATAGGTTAATGTAGGGCATTACCTATGGTATAGATACATCATTTTGTAGACTTATTGCTTTTATTTATAGGAAGTCATCCTTATACCTTTATGAGAAAATTGAAAGATGGTCCTCAACCTTGTATGGCTCAAATAGTTGGACCTCATCCCAAATACAAAAATAATGTTTTAAATCATGGTTGAGAGAAACTAAATCAAACACTAAGTTAGTGTACTTGGCAAGTCCTACAATTGAATATGCATAAGGATGTAGAGTATGAGATGATGAGGCCATTGAAATTTTGGGTGGAAAATGCATGTTATGTTAAGATCTATAATTTATTGGTTTTAATAAAACTCAAAATTCATAATTTACACTTGATATCCAAAAGCCAATGTGATTATATTAGATATGGAGTCTCAAATTATATTGTTTTGAATGTGCTAGCCTTATAATTGAATGTATTAATTCTCCAATTCATGAAAATTAATGAAAATAATGGATTTATCTCCATTCCTTGATTATTTTTTCCACTTGAATGTCATAACACTAATTTATATGGATTTTATTTCCATGTGGATTCTTTTGCCTAGTCATGGGTGCTTAGTTAACATAATGTGACATATGTCTTTTTTCTGTGCCTTTGGGTTTGGCATTCATGTTTTTTTTTATCTACTTATGTGGTTGATATACATGTATCCACATATCTCTACTATGCTTATAACTAACCTATGTCTTGTTGTACTATGTTATTTTGGCTAAGGATTAGTAGGATGATGACATGTGGGTGGTTATTACTACTCCACTTGCTCGATATATTTGTATAATGAATTTTGATGATGTCACCTCTAGGTGAGTGGGATGGTGATAGGTGGATGGTTCTCACTAATTTTCTTTCCCCGTATATGTATGAGGAACTCTACTAAGATCACCTCCAAGTGATCAATATGGTGACATGTGCATGAATATAACTACTTGAATCTCTTAGGGTATACATACAAGTAACTTTGTAGATATCACCTTCGAGTGAGTGGGCTAGTGACACATGGATATCCCTTCATACTCTACTTGCTTATGTGACTTATGTTTTTCACTTTGGATCTGAGTACGTAGAATGATGTCATTTGGAAAATGTAGATGATAATGTAAGTATTCTATGGGAACATTTAAGAACATAATAACCTATCTAAAACACATCATAGGCAAATAATTATCTCAAACCAAACACATCAACCTAATTAGCCTTTAAATCAAAATCCAAAATGTACATAGAAGCATTTTAATTGAAATAAAATCAAAGGAAAAAGATATATCATGCATATATCTTATTCACATCATTTATTCCTCTCTTTGTAACTTTGAAACACACTACAAACATTAAAATGACCTTAAGTTTAGGATTTTTAGATTCCACATCTTATACTTTGGATTCACAAAACCTTGATTTAGGAAATTTAATTTAATAGTGTGTCCCTATTTGGATTTTTAAATGGGATGTGTGTGTTAGGTGATAATAATCATGTGTAAGATCTTACGAGGTTCATTTAAGGGTTGAATTATATTGTTAATTTTAGCCATTGGACAATAATTTATAATAAGAGAAGAAGATGAAAAAAAGGATTTTCCTATGGTTTGGGAGATTAATTTGATATATATGGGTTAATTATTTATTTATTGATATAACTGAAATAATTTTTATTGATATAACTGAAATGATTATCAATATCAAGAGATGAATTTTTATCATATGGTAAATCTATGTTAATATTATGATAATATGGCATAAGAGTAACATTATGTTTATACAACATGAAGTTGAAGTGTAAGTGACATCACAAGATGTGTTAAAATTAATTTCAATACTTTAAATTTTATTTGGTGATGTGATAAGGGAAGGGGAAGGAACTTCATCCTCCTTAGTTGTATAACGGGAGAAGTTATTGTTGTCAATGAAGAGTGTGCCCTTGTGAGAAAGTGTGCAATTCCTCACTCCTATTGGAACATGGAATATGTAAAAAGTGTGGGTGAATTAATAAGGGAGATAATAACTAGATAGGACTGGTTCCCTTGGTTGTCTCACTAAAACTTACTTTTAAGCTATTACTTACTGATTCTGATAAAGAAAAGGTTGCAAAATACAATGAAAATGGATGAAACTGAATGAAACTTGAAATGGAAGGTGATATATATATATATATATATATATATATATATATATATATATATATATATATATATATATATATATATATATATATATATATATATATATATATATATATATATATATTTGAAATAACATGATTTAAATGACACTTATATGAAATTAAAAAAATCTTACATACACATTCACTACACCTAAGTAAGATTTCTACATCAATATTTCACAATAAGGACCTCACAAACTCAACTCATGCAAAGGACTGAGCTCATATCTAATACATAAACTTAAGATTGATTTGGAAACTTATAATCACCTATATAAAATTAAAAATATCTCATGAAGGTATAAAAATATACTATAACAAAGGAAAACAAGTATTTCACTAAGTTATACCAATGGCAAACACATACACTTCACTAGAAAAGACTTGAAATTGAAGGAATTTTGCTTCGTATTTCTCTCAAAAGATGAATAAATTTTTTGGAATAATTTAGGCACAATAAAAATATAAAATATTCCCTTAAATTATGGAAAAAAATACATATATCAAAGAAATGATTGGAGACAAAGCAGCCCCAAAGTAGGGGACCTCAAACTTAGTCAAATGGCTCCTCCAAAAATGCTACATCACATTTTTAGCTTATCAAAAATTGGAATTTCATAAATTGGCATATAAAATAATTTATAAAATGTTTATGGGTCTTATAATACTCATAATTAGGTTTTTTAAAACTTAGATCACTTAGAGAGTGCATACACTCTTGCACCAATCCCTATATTTTAGCCTTCTTGTCTCTTTTGATGAAAAAGTCTCTTCCATGGATGTAGGTATTCAACTCCTTGAAAGTATTTATTTTAAATATTATATATTATTATTAATTATTATAAAACACTTTTCAATATTTGGTTACAATACTCCTTAATGAAATTGACTTTATCTTGCACATGTGCATTTGGAAGAGGAAGAGTCCTATTTGCACTTGTTAGAGACCTTTTCCAAATCCTCTTTTCATTATAACTCTTAATTGAATTAATAATAGATTTAATATGTCGTGACATATCCTAATTAAACTTTACAAGTCTTTGTAATAGTCTATATGAACCTATTTAGCCTTCAAACCCCCCTAAAAGGCTCATTTTTCACCAAGGCATAGAAGGAAAAGGAGGAGCTTTCTTAAAATTATCATCAAGACAAATTATATCCTCCATGGAAGGATTATAAAGGGCATAAATTACCTGTTTAAAACAAATTTTATTCATAAAACACTCAACAAGATCTAGAACAACACCAAAATCATGCATTTCCCATGTATTCCTTGTAGCCCTATTTTTCCGCAAAGTTCCTTGTCTGGGAGAATATAGAAGAGATAATGTAAAAATAGACTTTTTTAAAGGTACCAATTATCCTCCCACATATCCATACAAAATTTCATGTCCAAAATCAAATATTTGATATGATTTCTACCCCATTTAGATTGCCAAATTACGCTTAATTAGCCCTTTTAGCCCTAGAAAAGAATTTTTTTTGTTGGGAGCTCATATAGGTTTAAAACCTCAAAAAAGTGTTTGATTAACTTTTATAATTTCCCCACCATGATCCATGTCAATTTTTGTGGTTTGGAACCGCCTGGAAGTACCAAAACCATGAAATGGCCTTTGAAGGGCTTGTCCTTTAAAGGCATTTTATGACTATTCCAAAAGAATGAAATGGTTTGGGAAATTTTGGATGAATTTTTATGTATTTTTGAATTTTATAAGGTAAAAAAAGTCCTAATATTCATTTTCCATCAATTGGTATCTTTTTATTATCCTTAGAACATTCATTTTAGCTCAAAAAGTATTATTTTCACCCAAATCCATATAAATGAAGGTAACACAAATAATACTATGATTAAAAGGATCCTAATTAACTATAAAAACATTCCCCAAGACTATTTATATTCATTATTTTCTTATCTTGAGAAACAGGCCCAAGAATAGACCCCTCTCAGATGCATAGGCTATAGTGACCTGCTATCACTCTTAGTGATTGTTCATAAATATGAAGACACCAATATAAAAAAAATTACACTAATTTAAATATTAAAAATACCACTAAAAATTTCAAAAGTTTTAGATCCCAACTCTCTCTCTCTCCTCTTCTCGTACTGAGCATTAGAAAGCTGCCCTTTTAGGCATGCAAGAAAGGTAAAAAAAGGAGTGAAGTTGGATTTTGTAATTTTTTTACCTATAACTTCCTCCAAAAAATATATATTATCATTTAAGGACCCAATTAATTCTCCATGATTATTTTATCACAAAAAAACTCTAAAATCCAATGCAAATGCTTCAAAAGGCCTAATTTTGCATTGAAAATGTTATTTTCACCAAGAAGATCCGAATGGAATGTTGTCAAATGTTTTATAAAGTATCCCACATGTCTGATTAGGAGAATAAATATGGAACCCAGATTTCTTATGATTAGACACTATCAAAACATTATTTAAATGGCACAAAATGGTCAAATTTTACATGAAAATGAGGCATAGAGTTAGTCCAAAATGTAATCAACTTGATTATTAATTTTTAGGGATTAAATGACCTTGAAAAATTATATGAAGCTCATAAATACATTCAAATCTCTTCTTACCACTAAAAAATGACTCAAAAGACCAAAAAATGACTAGAAAACATAAGACAAGTGGAGGAAAAGACCTTAAATCACCTAAAAAACCTTAAGACCTATTAACCATGGATTCTTCAAGGAATTTTCAGGATCAATTACTAACTCACAATAAAAAATGGTATGGTATACAAAGTTTCAAATGGTAGGGGTGACAATTTGACTTGTGGGGTCAAAATTATCAACATTTTGGTGACTCAACTAGGAAGTATGCCTGCTATGCTTGAGAACTAGACAATATACATGACATTTGGACTCAAAAATCAATGAAAAATCTGATCCATGACTACAACTACAACTTTTTATTTGAAATAAGATAACTCCTTCCTCCAAAATAAGAAGGGAAACACACAAAATAGGAAAACTAACTAAACAAAACAAATGTGCAACAAATCACTTATTTGTGACAAAACATAAACAAACTAAACTAACTAGACATGAAAAAACATGATCCACCTGGATCAAAATGTAAATTCATAAGCTCACTCATTCCAAGAGATGATACAAGTTGTAAATTAGGATTTTTATTGAACATAACCTTTAATGAGGCAATCTTCTTGCCTACTAGCTTTCTTAACATCTCCTCAAATGAGTCATCAACAACAAACCAATCACCAAAAAAGACAAACTCATCTAGTACTTTTAGATATTTTTCATGTTTCTTGTCATCTACAACCTTATCTAGTGATACATCATCTATGCATTATCTTTTAATGACCTTATCCTTCTTACCTACAAGTTCATCAAGCTCTTCAAGGAGCTTTGAATAGTCAACCCAAGTTGCATCATGATATTGAATAGGTGACTCTTGATAAAATTTATCATAAACATGCTCTCCAATGGGCAACATATCCATACAAAACTCTTCAATCATTTTTAAATATTCAAGGTACAATGTCCAATCATCCTTTTGTTTCTCACTTTGATAAATTTGAATAAGATCATTGTGAAAGGTATGTTGATCCTTTTCAATTGGAGATACCCTAATCTCATTTAAGACTTTAGTTTGTATTATCTCATAGAATTCTTCCACATCAAGACCAGCCTTATCATTCTCAATTATAATCTCATTCCCAACTACAACCTCAAGTGGAGTACCAATGACAAACACCTCCTCATACACATTTAAAACATTATCTTCACACCCTCCCAGAATTTGGCTTACAACTACAACCTCTTTTTCTATCTTCCATAAAATAGGCTCCTCATTTTGAATAAGGGAGATGGTGGGAGGGTGATGAAATTCATTTGATTGAAGGGTAATATGAAGCATGGAAGGTTGATCATGATATGATTTTAGGATCTTGAGGGAAATTGAGTCATTTAGGGGGTCTTGGAGAGGAGGAAAAGAGGAATTCCTAAAGACTTATATATTCTACTCCTTCCACTTGGCCATTACCTCATCAAAGTTTGAAACCTCCTTATTCTCATGGACAACTTGAACTTGAAGGATGAGTGTTGAAGAAGTGGAAATACAAGAAATTTTAGGCTCTTGACTCCAACTAGGAAGATACATTGGCACACAATGAGCATGGTTAAGAACTTCATGAGAATAAGAAACACAAGAACCTTCTTGAGACAATTAGTTCAACTCAATTTTTTGCCTCTCCTAATCTTTCATTTTCTCCAATAAAAAAATTCATAATTCATTTATCTCTTTTGGATCATTGGACATATTTCTAAATAGACCATTCACTTATTCATACTGAGAATTTGAACAAAATTTTCTTGTATATGCTAATATTTTGAGCTCTATTTTATCCATTCTTTCTTGGATACAAGGTTGCTCATATGCAACATCATAGCCATATGGGAAAGGTGAAATCTGGTCTCGACACTGATATGGCTCATAAGGAAGGTAAGATGCATGCTCTTGATAATAAGGATCATGAGAAACTTGATAAGGCTCAACATATCTTTGATAATAATCCTAATAAGGTTGATTATGCTCATAAAAATCCTCATAGGTATCATGACAAGGCTGGTATGATTCATCATAGGGATGATAAGGAAACATAGAATATGAATTCTCTTCATACATAGCCATCAAAACTCATTCATGATAATGCAATAAAAATATAGTTGCTTGAAACTTGTGCTTGGACTATTAAAAGAAATTGATTGAGCTTGGAATCACCAAATACTTCATTAAGAACACTACTACAACTACAAGTTTATCAAGACCAGCTCCAATGTGTCCCATCGGGTATGCCAAAAACTATTGTCAATCCAGAGTGTGCCCTTGCGATAAAGTGTGCAATTCCTCAATCCTATTGGAACATGGAATCTCTCCAAAGTGTGTGTGACTTTAGAAGGAAGAGAATCTCTAGAGAGGTCTGGTTCCCTTGGTGTTCTCACTAAAACTTACTTTTAATCTATTACTTATTGATTTTGATAAGGAAAAGTGTGTAAAATATATTGAAAATGGATGAAACTGAATAAAAATTGAAATATAAGGTGATGCACTAATTTTTTTTTGAACTCCAATTCTTTTAATGACACTTATATGAAAGATAAAAATCTTACACAAATATTCACTACACCCAAGTGAGATTTCTACATCAATTTTACAATAAGGACCTTACAAACTCAACTCCTGAAAATAAGGATTGAACTCACATCTAATGCATGAACTTAAGCCTTATTTTGACACTTATAATGACATGTATAACATTGAAAATCTATCATAAAGGTACAAAATTAAACTATAACCAAGGAAAACAAGTATTTCACTAAGTTATACCAATTGCAAGAAAATACACTTCACTAGAAAAGACCTAAAATGGAGGAATTTTGCTTCTTATTGCTCTCAAAAGGTGAATAAAAATTTTGTAATACATTAGGCACAATAAAATTATAAAATCCCCTTACATTATATAAAAAATAATACATATATCAAAGAAATGCTTGGAGATAAATCAACCCCAAAGTAGGGGACCTCAAACTTGGTCAAATGACTCCTCCAAAAGTGTTACATCACATTTTTAGCTTATCAAAAATTGGACCTTCATAAATTGGCATGGAAAATAATTTATAAAATGTTTATGCATATTTTAATAGTCATCATTATGTTTCATCAAACTTAGAGCACTTGGAGAGTGCCTAACTCTTGCACCAATCCCTAGATTTTAGCCTTCTTGTCTCCTTTGATGAAAAAGTATCTTCCATGGATGTAGGTATTCAATTAATTGAAATTATCTAATTTTAACTCTTATATAGGATTATGAATGATTATAAAACACTTTTTAAGAGTTGGTTACAAGATTCCTTAATCAAATTGACTTTGTCTTGCACATGTGCATTTGGAAGAGGTAGAGTCCTATTTGCACTTGTTGGAGACCTTTTCCAAATCCTC